>QGSO01000301.1:160826-635826 GCA_011037825.1 Carya cathayensis | reverse complement strand
TGATTTTCTAGGCTAATTTAAAGCAATTCTTTTTTTGTTTATCTGATTTGTTCTAAGTTTATTACTTTTAATTAACTGGTCATTGATTAGATGATTTTAATCTTGTGATTTGTTATTGAAAGAGGGAATTATAGGATAGATCTTGAATATTTCGGTATAGGTAAATATAGAGATTGAAAAACTTGTATGAACCTATGTAGTATTTAAATCATTAATCTTATTGCTTTCTTACTTTATTAATTTGCATATCCTTGTGTAAATTGATGAACAAGAATAATTTCTAATTGACTTTCGAAAAAGGCTTTTGGATGAATTAGAGATTTGCTAATAAATAAAAAGAATTAAATTATATTAGTTAGATGAGTAAAGTATAGTAAGGAATTAGTAGAAGTTTTCTTTCCCATTAATTTGATCTTCAAACATCATTTTATTTCCTCTACATATTTTTCTTTGAATTGATTTTATTTTAAATTGCAATCACAAAAATTTTCGTAACTTCTCTAGATAAAATCAAGATTAGTATAATTTCGGTATTTGTCAAAAGTAAGTTACCAATCCCTAAAGACGATATTCTTCTTATCACTTTACTATATATAAAACTACGATACTGTACACTTGCAGTTTTGCTTCGATCAGCGCGCGTGCTGGCGATTGATCAACAAATTGGAATATGACGTTACCCTTCTAATTTTTGGTGTCATATTGTTAGAATGGTGTGCTATGTATATTATATATTTAGCTAGCTTAGTAGTAGTCATGTACTTGCTGCACCGATCAACAACGCGTTACGTTGTGATGCTGATCTTTACATTGCATGAATGCATGTTTTTTATTTTTTTGGTTACAATTAATTCGATCCTTAATTTGTTAGTATTATAATAAGCAAAACCGGCCATTCATGCACACGAAATCTCACGCTGATTGCACGCCGAATATATAACTGCATGCATGGGTATTAATTAGTGATTTGCGTTCGAGCCATGCAGGATAGAGATCATCTATATTATATATTGGGTCCTAGCTAGGATCTTCTTAAATTAAATAAATTGCTAGCTTTTGCTTAGCTGTAATTAATCACCAACCGCGCGCCCACGCATGACACAAAGAACGAAAATAAGCACGCACAGAATCGTGATCTGCGCACATACAGGTCGTATCTGGGGAGTCCCGGTGGGCTAGCTCGCTCGCTTTTGATGCGAATCACGTAGATCTAACTGGCCAGGCAGTACTTGGCAGTTGGCAGTAGGCATGCACACGTCCTTTAGGTCGACATACAAATAGAGCTGCTATACCATATATATATATATATATATATATTTTTTTTTAATGTTGAGGATACCTTTCCTAAGCAGGATCATTTAGACTTACTCTTGTAGATTAAATTCTGGTCTTGTGTGCCATGCGTATCTTCAAAAGTTTTTATATATGAAATTGGTTAAATAACTGACTTTTCATCAAAAGGTGTGGTCTCAAAGAATTATTTACACTCATGAAATGTTGAACCTTAAACTTTAAAATAAGTAATACTCAAAAATAAAGATCTAGCTTTTAGCACTTGGACCAATCCTTTGAATTGCTTACCATGCATATATTCATGATAACTAAAATCATGAATACTAATATTATCTTGGGATATATTAATATATTATAACCACGTGAAAAGTATTAATTAAGTACAATTCTACTTTTTGGTTAAGGAAAGATCGAGTACGTAACCTATAATATTTCTTAAATCAATCGAATCAATTGGGATTAAAAAATGATCAGATCATCCCACCACACAATGTATGGTGCCAGAAAAATATAAAATTAGGAGGATATATATACATATATCTATAAAGTGAATGAAGGAGAATTAATTGGTGCCAACTTCTATTGAAGCAAAATCTGAAATAAGAATTTCAAAATTAACTATATCCAAGTGTTAGTTGGACTATTCATTATCTATTGATTTATTTCAGTACTTTAAAAGGATAAAATATTTACAAGTTCGTTTATTGACATATCAAATATATCAGCGATATGCAAATTTGTTACATTAGTTAGAATTAAAAACTATTTATTTATTTATTTTAGTTTTTTTCAATAATTATAATGAGTCTCGTTGTGTTTATAAATAGAAAAATCTAGTTGCAAGCACAATTGTGCACTAATCTATGTATCAATTTAATGTAATTGGTCAAAAAGTAGATTTTATTGAAAACAATGTTAATTTAAATTTTGAAGTATGAAGGAATCAATAGTGATACGCAGATTAAGATGCGACTTTACTTATATATAGCAAAACTCTTTATAAATTGACTTGTAAGTAACAGAATTCTTTGATAAAAAAACACAGAAAATAAATGGTTGGGTTTCTCTCAAGTTGGGTTGGGTGCATAAGAGAGGAGGGAAAATTAGAAATAGCGGACTTCTGGCCGAAATGATTAATGAAAGATTAATGATCACCGTTCAAGTTACATCTGGGCCTAAGCCTGGGCCTGGTCCCGGGCGCTAACCCTATGATGGGCTTATTAATCAATTACCTTAGCCATTTCTAAACACTACGTGGTGGATTACGCAATTTTTGTATAATCTTTTTATAAAAAAATTAAATTTATCATTACAAAAATTAATATTTTATCCTCTCTATTTATATATATATATATATTATATTCCATATTTACTTAATTTTTTCACTTGCAACAAGATCATCTCTCTTCAATTAGAGCATTCCCATCCCTATCGTTACTTATTTTCAAAATTTCTAAATTTTAAGAAATTTAATTTAATTTTTTAACAAAATAAGTGTAGCTTTATCTCATTATCTATTTTAATATATAGATTTAGGATGTGAATAGTGATACCATATATTTGGAGAGTTATTATTCATTCCTAAATTAATTTTTATATATATTTTATAAAGAATAGCTAAAGATATAAAAATAAAGTAATAGAAATAATAATAAAAAATATTATTTTAATAAAAAAATGAGATATAGGAGATATTTTTTAATATCACTGAAATTTCAGAAAAAATTATAAAAAGTCTAATTTCTAACTAAAAATGATAGAAACTGGATGCGACATTGCGAATGCTCTTACCATTAGGCATGCACAGCGACCTGGCCCAAACTAGATTTGGGCCCGACCCGATCTGGCTCGCAAGAAAGGGCATGCCAGTTCAAACCGACCCGAACCGTAAATTTTGGGTCGGACCGAACCCATTAGCCCCAAGCTTTCCAGAACATGACCCAAGCGTAGGAAACCCAAAAGTTTTAGGTCCTTCACTTTCTTACTCTCATGCTGATCTATGACGAACCTTGGTCTCTGCAATGAAACCCCGTAGATGGAGGGGCTAAAGTTTGAAGCGTTGTAAAGAAATTCATGATCAATCTCCTCAGAAATTTGTAATAGAGTGGCGAGACCTCCGAATCGTCTTCAACCACAAACACGAACTCGTCGTCAAAGCTTGGCCACCACGCCTCCAACCACTGTGCCTGCAACCCCGCATTCCTGGTTCAATAATGCATGGTCTTTTCTCCGAACAACCACTCGAACACATCCACGAAGCTCAGAATTTGATGTGAATCGTCCATTTCAAGGGTGTCATTGTTTACGGGGGGCAAAATGATCAAAAAGCCACAGAAGCTAGAAACGGCTAGAATAATAAAAAAGCCAGAATAATCATACCGTCTATGACCATTACAATCTTTGTTACAAGCTATTTCACAACAACACCATTACATAAAAAGACCCATTTTAAATTGCCACTGAGCGCTAGGTTTGATCTCTAAGAGTAATGTCTTTTATAAAAGAAGAACACCATAAAATTAAAAAAAAAAATCTATGTTAGATTTTCCCAGTCGTGCCTCCAAAAGTCTTTGTTTGGATCTAGGTCTCGTAAGACCAGGCTCGGCTAGATTTTGTTCATCATCACCATAAGCGCTATGTCTTTTACCAGCTGTTGGAATGTGAATCAGGGTCGAGTGTGAGGGCAGGTGGAAATGTGGAGAGGGAGTGCTCCGGAGAGAAAGAGAGGTGGGAGTGGGAGTAGGAAGATCAAGGACGTTGTGATTTGAAGAGCCACATTGTAATGGTTTTCCAATCTCGCAATCTTAAGATATGGGAGGAGAGAGACAACATGTAAAGGGAAAGTGAAGAAAAATAGTGGGTTCCAAGTGACGGCCGACGTCCATCGGGTCTGATTGATTCAAAACCAACTTTTGATGTGAATCGACTTTTTCGGATTAGATCTAATCGGTTGCACGGGTTGATCGGGCCATCGGGCCTTTTGCAAGTTACCATATGGCCACCTAGTTTCCGTTGCAAAACCCTCTCGCGAGTCGCTATCTCGCAGACGCTACTGCTTGTTGCTCCGGTCCTTTCTCCATTTCCCTCCAAAACCTTGGAAAAACCCCAATCTCGCAGCGAAGATGTTGCGGTGTGTTCTGAGGGCCTCGGCAGCAGCTACGAGTTCAACCAAATGCTCTCCCATCCAAATCTCAGCTCCTCAAACCTATAAATAAGCCAGAAATTACTCGTCCAAGAACACCAAGTCCGGCCTCGCTAAGTCGAAGAAGACTAACGCGAAGGAATCCTCCTCCTACCCGCACGCATTGGCCGTGGATACCAAAGTCGACGCCGCTCTCTCCGATGCCCAGGCCCGCGCTCGCCGCCTCGCCGCCGACGATAAGGACCAGTCCCTCGATGTCGGCCCCAACGGTCGGCCCCTCTTCACCATCACCCCCTCCCTCTCCCTCCTCTCTCGCAAAGACACCTGCTCCTATCTCAAATTTAGGTATACGGATGCTAATACTTGTAATCTGCGTTTATTTGCCCAGTAAAAAAGTAATCTACCTCTAATTAACTGTAAATATGTATCTAAAGGTTTTTTTCTTGCTTGTGATTGGAAAATTGATCGTGTTTTTGGATTTTGAAGTATAGAGGGCTTGAAAACGGTGTTGCCGGAGGGTTTGCCGACGGGGATGCGGAAGGAGTTTGACGACTCGCTGAGACCGGCTTTGCTTGTTCGGCAGAGTTTTTTGGATCTTCGCGATAATTTTAGGCGTATCCTTGATCCTCCACTGCTCTTCTATGATGCTAATGGTGTCTGCGGATTTCATTTCAATTTTAGCGATTCGTGTTCTCGCATTTTTTTATTTGTTAAAATTCAAATGCAATGGCAAAATTCAAATAATCTTTCAACTTGAAGGTCCAAAAACGACATTATTCTGATATGACCGGGGGCTATTAAAATATTAACCATTATTTTAATTAAAATCTCATATCTTCTCATCTTCACAATAACAATATCTAGTGAATTGTTTGTTTTCTTAATCAATTGTTCTCACTAAGTTGTTCTAGTTTTTTACCGATCCAAAAAAAAAAAAGAAAAAAAAAAATTGTATAACAAGATGGCAAAATCTGAACCGGTAACGTTATGGATTTTAAGATCTCACTCTGGAGTTGCAAAATTTAGAGGATCTTGATCCTCATTTAAAACTTGTATAAGATATGATGTGTCCTTTTTTATTTTTCTCATTTACAATCATGTTCTTTTCTCACAACCTCCCAACATTAATGCTTTTATATGAATCACAAGGTATGAGTATGTGAAGTTTACGATAGGTGATGTTCTCATGCAACTTATGCTGGTAATTAATCATTTTAGGTCCCAAACTTAAAAAGCAGATTGTCTTGGATGGTCCTGCTAGCTGTGGGAAGAGTATTACACTTGCGATGCTCGTTCATTGGGCTCGTGATGAAGGTTGGCTGGTTTTTTATGTTCCCAGGGGCTGAGAATGGACTCATGGTGGATTTTTCTCCAAGAACCAACAAACAGGTCTTTGGGACACACCTCTTTAAGCTGCAAATGTACTCAAGGCAAGAGAGTTAAAACTTTTTTGTTTTCACTCATCCTGCAGCATTATGCATATATGTTCCAATTTCCAGAACTAATTCTTTTGTTACGAAAAATTAAGATAAACATAAAGATGACGATTCCATTTCTTACATCTTCAACTTAAGTGATTAGTTCTATATTTCAGTAGGAAAGTATTTGAAGATTTGCGATATGAACTGGAACATGACCTTGGTCCATGAGCTCATATAGTTTTTACTCACTTATTATAGTAATATTTACCATGAAACGGGCTTTCAGATCAAACATTCTAGATTCATAGCATGAAGAGCACACTTCAAAATGTTCGTAGCATCCTTCCATCCAAAAAGGAAAAACAAAAGTAGCCCCTCATCCTAATTCTTCTTCTGTAATGGCTCCTTAAGAGTACATTAGAGGTAATTTAGTTTACTTATTAAAAAAAAAAAGAGAGTACATTAGAGGTTCTCATTATTTGTTTCTAAGTTTGTTTCTTATCTGTGTCATTCAGTGGTGTGTCATTCCTAATGCGTTATTTGTCTCCAGGATTTTCGAAAATGGAATGAATCTCACTTAAAATTGCCATGCCAAATCGTTGATCCGATTCCACTAGGAGAGGGTGCTGGTGTTGGATGGTTGAAAGATGTTGATAACATGGCAATGCCAGAAGGTTCAACACTTTGTGATCTGGTCAACACGGCAATCAAGCACACACATGCAGCTGTTGGAGTGGTTGCTCGTTTGAGGAGAGAGCTATCACTTGTGAAAAATATCCCTGTGCTTATAGCAATTGATCAAGTGAGAAACAGTTTCTTGTGTTACTTCAAGTGCTGTTTATTGTCCAATTCTTTGGTTTAATATAACATATACGTATACATATACTTTCATATATATTCTCTGTAATTTGTATATTTTTTAAAACTATTCTTGCTGTTATTTGTCTCCCGTATAACAGCTGGTTTGCATTCAGTGAGTATGAGGAAGCAGTAATCATTCGTTCTAGTCGACCAGTACATGCTAGAGAACTTGCAATGGTTAGTGGCAACTGTTCATTTCAAATATGCGGTCACAACTGCAAATATTAGTGTGTAGAAATTTCAGCAATTCCTCTTTCTGTTGGAGTGAATACTTGCATAGCTTATGGATTATCATTTATAGTGAACTTACTCCTTTACTCCTTAGCATGTTGGTCATCCTTGGTGATAATTGCACTCACTCTCAGATATATGTGCATTATGTGAGAAAATTCTTCTGTAATTTGCAGGTGAATGCTTTTAGGTCTATGGTGCATGATGACATGATGGTGGGTGCTTTCTCTCATTCTACAGCAATTGGAAAACTACGTAAAGATTTGCCAGATGTTCTGGTAGATGCTCGTGTTACTTTTCCTCGTTACAGCTTAGATGAAGCAGCGACTGTTTGCCACTATTACCTTAGGTATGCTAAAGAAATCTATATGCATGCTATGGTTCTGCTGTTGCTAATATTATTAAGGTGCCAATCTCCAACTTACATCAGACAGTTTTATCATGTGGGTCTACAATTTAATATATAATTAAACTTGGGAAAAATCACACTTTCACAACAAACTATTATATATTTCTCACTTTACACTCCTAACTACCCAAACTTTAAGATGAAATTGGTGACAATCTTAATGATTAAATCTTCATTGAGGGTGAGTATTAGAAAAATATTGGTTGTTTAGGGTGCAAATTGAAGCTTTTAGTAGGCAAAGTGAGAAACAGAGTAATTTGTGGGTAAAATGCGTAAATCCCTCTTAAACTTGTTTACCAGCTTCTGCAAGCGTAAAGGTTGAGGCTTTGTTCTGAAAGATTTTGTAATTGAAAAATATAATTTGGTTCATTATATTTTGCTCTTCATTAGGCAAGACATGTTATTATAAAAATAATGAAAATGATTTTCAAGAAAGCAGAATTCTTTCTGCCCTTCCTTCTTGTACCTGCCTAAACGGTAGAATGTTTCTGAAGTTCCTTTTCCCTGCAACTCGTATCTCAGACTTTTAGCTTGTTTATTTGTTTTGTCTGGCAGGCAAAGACTAGTAGGTCATGAAGTATTCTCAGAAGAAAACTGGAAGAAGGTATACTACCTATCCAACGGAAATGGAACAGAAATGCGGTGGCTGGTTCCTTTCATGCGGCAATCTGCATAGGATACTTATCTTCTGACTCTCTTTTAGATGTGCGTAGGCAAAGGTGCTCATTTTGCTCTCATTGCCTCTGGCTTTTCTTATTTCCTTGATGAAAATTCATGCAATACTACTCATTGGATATTGGATTTGGGCCCAATGCTTCCAGTGAGATGGGCATTTCCGTTGCATAATTGACTTGTTTGGTCGGGATCATCCTTTCTTGCCTACAGGATTAGAGCCCAATGACCGTGTTCCATATATAGATCAGTTAGTATTTTCTAGTTTTGTTCTTGGAAATTGATCCTTCTGTTAGAAATTTCATTTTTTAGCTAATCCAGTTAGTTCAGCATTTATATATTCAATTTTATGCTAATCTTGTCATTTTAGTCATTGCAGTACAGATTTTACGTATTTTTCTATATTTTAAAATATGCAATGTTCTTGTCTGTTATCCTCTTTTGATTAATGAAGTTTAAGGTTTGTTATAAAATATATATCTTCTATTATTAATAAGCGCCTATCTTGAATGAATAGTCACTTTTCGGCTTCCGTTTTTTTCACAGTAACATTCCGTTTTCATTAACATTTTGTACAGTAACATTCCGTTTTCATTTTCGTTAATTTACACAGTAAATATAATAAAAAATTCAAATGAATAGAATGAATAGTCACTTTTCGGCTTCCGTTTTTTTTCACAGTAACATTCCGTTTTCATTAACATTTTGCACAGTAACATTCCGTTTTCATTTTCGTTAATTTACACCGTAAATATAATAAAAAGTTCAAATGAATAGTAAAAATAATAAAAAATTCGAATGAATAGTAAGATAATAATTTGAAATAATAATAAAAAAATTAAACAGTAAGATAATAATTTGAAATGCACTGGTTGGCATATTAATAGCCACTCACATCGGGTGGAATAGTTAATGTGAATAAATTAAATCTTATTGGGTGGAATAGTTAATGTGAATAAATTAAATCTTATTGGAACTATCCATATCCATCTTAACTTTCCACACAATAAATATAATAAAAAATTCAAATAAATAGTAAAAATAATAAAAAATTCGAATGAATAGTAAGATAATAATTCGAAATAATAATAAAAAATTCAAACAATAAGATAATAATTTGAAATGCACTGGTTGGCATATTAATAGCCACTCACATCGGGTATCCTGAATGAATAGTCACTTTTCGGCTTTCGTTTTTTTTCACAGCAACATTCCGTTTTCATTAACATTTTGCACAGTAACATTCCGTTTTCATTTTCGTTAATTTACACAGTAAATATAATAAAAAATTTAAATAAATAGTAAAAATAATAAAAAATTCGAATGAATAGTAAGATAATAATTCAAAATAATAATAAAAAATTCAAACAGTAAGATAATAATTTGAAATGCACTGGTTGGCATATTAATAGCCACTCACATCGGGTGGAATAGTTAATGTGAATAAATTAAATCTTATTGGGTGGAATAGTTAATGTGAATAAATTAAATCTTATTGTAACTATCCATATCCATCTTAACTTTCCACGTGGTCTTGCAATTTAGTCAAGATAGTGGTTGGTATATTAATAATCTTACGCTAGAAGAAGATGAGAGACTTGGCATCTTAACTTTCCACGTGGTCTTGCAATTTAGTCAAGATAGTGGTTGGCATATTAATAATCTTACGCTAGAAGAAAACGAGAGACTTGGTTGGTAATAAGGCGCTGTCACGAGATCATTTCAAGGTCAGTATTGCTAATCTGGCTTTTTCTTTATTTGTATGAATGCGGATTCTGCTTTTTCCAACTTTATTTTCTTGTGTTCCCACGATGATATTCTACTTCTTTATGCTCGACGATGATGGCGAAAACTCCCTCCCTTGCTCTGAGAAAACCAGAAAGGTGTTTTATTTTTGTCAAACACACAGTTCAAGATTCTTTTTTCTTTTTTCATTGTGCATGGCGAGTATTGTTTTGTGTATTAATTTTGTTGGAAGCCCAGATGGTCCATCTCAAGAACCATCGCCACCACCTACCCCTCTCATCTTTGGAGAAGACCGGCCCTTTTCGGATGGCACCTACGATGTTGGAAGGTTGGAGAAGATGAACCTAAAAGATTACGAGATGCCCAAATACCTAGATGAAGGACTTCGGAGCATGCCATTCAAACCAAATGTTGGGTTAAACTCAAACGAAGCTCTCACTGACGATCAACTGCGTGCTATTCAAGTAATAAAAATTTCTGGTTTTTAGCTGTATATATGATCTTTTTAGACTTTTTGTTGCGAGTTAATTTGTACTTTTATTTTGGGGGTACTTTTAATAGTTCTCTAGACCGAAACAGCGTGTTCCGACCCAACAAGGCTCTCCGAATTGGGGAGGACAAGCTAAAATTTCTCAGCAACCCGAGCGAAGACAACAGCCATAGCAGTTTCAGAAGAAAGGTGGGTCTGTCGATGGAGGAAGGTCAGCTCGTACAAACCCATGCATTCAGACCCAACAACAAGTAAAGTGTCACCAGCAAAACGGATCGGGTATGAAAATATTTTTCCTGGGTAGCGATTCGGGAAATACCGATTCATCATGTGGGACAGGTGTTTTCTTGCCTCGCGGGATCTGGTACTCTTCGGAATCACGCAAGAAACCAGGTACTATTATATATATATATATATATATATATCTACTACTTTGCTAGCTTTTTGTGGGTTTTTGCCCGAAATTCGTTTAATATTTTTGGATTCTTTCCTTTGGGTACCGTGGCTGTTGGGAGTAGTTGGTCTTGAAGTAGAATATTAACTACTCCATAGTAAGTGATTCCGTTTTGTTTTGGAATTTTTTGTCAAGTTTTATTCCGATGGTTATTTTTATAGAATTTCATATGTTTTTTTTTTCTTTTGATTCAATTTTAATTTTTTTATTATACTTTTGCTGTTAAAGAACAAGTTATGTAATTAGTAAGCACCTCTTAGTTTTGCAAGATCATGAAGAACTCATTCTTTCAACGATTAATCAATCATGTGCTCTTTCCAGAATTGCTCTTATAATACTGTTCATATATTAGTAAGAAATTAGTAATTTTTAGCGATAAGATCAACGCATGACTACGCGTTGATGAAATCTAATTGATGATAATCGTGGGGTCCACAAAAAACAAAAAAAACCATATATGCACGCGTAAGAAGACAGAAGGTTTCCCCACGTTAGGTCCCACCTTCCTCAATCAAATTTGGATTCTTGCAATTATAATTTTTTTGTAGCGTTTAATATTTAGAGTATAAAGTGTAAAACTATTAGTACTACTATTTAAAATAAACAAAACAAGTCTTCTCCAGTGTAGAAAAAGAGAGCGAAAAAAGTCAAAATAGGGAAAAGGAAGGACGTTGAATAAAACGCAAATGATAAGATAGCTCTTCAAAAGTAGTAAAGTAACAAACCAAAAAATCAAGCAAATGATCTGACAAAGATTTATTGTCCAAAAGATAAGGTAGCAAAAACCAAAAGCGAATGTCATGATGTTAATTTATGATTAATAAAGTTAAAGATTCCCGCAACAATAATTTAAGACACAGATTGAAATGGATATGATGGGTGAGAAAGAAGAGTTATTGTACATGGGAAAAAGTTAGGTGGGTGGACGGGTCACAACTCCTAGAAACGAGTCACACTAAAAACAAAATAGTAATTTAAATTAATACTCAATCTCTACCGTCCATATAAGCAAATAAAACTCGTGTAATGAACAACATTTTCCTATGATGTAACATTATCGATCTGTAACCAAATCTTCTAAAATATTGACACCCCAAAAGATAAAAACAAAAACGAAATATGAAAACCACAAATCAATGGAGATCAAAGGTAGATTTGAGAGGGTGCTTGAGATTGCTCCACGTACGTAGACCTAGAGAGTTAGAGATTGTGGACATTAATTAATTAGTATTAACATACTACGTCGATGGGCCTCACTACTAGAACATAAATTTGCGGATCGACATGAATTGTATGGGTCCACCACACAGAATTATTGTTCTGAATATTGCATTACGACAAATAATTCATTGCATGATAAAAAATCTTTCTCGTTAAAAAAATAAAATTATATTCCTTGTTTGTTGGCGCCAGATCCACATATATTAGGAGGACAACAAAAATATTTAAATTTTCGGAAAAACTTAAAACCGGTCGGGTGTCGATTTCACTTTGACACCTATCAATAAAATTGTAACACGTTGTGGCCTTACTGAATTTACAATGGGTGCACGTCCTTTCTCCCATCTCTCTCTTCTCTCTTCTCTCTTCTTTCTTCCCTCTTTCTCCACTCTCTCTCTCTCTCTCTCTCTCTCTCTCTCTCTCTCCAACGACAGAAGACAAAAGGTTTCCCCACGTTAGGTCCCACATTCCTCAATCAAATTTGGCCTTTCTCCAACGACAATAATGGTGATGGGATCAGAGCTTCTTTTTTCTTCACTTCCTCTCTGCTCTTCTCTATTTTTATCTAAAACAGTAACGAACTGACATTTTCCGTCCTTGTGCTTCTTCTTTATTTCTTTTCCTTTTTTCAAATGAATACGGCATGCTTCTTAAATTATAAATTTAAGTTTTATTAAATATAAATAATATCTCGTATTAATCTATATATTAATATTAAATTTTTTATATTTAAAATTTAAATTAATATTATGTTTAATAAAATTTATTTTTAATTAATTATTTTAAATTAATATATATATTAATACGTAATTCTAATTACAACTAAATGTTTCCTATTTTCTCACATTTTTCATCTCTATTCAATTATATGAGAGGACCTTCACCGACAATACAGGAAACTTGTCTGCGAATCTGCTCCTAAAGCTCATCCCCTCAGTCCCATCATCCCGCTTTCATAAAAGAAAATAAAGAAAATAATATTATTTTATTACATAATTATTGTTAATAAGATCTGATTAAATTTGTCATTTTCCAAGAAAGATTAACAAAACAAAAATCAAAACCCCACATTTTCTCACCATCCAAACATTTTTTCTATCCTAACCTAACCCTACGCACATCCATACAAAAGCATCCTTATCCTTTCAACACTGCATTCGGCTGCCCCTTCTTTCTTCCCCCTCTCTCTCTCTCTCTCTATCTCTCTCTCTCTCTCTCTCTCTCTCTCTCTGGTAAGGCCCTGTCTTTTCTCTCTCTCTGTCTCGCCTAGCCTCGGTTGCCGCCATCAGCAGTCGCGGAGCAAGCCGGACAACAACCATCCTTCAAGCAACAGCAGTAGAGGCAAATCAAAACCATCAAAACTGCTTCCTTCTATTTTTATTTTTATATTTTCTAAGTCATCTTTCTTTTATTTTCATCTCCGAGTTGATTTTTTGAAAGAGAAAAAAAAAAGTGATTTTTTTGGGTGTTGGAGTTTTTTTACAGTTAAATGGTGACCGATTGAAGTAGATGATGAGCTCATTTGGTGGATTTGATCTTGTAGTTGGTGATAGCCGCATTTTTTTTCCCTTTCATACTCTCTTTCATCTGCATCTCCTCTTTCAGACTTTCATCTTCACTTTCTCTTTCCCCTTCTCTCCGAAAGTAAACTTTTTCTCTCTCTTCTTTTCTTTTGTTCATGTTGAGGATCGAGAACAAGATCAACACGCAGGTGACCTTTGCTAAGCGGAGGAAAGCTATATGAGTTTTGCTGCAATTCAAAGTATTCACCAGAACAACAAAACCACTTTTGCACCCTCTAAACCATAAAAGGCAAAGCAAAACCATCAAAATTGATTCCTTCTATTTTTATTTTTCTATTTTCTAAGTCATCGTTCTTTTATTTTCATCTCCGAGTTGATTTTTTGAAAGAGAAAAAAAAAATTCATTTTTTTGGGTGTTGGACATGTATTTTTGTTGTGTATTGACAGATCTATATCTATTCCTTTAGATCTATTAGTTTTCACTTTAAACGTAGAAGTGAATGCAACCCTCATCTGCGCAGAATATGATTTTATCTACCAAAAATAAAATGGAGCACACAGAATATCTACCAGAAGATAGATACACAATATGAATATTTGTGAAATATTATTTTATTATCTCGAAACAAAATTACAGAAATTTGAGGCTCTTCGCCTCATTCTTCAAACGATTTTGCTCCTCTAAAATTTGCGTGGCATCTCTGTCTAAAGAAGTAGGCAATCTAAAAGAAGAATTAAGCAAGGATTTTAATTTTTTATTCTCTTGCTTTATTGCTTCTATCTTCATGTGAGACTCCTGAAGAAATCGCTGAAGGATAGAAATTTTCTCATTGAGTTTGTCTAAATCATAAGGTTTGGATTGTAGTCGTTAAGAAAATGCATAAATAGCTGAAGAGTAATGGGTACCGAGATTTACAAGCTCGTAGATAGCTTCAACATCTGACTTATTAGCCAGATCATTATTGTATTGTACTATAGAACCTACAGCAGAAGCAGAAACAACTGGTGAAAATGGTGTAGAATACCTCACGTATTGCTTACGAGAAGATTGTTGGGCCATTGTAGAGTAAGAATGCAGAGAGAGATTGCAGAGTAAGAATGCAGACTAATTACAGAAAAGTAAAGAAGATAGGATACGAATGAAGATGAGCTGAATATCTCTTTTATAGAGAAAATTATGAAAGGAAGGACGAAGCATCTCTATTGCTTCACGGCGTCCCTCGTGAAGCGTCTCTCTACAAGAGACAAGAGATGTAGTAGAATAGCCTTGCGGCGCCTGACAACTCCAGAAGAGCTATAAAAATAACGCGGTGCTTGTTCGGTGTAAAAACGTGGCTACCGTTTTTGTTGAATATGGAGGTTGGCGAATTAATATTGATGACTTCTCCACTAACTATGTGATTTACAGCTGCATCAGAGGATCAATCAGTGCCTTCTTTTTTTCTCTGTCTTTGCAGGTCTCCGTAATCTCTTTCCTCGCCCACAGTTTTGCTACAAAACCGCCTATGGAAACTGTGGTATAACCAGCTATTTTGTATTTGTTTATTTTATTTTTTGATTAAAAAAAAGAGAGATGGACCCACCACTGCTTTCCCTCTCTTTATCTTTCTGGCATGCATACAAGGCCGTGAGACCTACTCCAACCACTCCCTCTTCATCTTCTTCACCCTCCAGACTTGATCCAACTACTCAGCGCCCTGATTCCATTTTTTGAAGCCTCACTCAAGAGCATAGAAACTAGATGTAGTGGAAAACTTTCCACACCTGCTGAAGAAAAAGCAGTTATGCCAGTTTCATTTCTGGATTTTTTAGCCAAATTTGATGAATTTTTATTTCAATTCTGGTTGAAAAGAGACCCATTTTGATTTTGTTCAGTTTTTTAAACCGTCGATGGTGGAGATTACACAAAAGTAAATCTATAAATTGATTTAAACTAAATCAACGTGCCTTGCACGTTAATGTTACCTAGTATATATATATATATATATGCAATGTTCTGCCTGCTATGGTGATAAATTTGACCGGGATGCCTGAGGGCTACATATTTTTTACAGTGGTTTTACCTATTTTTTTCTGCAATGTAAATTACCTACATATTCAATTTTCAATTGTTGTCCACAAAAAGTTATGAGTAGAAGTAAATTGACAAGGAGAGGTTATTGACGTACAGGACCTGGGGAAAAAAATGTTTGAAAGAAAAATAAACTGAGATCTCTGTAATTTATGAGTCCTACCACTGGTACCGATAGCAGGACCGATAAGCACAAATTTTGCATTTTTTTTTAATTATTTTTTTATTTTTTAAATATTTTTTAAAAAAATAAAAAGATACAAATTCACTTATAATCACATCCTTAATCATTAATAATAATTTTTTCTCACCAAAAATAAAAAACATACAATCGGTCAAACCTTCACTTAGCATTTCTCATAATTTATTGTGATGAGATAGATGTTCAGCTTTACAATCCTTGCAGGGACCTCCTTGTCCTTGTTCTATTTTCCGAAATGGATACAGCCTTCGAGGTAATATCATTGTGAAACCTACATTTCCATCTACATGAAATCTGTATCACCATTTGTCTTCTCGATATATGCTGTGTCATTGCAAGAAAAAAGCAGCAGTAGTTAGGCATCAAAGCTCAGAGGGCGGATTGATCCCGTTAATCAAATGCCCATCTGCAAAAATTTATGTGAGTGTTAACAACAAAAGCCAGGACTCAGGCAACATGTTGGTCACATCCGAAGCTAGACTTTTATCTTTTCCTTTTCAAAATCTTATAAAATATTTTAATTCAAATTATTTTATTACTATTTACAAATCATTTCACTATCGAGGCTAAATCTTTTGATTTTTTTTGGCTATGGAGCTATAGCTTAATCTGTCTGGTCTATACGCTTGACAGCACAGCTTTATTGCGGAATGACAAGATCAATTCCAAACAAACTGAAAATAGAGTTCCGTAAAATCGATTAACCTCGCAGTGAAGCAAGAGATTATGAACCGTTTCCTAACTTTTCTGATAGCATTGGTAATGGTATAGTTATTGTTAAGTCTAAAATTTCAATAAAAATTAAAATTTTGACTAAAATCAAATCTACATTGAACTATTCATCTTAAAGTCAAAATAATAATATAATATTATTTATTTTAATATTATTTTTTTAAAAATATTTTACAAATACACCATATATTAATTAAGAATTTAATTTTTTTAAAAATTATTATTTCCTAACGATTTTTTTCTTAACCTAATTATCCAACATAATATTTTTTAGAGCAAAATAATGTTTTAGAGATGAATGGTCGCTGGCCAAATTTGAAATAAATTTTAAAATTGCAGTAACTCAAAACTAAGCTATGGAGTTTTGACTTATTCCAATACAGACTATTTTGCCTTTCCTAACCAAAATTTGACTAGGGCATTTGCAATGCCAATCAATCACAATATGTTGACTTGGATCATTTTAAATATCGGAGTTTGAGAGAGAGAGAGCTTACAATTTTGCCCCTAAACCCATGCTGTCCTTTTTATCCACTCCGTTTGCACGATATTGTAAGATTTCTTCTCTCAATGTATGCTTCAAGTACTCTACCATCAACCGCTTCTTTTCCCCATGTGTATTTAATGGAAAGCAGAGCAGCAGAACTCATGTGCATGACTCAATGTTGATGTCTAGGTCAGAATGGAGACTGGCACAGGGGGCAAGATGATTTGTGAGAAGTTGAGAACCACTTATAGAGACAGGCTGAATGGAACTTGTGCTTGCAGGTCTTGCAAGCCAGCCGTGGAAGGCTATGGTTGGTAGTGTGGATGACGCTGTAGCAGATAGGGCACTCCTCAACACCTTCGAATTCTTTGTCAAAGTTGCGCTTCCATATCCCAATAGCCTCTGCTAAAGCTCCATTCTGCATCACAAATGAAAGGAAGTATCATTCAATGCCCCTCTTACCAATCCTATTCATGTCAATTCTTACCCTCCTCTCATAGGCACCCAATTTAGTGGAACCTACTTCATCCGACTCCTTTTTTTCAAAGGGCACTACCCAACGAGAAAGTATTTATCCACAGAACGCTGTTAGGTTGACATATAGTCCCATCATGAAATCTTTTTTTGACAAGTAAGGTTGCGTTTGAATGTTGAGCAGAGCTAAATTCTTTATGAATAGTAATGAGTTAAGTAGGTTTAGTGAGTTGTGTGGCGCCCATCTAAAATGAGTTTAAATGTGTTTGGACGTTAAGATGAGTTTAGTACTATTTATGGAAAATTGAAAAAAGTTATGAGTCTCACGTATAAAAATATGTTGAGTTGAAAAATGTTGTAGGTCCCATGTGGTTTTGAGTTGAGATGAGTTTAGTAATTTGAGAGTTGAGTGTTTGGATGTTATACTCAGCTTAAAATTAGACTAAACTGAGTTGATCTTAGCTTAGTTTTGCTACCAAAAGGGACTAAGTCTCATCATGGAATCATGTCTTCAAATGCAATAAAACATTATTTTCAAGTCTTGATCCCTCTATCAGTAGACAAATGAAAAGGAAACAAGCAGGAATTGTGAAAGGTGAACGAATATGCATAACAAATACCTGATTACGGACAAATGACATCATAGACATTAACCATTTTCTCTGCTTCACCTCACTAATCCCTAGGCTCTTGGTGCAATCAACATCCACAGGGCGTAAGGGGTAAGATGCAGGAAGACGGATAACTAGATCCATTCCTGTTTCATCCTTTGTATAGGTTGCAACAACCTCATTCGCTGATTTACTTACACTAACTGAAAAATTCTCATCAGCAAATTTGGCTTTCTTAATCTGCATTTGGAAAGCAATAATGTCAGCCATGCGGTAGGTCTCTAATTATCAACAATACGTTGAAAGAAGCATTCTATTTTTGCACAATATGAGAGTTATAAACACCCTATAATAGAACTTAAACAATCACTTTACATCACGTCCAGCAGAATGGAGCCTCACTGAAGTGGAGAAATTAAATTGAAATCAGTTCTTTACATATAATTTTGAGAAAGAAGGGTGGGGGGCATTCAAAGTGTATATGTAAACTTCCATTTTAGGTTAAATCTTTTAAAATTAGCTTGTAAACATTTTTGATCCATGGAAACGAATCAGCTATGTTGAACTACACACACCTGAGATAACTCGTTTGCAATGAGAGGAGGGCTGCACCATGCTCGTGTAAAGGATTCAATTGCAGATGATACTGACCGATCACGCAAATCACTAAACCACCCTCGAACATAAGCAGGAAGAACACAAAGCATCACACCAAATATTGCTCCACCAAGTGAAGCTATTTTCACTTCTTCAACAGGCCAAAGAGATTCCATAGAGCACAACAATGAACCTGTCGTAATGGCATGCGTTGCTGCACTTGCAACTTCTGATATCCCAGCAGGAAGCTCTGCATCTTTTTTCTTCAGACTATGTGCCATACACAATTCGACCGGTATATTCTGGAAAATGCAATCTAAAATAACTGAACTCACAGAATCTTGTATATACTGGACCAGTCTATCCCTCCCAGGTGATGATGATGGTAATGACCATAAATGCGATAACAACAAAGACCAAGCAAGGAATACATTTACCTGAAAATTTAATAAAGATACAAGTGTATTACTACAATAATCATGCTCTGGCGTTTATCCCATGAAAAAAGATATTAAAAAAAAAGAAGTGAAAAGACACAGCAGACATCAAAACTGATATGCAATCAAGCAATTTTACCCGTTTTTGTGCCACCAAATCCATCTCGAGAACCTCATAAGGTAACTTCTCAATCATGCAAGAAATTTCCTCCCTGAAATGGATATTTTGTTTTGATGACAAATCTGGATTGCTAGAATCCTGGTCAACTGTAGAATCACCATCCAGGTACATTGCAGTGCCTTCTCCAGTGATAGCTAGATTTGAAATGGGTTCAGTTGAAAGCATGAAATAAGCAGCAAACTGCAATGAATAAACTGGGTTGGACGAAAAAAGGATGGCATACAAAGAGCTAATAGGCCCTTTGCTTAGCCCCCAAAACTCAACTGACTTCACTGCTTTATCTCTAACATGTGATGAAGAATTAGCCACACTTGAAGCTATCAACTCCCAAAAGTAGGGATGTTCAAGTCGGTGGGATGCTACTATAGACGCAGCCTGATGACAACAGCAACTTGCAATGGCTTCAGCAATTCCCGTGCAAAAAAATAAGCGAAGAATACCTTCCAAAATCCGATCTTTGATGGGGTCCCATCTTTCTCTTCTCAAGGGATTTATATCGTTCAAGTCTTCAGCTTGTTGATGCAGAAGATGACCAGAAAACAGAGAAAACGATAAGAGGGCATTTGTAGCAATATCTATAGGTAAAGGATCTGAAACCAAAACAATTTGCTCCAATTTTTTCAATTTAATATCCAAGTTATCAGACGTTGACATGTCAATGAAAGCATCATTCAGATTTTCGGCGACTTCCTCCATCACTACAACTGCTGATTGAATCCAACGCCTTATATTAGACAACAAAAACTCCCAATCTTCCTCATCAAATTCCTTCCAGCAATAACCAACTGAAATAACCATTAGCTTTGATAGCAACATCTGCACCACCGGCTGCTGATTAGCTGCAGTTGATGCACTGGCACCATGTCTCTGCTTTCGAAATAATTCAAGCAATAGTGTTCTTTCCACAGTGCTGATGTTTCTCTCCTGCTTCAGTGCTTGTATACCCCCGCTTGCACTCAAAGGATAACAAGATATAACCAACTGGAGCCAATCTTCCATATCTACAAAAAGACAGTATTGTAGCATGCAAAAGTAAATACCATAATCACTAAAATGAACTGGCAAGCACAACCACCAAGGGAGGTGGGACCTGCCACTTGATGGTCCCAACTCTCAAGAAGAGTATTTTCATTAACAAAAGGTCTTAGAATATATCTTTTTCAATTGTCAATCTGCCCCAAACCCATCCCCTACCCCGCCCACCCCACACGCATGCACAAAAGAGAAAAAATAGAAGAAGAAATAATTAAAAACAATTAAAGAGACAATGAATGTATGTGCAGAGTTATGCTTAAATTCTTGTGCGGGCATCATTATTTGTCATTGAACGTGATTCATATCTATCAAGAGACGTGAGAAACACCACAATGACGACTTAGAGTTATTAATTAAAAACAAAAAAAGAGGTTTGAATTACCTTCTTCTATTTTCCATGAAACCAAAGGTGGGAACAATAGAGTTCTTCGGAGCCAGCCTTCAAGGGCGTCCTGCAAATGATTCTCCTTTGGTGAATCAAGTCTAGCATCCGTACTAGATTCCCCAGATCCAGTGTTATTTTGACATAGTGCTCGTACAAGAACATTTACAAGAGGCGGAAGAATTCTCAAACAGTTTATGTTAATTGCTTCGCCAATAAAGAGCTTATTTACAAGAAATTCAAACAGTGTCTTAACTTTCTGTGTTTCCCATATATCATCTTTGAACAAAGTATAAAGAAAAGATACAAGAGCTCTCAAGAACGGTTCTTCAATATCCTTGACTTCGTCACCTGAAGCAGGCCACACATGTGAAAAGCCACGTGCACTTCTTCCTCCATGAACAAGAGCACCATCAAGTAATATGTTGAAAACGGAATCCAATAAGCTTTCCTGGAAACCATAACTTCTACTTTTGGCATATGAACTCAGTAAAGGTAAGAAAGAAGCAACAGCACTGCCACCCGGCCACTTCCATGTGCACAATATTTCAGCAACAAGCCAAGGTCGAGAAGTAACCTGTTCACAGGCTGCTTCCTTGGGCAATGGAGCATGTTTACCCAAACCGATAACTCTGTCTATACCAATTTTCAAGATAAGTTTGTTGACAAAAGAAACAAACTTGTCACTCCCAGAGGCCTGTATTTGTCAAACTTGTCATATATTTGTCACCAAGTACTTATATCTGATTGAAAGATGGCATACACTACAATAACCAACTGAATTTTCACAAAACTTGAAGATCTATTATTGTGCCCTTTTCCCAATGGCTACAGGGACTAGTATCACAATTGTGTGAAGTAAAAATAATATCACAGCCGTGTTTACTGGGTGTACTATCTCTCTTCTGAATCAAGCTAAACAAAAAAAAATCTCCAACCATTGGCTTTTGTCCATGGCAATGCGCTGGAAAAGCATTCAAGATACATGCGTATCATCAGGCAAGTAGGAGAAATTTTACCCACCAACTACACAGATATATAGGAATTGATTGAGGCACAAAAATGGATAAATGCTCAAAATACCCATAGCCAGCAATGGTGACATATCAGGCCAGGCAAAGAGATAACGTGTTTCTACCAGGGAGAATATACTAAATCAGTGAGACATCTGCAAGCATGAGCCAAAATTTGTGCTCGGTTCTGTGTCATGGGTGCACAACTTCTAAAGAGGCCTACTTTCGAAGAGACTAGGGTAAGTTTCCATCTGTACTAGGTCAAACCGCATTAAGTATTGTGCTTCTAGCGATAGCAGCAGCAGTTCAAGAGGTTATGTAATAAGTAACGATTATGGTAATAAGAACTATATCCATGCTAGAGCCATCAATGTGGTCTCATTAGTTTGTCTAACGGCCTCCAAAGATTCTACATATGCCATAGAGTTCATACACAAGGATTCCCCTTGCAACTAATTAAGGACTATGATATACATACATTTGACCAAAAAAATTTCTGGTAGAAAAAATATTAAAGAAACAAGTAGATGAATAAAATATTGTAAGGAGAAAAAAGAATGCTATCATGTTCCAAAACAACACCACCAAAAATCTCAAGTACAAGATTATCCTAGATGTACTTGCAAGAACAAACTGATGAAGCAAATAGGAGTCTGATGGTTTGGTAGGACAGTCTCAATAGATTGGGAACTCAAGTGAACATGTAGTACTTCTAAAGAGCATGTTCACCAAGGGTAAGATAGAGGCAATGTGTTAAATAACCTTCTATGTAAAATAAAAATAATAATAATAATTAAAAAAAAAGAAGAGAGAGAGAGTATAAGAAGGGATCCACAACACCACCGTCCTAACCTATTGCATAAGCAGAAAAAGTCATTTGAAAATAACACTCACATGAATGCCAGAGGGCACATTTTCAACTTCCAACACAGCAGCTCCCTTTGGGGTATTAAAATCTGGACAAATCCACAATGGCCAGATATCACCCTTGCTCAGAAGCTGATCTAAGAGATTTTGTTCCTCATCTTGATCTTGACAAAAACATTCAAGAACCTCAAGCATCCACAAGCAACACAAAGATGTGATATCATCGACATGTAGTCTATCTTCACTGAAGATGGCAGAACGAATACACTGAATCAAGATACCTCCCAATCTCCCCCTAATGTGTATGCTGAGGCTTTTCCAGAACAGATTACTTGTCTTACAACAAAAAGCATGCACTGATTCACCAAAACTCAATCTGGCCTCGATATTTTTGTTCACTTTTTCATCAGTTGCATCGTCTATTGCTGTTCTTATGCTAAACTCCCAGTCAATAATAAATATTGCAGCTGAAATACACTGAAGTAGCCCATTTTCTTCATCAAGTGTCTTTAAGCAAAAGAAGCTACCATCAAGGACTTCAAGAGCAAATTGGCACATCTCATACATATTAGAAGGGCTTTCTAGTTCCATCCCAAAATTCATTTCCCTGGCAGCTAGGAGAAAACCCGCATCCCTTACCCAAGTCAAAGAGGACTCCAGAATGAAAGATAGCAACTTTCGGAAAACCTCCTCAAATATCAAGATCAATGTATTTCTCGACACAAAGGGAGTTGCGTCACCTTCTTTCGAACCACCAAGAACAGCACTGCAGATAAGGCAGATTATTAAGGAGAAAATATGCAGTAATAAAATCAAACACTCAAATCATCACTCTTAAGCTTTTCAAGTTTACAGGTAAAAAAACTATAATTAAGAGAGCTATTTCCATTTGATGAAAATCAGTGGCCCTCAAGAAATTTTAACCATACCACCCTGAAACATCTTTTATTCAATAACCATTGAAACCATCAAAACGCACTCAAGTCTTCAATTGAATGCAGGACAGTCAAATCTTTCCTACAAATGGAACATTAGTCAACTCCAGGGAAAGGGCGACTATACAGCAGAGAAGCAATTTTGTTGCAAAAGCATTATGAGGAGGACAGCTGATGGTATTCAGTCTTTGGCTAGAGGCTTTCTTTAGAAGCAATCCCAAAGTAGTGCTTGTATGATTGTACGTATTCTAACCAAAGTACTAGACAGGGAACTAATGCACCATAGTGGGAGCATCACAGTACTTAACTTGAAAGGGTTAAGATAAGCACAGGTTGATGCGGTATGTGCAAGTAAAAGAGTTAACTCAATAATATGGAAACCTCAAAAATAAGCAAACTATCAAATCAAAGACAATACAGCATGTTCTGAAGATGACGCAGTATGAATGGTATATACCTCTCTTTTTTTTGGGAATGAACAGTATATACATGGTTGTAATTACTTTTTTTACATGCTTACGATGAATGCAGTATCAAATTAATCGTCTACAGTTCATTTACTTCTGCATAAGTCATGGTGTCAGTTCTTAATGCAGAGTTGGAAAAGTTTGAAACACATCATGTCAAAAATCTTGATCCACCTACCACACAAACTGAGCATCAGAAGTTCTGAAGGGAGGAAGTGAGCTGGCAATGGTAACAGCAGCTATCTCTAAACCGTCATGATGCCACTGATCCAGTTTGACACCTTTCTGAGAATAGGAATCTTCACCCGCTTTCCTTGCAATTTTATCTCTTGCTTTCTCTAACAGCATTGCCAACATTGCTATGCGGTTGGAACCTCGGTAAGCAGGCACAGCTCCAGAATGTTCTAAGTTAGTTACATGTGTTATAACAGTACCCCACTGTTCAGAGAAACATTCATCATCGAGCAAGGCAAGCAATAGATCAAGTCGAGCACTGGTAGAGCTATTATCTTCATGCATGCACCAAGGAACAAAAATCTCTCTGAACATTTTCATAAATTGCTCTTTATTCAATTGTTTACCCCCATCACTGGACAAACCAGAGTGACCTTTATTGTGAATAAAAAGTTCTTGGAGGATCTTGCGTGGTCCAAATACGGAAACAGAAACCGATAGAAGTCTCACACACTCTGGTGAATCCTGGCAAAAAAATAATACTAATAAGAACATTGAAGAGGGAATATCTAAAGTAAGAGGACAAATAAAAGGCAAATCAAAGATTCTGAAAGCACTACTCAATACCATAAGACCTCAATAATCTCAATTTCTAGTACTTTTAAAGACAACTTTCTAGGACTAATGGACAATTTACAAAAATAAGCTTCTGTTTTCCTTGCACAGCTGTATTTCCCATAGAAATGCTCAAACTATGATTTATGTAGAAAGCAAGAAATCACCATTTTAAGGCCTTCCCTGGCATCAAATGGTATATCTCCTTTACACTTCTTAAAACATCATAGAGTAAAAACAGCATAACAAAGTGCAACTTCAGAGCCCGCACAAACAAAACTTTATATTCGTTTCACACAACTGGTCTTTATTTTCCTCCTCCTGTCTTTTCCTTTTGATGGCCTGGTGGCCACCTACCTATTACATCGACCATTCCAAGACAGAAACCACCAAAACAACCCCTTCATGCCACTATTAGTTAAAGATTCCAAAAAAAAAAAAAAAACCCACAGAAATTGAATAAATAAATAGTATATTAACTCTTACGCCATCAAAAGATTTATTCAATGGTAACTTACTAGTGATGTTATCAATGGGAAAGATTGTGCCAACATTGGTCCCACTAAATCAACCAAAGGCCAATTTTCACCTATATGAACTGCATGTTCCTCTAGTAATAAGATAAAATGAATGATCTGTTCTACACTTTCAGTGTTCTCTGTTTGCTGCAGCATACCCAGGCAACTTTCCTTAAATTCCACAGTGAAAGTAGAGAGCAGATCATGCTCCATTAAACGTATGCCTGAAAGAATTTCAATGATACATTTTCCCAAGTCTCGAAGATAGCTCACTGGATACTTAATATTCAATGTTTCCACTGTCTTCATATTGGAAGGTAAATTACTTTTCTCAGATGAAGCTGCAGATGTTCCAGATAAGACTCCTTCCGGGGTTTTTAAGCTCACCAAAAACATGTAGTCTTGCCACAAAAACTTTACAAGTATATTGTCAATAAGATTGACTTGAAAATGATGGATGGAATCGGCTCCCTCAGAGTATCTAAGATAGAAAAGAAGACAACAGTCACAAAAACAGGAAAAAAAAAAAAAACGAATGAACATGACAGCAAAAGAAGAATGCAATAATAATAAGAAATCAAGTGCCATCAAATACACAAGCAACCAGTTATGAATAATAGGATGCCATACGAAAAATTGGAAAGAGAAACCTCGAACCTCGATGCATTACGTAATCCCCAAAGAAAACATTCTTTAAATGCCTGGAAGAATGCTACTCTATTGGCATTTGAGGAATGGAATGGATTTCTTCCTGCCCATAGGTTCTGGAAAAAGTCAAGAAAAAACTTCTCTCCCTCTATTGCTTTAGGTGGTACAGTGTCTAAGAATGGAACCAGAGCTGGATAAGAAACTTGATAAGATCCAAAGCACCCATTTCTAAGAAAATGCCATAACCGGCTGCATACAACTTTCTGAACATTAACAGAATACCAACTGTCAGGGAATCTTCTCGAAAATAGTAACACTGCATCCCACATTGAAGAATGACACATAGGATCCTTCTCTTGGAAAGCACCAAGTATCATGCCAGAAAGAGTTTTTATATTTACTTCATTAAAGGCCTGAGGAATGTTTTTTATAAAACTCCTTAACACTGAAAATGCAGCTGACCGGATAGCAGGGCTTTGAGACTTCAGGAAGTCCACAAAATATTTATGAGCAGTGAACAGATTTTCGGCAGAAGAAATAGCGGTTGCCTGAGCCTTTGAAGCATGTTTTGGTTCAATGGTTAAGTTTTCAAAACCAGGTCTTTCTAATTGCACACAAACCAACACATCAAGTAGTGTGGCCAGGGCAAGCAATGATGCATATATCACCTGCGACTCGAGAAAATAGGAGAAGAAATTTAAGAGAAGAAAATTTAATGACAAAACAGCATATGGGCAAATATTAAATACTAAGCCATAAACAGCAGTGTAGAGACAATTGTACATGTATACATTGAACTAGGTTTCAATAATAACAGCAAAGGAAGGTAAATTACTTTTCTCAGATGAAGGGTAAGAAAACAGTGAAGCGAAGGAAGGAAGTGAACAGTACCATCCAGCAGGATTTAATAAAAAGTTTTCTGAACTAGGTGGGGGTCTCCCATAATTGATAGATACCAAGCCCAGGACTTGGATCATTGGCTACACCTCTTTCTTGGGGTAAAATATACTAACATCCCCTACGCTCTATTGAAATTACACAGACTGACCATGTATTTTCAAAAATTACAATTCAGACCATTTCAGAACATTCTGTAACAAAGGCAATCGTTCTTAATAAATAATCATTATTTTATAGATTGAACAAATTCCTTCATCCTACACCTGCCCTAAAATTTCCATGTCTCTAGCATGAACGAAACCTCAAACTTCTCAACTCTGAACAGAAGTTTGGAACAGGAGCAAAAAGATTCACACAAAACTCTCAGAAAACCATGCTAAAAAATATTTTAAAAAAAGGAATCATGCTAAAAACTGTGGCACAGAGTCATCCAAAATGTCCAGATTGAAAGCAACAGCTGGATGAATTTTTGGTCAAATATCCAAATTTCCAAATGTGGTGACCGAAGCAAAAATCCAAAATCTGATCTTGACACTTGAAGTGATGACCCAGTTGGAAATCCCTCAAGGAAATGAAACTTTTGGGTACAAAGTAAAGAGTGGCATGAGATTCGATGGGTTCAAAGGTGGTTCAAGAGAAGGGATTGTTTAGTGATAGTAATGCTGTTGGCCAATGGTGTGCGAAATTACAAGAAATCACAATATTCCATTTTTATTTTCTATTTTTTCCAGTTTCTATAAACTAAACCTAGTAAAGGGTATCTTTTTGCACAAGCACATGTTTACCTGCTGATGCATCTCTTTCAACTCGTCCAAAGCAACTGCTTTATCAGACATATTTTGTGGTGTGAGCTTTAGATTTTCTTCCAGATACATAAAAATCTCGTTTGTGCATAGCATTAAAGCATCTAGTCTCTTCTCCTGTGCTTGAAAGGCAGCCTGTTGTTCATAATTCAGGTAATATTAAAACTTAAACTGAAGGCAGTAATACAAATTGCCCACTAAATTGAACAACTGCCCAGAAATTAGAAATGCATATACTTTTCTTGACAGGAGAAATGAGGTACATTTACCCTATACCAACTTTGGATCTTCGAAAAAAGAAATGCTCTGAAATGCATGGAAGAAAAAGTTCATGTAAATGTAGTCTTATCAGATAGTGAGACCTTTAAATGTACCACTGTCTTTAACAAATAAGTTAACAAATTAAAATTGTAATAAACATACCAAATATTCAACAAATTAAGCGTTGAACACAAGCATCGTATGAAGTATAAATTCCAATGCCAATGCATGCACCACTCACAGCCAGCCCAACGTTGAAAAAAAAATCTTGAAAAATGTCAGCAAATATGATGTGTTGAAACTGGAAGGCATTCAGGTAAGATGGTAGTCTAGGTCAACAGGTCCAAGCTGTAGCCGTGGCCAATTTTAACATCCATGGCTGGTATTCCACCATATAAAATTTTCAAAACATAACAGGAAATCGATAAATCAGCTTTCTTTCATTTGTGTCTGACAAGTTGACCCAGTAATTTTGAGGACATTGCTATAAAAAGGCAGGAAACATTGCTGGAAGATAAGACAGTTTGAAGATTTTCCTTTAGCATAGTCGTCCAAGATAATGAAAACTATAGCACTGCATAATCAGGAAGGCAAGACAGCATAGATTCAATATTAACAACTTTCTCAATTTGCAGATCTATGTTGCACCCCTAGATGACCTAGCATCAATAATTGAGAGAGAGAGAGACTCATATGATGCCATCAGAAACCTGTAATGATCTTTTTGCAGCTTGAGAAACTTCAGAAACAGGATCAAATTGAGAAAACCACCATGGTCCCATCAAAGACTTCAGGTGTGGAGCTAAATCTCTCCTGAGAAACAAAAACAAGAGGTCCACAAGCAAGTTCTCAATGCACTTGGGACTTATAAAAAATTTCTCAATGTATATGAGCAAAATCAGGGGAATCACATGCAAGTGAAGAACTGATGAAGATTCTGCAAAAATTAATTCTAAGGGAAATTATATTATATCATCCAAAAACTATCACATCTTTTCCACATTGTACCGTGAACTACTAAAATTTGTATATTATCTACCTCTATTTTTCAATTTGCACCATCGGTTTCGATTTGACTGTTGCAATGAATGAGAAATTGGCAACGTGATACAATCTTTTTATATTTCAGTAAATGGTCAGATCTAAAAAGAGCTGCAAATTAATATATATATATATATATATAGGTATTTTAAGATGTAAATTGAAACTTTTGTAGTTTTGGGTGCAAAGTACAGAACACAAGGTAGTTTCTGGGTGAAAAGTGTAATTCCCATTAAATCAATCAAAACCGCAAGCATTAACAGCTATGTGCAAACAATTTTTTTTTTTTTTTATAGGTAATAAGAGATTTTATTCCAAGTAAATAGGCATAGCCCAAGTACACAAGAAGTATACAAGAGAATACACCTAAGTACAAGCTAAAGCAAAACAGTACTAAAATAAAACATTACAAATATTCATATCCCTCACAAGATTGTTCACTCAAAAATTTAAAGTGCTAAAGAAAAAATACCTAAATTCCCCCCATTGTGCATTCACAATCTTCGAGAAGTTCACGAGTATGTGTAAACATTCACAAGATTAAAGAACAAATAAATTGAGAAGTTCAAGACGACACATCCTTTGCTAAAAACAATAAAATCTACTTGCCGCATTGATCAGATCAGGGCACCATTAGCAGTAGAAAAGGTGGCAAGGAGGTATTCACCCATGTTACAGAAAAACAGATTGCAATGGAAACAAACTAGCTGCAGCATGGTTTAAAGCACCACAAAGATGAAGATACAATTAGCATCTACAAAGTTTTTTTTTTCCTCCCTTTTTTTTTCCTTCGGTCGTCTGCCTCCACTGTCAATTAGAGATAGTAATATATAAGCTTAAACATGCACAAGAGCAACCAAAATCATAGCCCAAGCTTCACAGTCATAAAAGCGTATTACAAAAGGCACGAGTCAGTAACAAGATAAGTTCAAACCCGACAGCAACTACAAGATTAGTCATGGTGTCATGAGTGGCTCGTCGAACCTCCCTATTATAGTCTTGCAACAGCCTCTTGTATTCAAATGCCTAAAAAGAAAAATAAGGATACTCAACACTCTCAAATAAAATGGCAAATAGAACCAGATTATATAAGTATTAAGTATGCATAAAGCATAACAAACTACAGAGCAATGTGAATTAAAATAGTAACCATTAAAATGTCCAAGTAAATGGTAACTAAGAGATGCTGATGCTGCATCTAAAGTATGGTTAGATGTGAAGCATCCACTTTAAGAGACTAAGGGGATGTTTGGCAAACATGAGAATTGTCAAAGTTCTCAAAACTTCTCATAATTTCATTCCCAAACTTCACTCAAACACAAAACACTTTTCAATTTCAAATTTCAAAATTTTTATCTAATCATTACCTAATCATTATTCAAACACAAATATTAATATAACTTTTACAGACTTCAAAACAAGAATATTATGAAAAAAGTATAGTAATTTTTTTTTAAAACTTTATAGTATTTTTATTCAACATTTTCTCGCCCCTTTCCCAAAACCCAATAAAACATCTTCACTCAAACCATTTCACTAGTATTCATAAAATTTTGAGATACTCCAAGCATTCAAACATGCCCTAAGTCTATGAAAAAAACAACTAGGAAGCCTTTTTAGTCCAATAACAAGGGTCCATGGTAGCTCACGAAGTCAATTATATTTTAATTTCTTTTAAAATTGGTTTTCTCTAAGTTCAAGGATATTTTGCCATTCTATAATGAATAATGCTACTTTGCCCCTCCATTTTGTCCCTTATTTTGACCACTCATGCATTTAATTTTTTTTTTTAATTATTTTTACTTACTATTAAGGAAGTGACTATTAGTGTATTGGTATTTTTTTTTTATATTTTTTAAAAATATTTTAAAATGTTAAAAAAATATGAAAAAAAGATGATAAAAATTAGATAAGGGAATTTGGCCTATGGGGCATGCCCAACGGTCACTACTGGGTGGCTCCCTAGCAGCACTCTTCTATAATTGCCATTGGTGGGTCTTGGGTTTTATTTGATATATTGGTGATTTTATTTACATTATGGATTATATGTGAGGGCTTTAGTCCAGCCCAACCAGTAATGTGTTCGCTGGTATTTTTTTAAAAAGCAATCAAAATTTTATTGCAACTCTAAAAGGAGCAACCGAATACATGGGAAGTTTATAATATATACACCTAGTCAGAAAAAGAATTCTGTTTGCTAGTTCCATGATTTCATCAAACGATATATTTGCTTTTCATACTTCATTTCAGAATTCAAACCGTTTGCACAAAAATTGAACTATCAATCCTTCTCTTTCATCCAAATCAATCATTAGATAATTTCAATTAAGCAATGACAACAAACCAACTTCAAAGTATGTAAGTACCGAAGGTAATAGCAGCAACATGATGGTAAAACAAGTAAATTAATTGTCTCTATTTTCAAGCCAACATATTACATCTCTTCTCCATTTCACCACCCAAAAAAAAAAAAAGCTGACACTCGATGAATTTGACAAAGACTAGAATTCCAATATAATATTGTTACACTGGCAAGAGTTTTGACTTCAATACATGATATCTAGATCTTGGAATCTTTTTTTTTTTTTTTATAGGTAATCAAAATTGTATTAATAGAAAACAGGCCTAGCCCAGTATGTACATGAAACTGCCCCTTTAAGCGGGGGCAAGAGAAAGAAGAAAGTCATGAAGGACCATCCCATTGAAATCAACAGCAATGGTCCATTTACATAGAGTACTAAAAAATAAAGCCAGCAGCTCCTCTATTGTTCGCTCCATGTCTTCAAAAGTTCTTGCATTCCTCTCCTGCCATAAACACCACATGATACAAAGAGGTATCATCCTCCAAATCGCTGAAATCTGGAGCTGGCCTCCTATGTTGGGCCAACAAGCCAAAGTGGCTGCCACTGTCCCCGGCATGGCCCATCCCAAATCAACTCTACTTATCACCTCATCCCACACAATCCTGGCAATCTTGCAATGTAGTAAGAGATGGTCTACAGACTCACCCCCTTCCTTACACATACAGCACCAATCTACCACAATAACCCCCTTTTCCTCAAATTATCAGTTGTGAAGATCTTTCCCAATGCAGCAGTCCACACAAAGAAGGCTGCCTTAAGGGGTGCCTTGTGTTTCCATATCCTTTTCCAAGGGATTGACAATTGGGATTTTGTGCGAGAGTAACATAGAAAGAGCGAACTGAGAATTTACCTTTCCTGTGCGGGAACCACCACAACCAATCCTCTTGGTGATTACTCGGCTTCACAGAATAAAGGAGACTATAGAAATCCACAAAGTGATTCACCTCCCAATCTTGTGCCGCCCTGCTAAAATTTATGTTCCAATGGAGATATCCTCCCGATGCACCCATGACCTCCGCCACTGAAACCTCTTTATCGCTGGCTATCTGATAAAGAGAGGGAAACAACTCATGTAGTGTCGCATCACCACACCAAGTATCTTCCCAAAACTTGATCCGGGTACCATTCCCCATCTGAATGCGGGTAGTGCCGAAGGAAGACCGTCCAGCCTTTCCTGATATGTTTCCACAACCCTACTCCATCAGCCCCTCTAACTTCCTTCGTACACCATCCCCCCCATATATCTCCATATTTACACCCAATTAGCCCTCGCCACAAGGCATCCGGTTCCCGACTATATCTCCACAACCATTTACCCAAAAGTGCTCTATTGAAAGTCTTCACCTTTTTTATACCCAAACCACCCTTGGAGAAAGGACGACACACGTTTCCCCATTTGACCAGATGATACTTAAACTCTTCCCCCAACCCGCCCCACAGAAAGTCTCGCTGTAATTTCTCAATACGACTTGCTATTCTTGCTGGAATAGGGAAAAGCGATAGGAAGTAAGTAGGCATGTTAGAAAGAGTACTCTTACTCAGGGTGAGCCGACCTCCTTTCAATAAATACATTCTCTTCCAACTCACCAACCTTCTCTCTATTTTCTCGATCACTGGTTCCCACAAAAGTGGTGATCTTGCCCCTATTCCCAATGGCAGACCCAAATATGTCATCGGGAGCAAAGCTATTTTACACCCTAGTGATCGAGCCAGTTGTCTTAAATTTGGCACCACTCCAATTGGTACTATCTCGGACTTGTCAAAATTCACTTTTAAACCAGACACTGCTTCGAAACATAATAGCAACGCCTTCAAAGTCCGCACCTGATTCTGATCTGCATCACAGAGATAAGGGTATCATCTGCAAAGAGTATATGAGATATATTAGTAAAGCCCCTCTCCTGGGTTCCAACCGAAAAACTGCCCACCAAGCCATTTCGACTTAGAGCCGACATCATCCTACCTAGCCCCTCCATCACAACAACAAATAATAGTGGCGACAACGGATCCCCCTGTCTCAGACCTCGTGAACTATGAAAGAAACCAGCTGGGTTACCATTCAACAACACAGAGAACTTAGCCGTTGACACACACCACCAGATCCAAGCTCTCCATTTCTCCCCAAAACCACATCTCCCAAGAATATATAGTAAAAAATCCCAGTTTACGTGATCATAAGCCTTCTCCATATCCAGCTTGCAAATGATTCCATTACCACCACTCTTCATTCTACTATCCACACACTCATTTGCAATAAGAGCCGCATCAAGGATTTGTCTTCCTTTAACAAATGCATTTTGAGGCTTAGAGATAAGCTTCCCTATCACCTCGCTAAGCCGGTTTGCTAACACTTTGGAGATGATCTTGTAAACACCACTGACTAGGCTGATTGGACGATATGCATTTACCTCATTAGCCCCCACCTTCTTCGGGATTAGAGCTATGAAAGTTGTATTTAGGCTTTTTTCGAATTTTCCAGCCTCATGAAATTCTTGGAAAACCTTAAGAATATCTTCTTTAACCACATCCCAGCATTCTTGAAAAAAACCCATAGAGAACCCATCCGGTCCCGGTGCCTTATCCTTTGCCAATTTACGCACAACCTCCGCTACTTCCTCTTCTTCAAAAGCCCGTTCCGGTCGAAAGCCATTACTCTCCCCAATGAAGTCAAAAACCAAACCATCAGGACGTGGCAGCCAACTCATTGGTTCAGTAAGGAGTTGCTCATAGAAGCCAACTATGTGAGCCTTTATAACCTGTTCTTCCCTGTACTCCGTACCATCTATATTCAGCATCTCAATATTATTGTTTCTCCTATGAGAATTTGCGACCCGATGGAAAAACTTGGTACATCGATCTCCTTCCGTTAGCCACAAGGCTCTTGACTTTTGCCGCCATGAAATCTCTTCCATCAGGATAATTCTCTCCAACTCCTCGCCCAACAATGTCCTCCGCTCACCTTCTACTTGTGTAAGAGGTCTAACCTCTTGAATCTGCTCAATTTCCTATAACTCTCTCATCTTTCCTTCTTTATTTTCCCTTACATCCCCAAAAGAGTGAGTATTCCACAATTTCAAATCTCTTTTTAAAGCTTTCAGTTTGCCCGCAAGGACAAAACTAGGAGTACCCTCAAAATGATAGGACACCCACCACTGTCTTACTCGTTCCACGAATCCTTCCGTCTTTAACCACATGTTCTCGAATTTAAAATACCTCTGGCCGTTTCACACTCCCCCACAATCAAGCAATATAGGCCAATGATATGAACTAATCCGAGGCAATCGCCTTTGCCATACATCAGGGAAGTGGCTTTCCCACTCCGGGGATATAAGGAAGCGGTGAAGACGGGACCACGTTTGGTTGTTAGCCCACGTGGCCGAGCCCCCGGCTAACGGCAAGTCTACCAAATTCAATTCAGAGATGCATTCAGAAAATTCAAGCATAGCTGATCTCCCCCTTCTATTACCAAAAGATTCACTTGGAAATCTGGTAACGTTAAAGTCTCCCCCAATACACAAAGGGAGATTCCACCAACTATGCAAACCCGCTAACTCCTCTCACAAGAGTACTCTGTTACTGTCCAGATTTGGGCCGTATACACCTGCAAAAGCCCACATAAAGTTATCCGACACGCTCTTAAACGAGCATGCTACTGTGTACCTTCCTATAAACTCCTCCATTTTTTCCATCACTCTCCTGTCCCACATGACTACCACTCCACCTGACGCCCCACTAGAGGCCAAGTAAACCCAGTCTACATGCACTCCACTCCACAAGCTTCTCACAATTCGCCTATCAATCAGCTTCATCTTAGTTTCTTGCAAGCAAACAAGATCTACCTTCCACTCCCGAAGCAAGTTCCTTATCCTCAAACGTTTCGTAGCCTCATTTAGACCACGCACATTCCATGATACTATTTTGGGTTTCATTGAGAGTGGGCTGGCCCCTTCCCTTTCAGCCTATTCCTACTAGTACTACCCTCAGTGTTCAAAGACCACATCAACCTCTTAAGCTCTCTCTGTTTTTTCGAGACTGATTTCCGTTGTTGTTGATGCCCTGCTTCTATAGCTGTTAGCAAGGCCATAAACTGTTTCTCATACCCTTCACACTCTAATCCCACTACTTTCTAAATTTCCTTCACCTTGTTGAACACCCAGCCGGATACTCCTGATTGAACAGGAAACAATAAATTGAGTGGAGTCGGCTCCACCTCTTTGGTTTCTCTACCCCAGAAAAGCCCATCAAATCTAAGTGTTCTTTCAAAACCAGTGCATACTCATCATCCGTTGACTCCCCTTCCAAAAACCCCTCCATTTTCGAATCTGGCAACCCTTCCCTCACCCTCCCATCCACATCAAAATTCATCACCTGTAATTCAGAAGGAATCTCCGTACCCCCACCAGCCTCCACACTCCCAGAAATGTTCGCCGTCACCTCCTTGCACATAATCGGCAATTTCTAGGTCTGAAAATTAGCTTTCAGCCCTTCCTCTCGATTCGCCGTGGCCTCAGTGTGTTCCACCTCCACGATCCGGTTGCCGTCATCGGAGATGTCCACCGTGCTCGCCGGCACGGTCTGTTGCTCCGCCGGCGTCTCTTCTTCCGATAACAGTAGCGCCGGCATTGATGGTTCTGTAACGGGTATTTTATTACCCGTGGGTTGTGTATCGGGTATTTTAGTACCTGTGGGTTCCTGGCTCGGTCCACCACTTCGCCCTAATCTTACCGGGTTCTCATGGGCCTCACCCGGCCCTCCACTAGTTTGGGTTTCAAATGAAACCGCCTGGGCCCTAATCTCTGGCCCCTTAGGATTTAGTTTCGGCCCGTTTCTTTTAATCCAGATCATCCCCCTATTATTATTTTCCTTCATCAATTCTTTTCCTTTTCTGCCCCTTTCATCATCCCATTTCCATCCTGTTACCTTTTCCAGCCCGACAAAGCCACGTACCTCCTCCATTTCCTTCTGCAATTTCTGCATTTGGCCTTGTAACTCCATCAACCTCCTACGTGTCTCCCACTCATCCTGTCCAGCACGCGACCTGCCAATTTCTGCACCCCTCACGTGGTGCGCAGCTTGATGCTCCTCTCCGTCATAGACTCTGTCATCTTCATCGTCTCTTCTCTGCACGTGTTTTGGAGCCGCCGTCGTGAGGACCTCCTTGAAAGACCGGCTTTTCACCCCCCTTACCATATTGCTCACCTGAGGTCTGACATCATTTTCGGCTCTATTTCCCCTTGGATGGACCAGCTCTGCAACTGACTCTTTCAGACGTCTCCATCCCCAACCGTTTTCGCCTTCAGGAAAACAGAGCAATCCATTTCTTCCCTCTTGACCATACTCTGCTATTGACAGATATCGCCCTCGCCTATTCTCGCACCGTTGAGCCACAAAGCTTCTGTAGTTCTCCCGTACCACCGAGTAAACCATCTTTTTTCCTCCTCTCAAACACTCTTCCAGGACTCTCACAAGCCATGAAGCTGTGTTGAGTCCCACCAACACTTCCTGCCTCACCTTCCAACCTTGCTCTGAGATACGTAGGTTGCCCCCTTCCTTCACCAACTTAATCGACTTAGATTCTACTACTATCTCTCTGAAACCAGCCATTCAAGTTCAACCTCGCAGCACTGATGTGTGGCTGCCAAAACTCTCACCGGCTCCAAATAATAAAACTGTCTGTCTGCCCTCACAAGTTCAACCTCACAGCACTGTTCCGGCAAAAAAAATTCCGGCGAAGTCACAGCACTGTTCCGATTGCCCAGAAAATTCCGGCGAAGTCACAGCACTCTCCTCTTTCTCTGGAAGCGTTCGATGACAGGAAGGATGCCCTCAAAAGAATAAATCTGAACAGGTTTCCGGAAAAAAAAAAAAAAACGTACTGCTTCAGAACCTGATTTTCAGGTGTTTCCGGCGAGATCTGAGCAGCCTGGGTGGAGTTCCGGCGTGCTCTGTGGTGGTTTCCGACAATTCAGAGCATGCTGTCCAGAGGCCATTTTGAAGCAAGTCCCGCTGCCATTTCAGATCTCGGAAAGAGAAAAAACCAATCGCCGGAGAATGGTCGACGTCGAAGGGCAGGGAAGGAGTCGCAAGGACCTGTCGCACCTTTCTGTGGGGTTACTCGACGCCGGCGAAAACACCACCGAGATCACTGGTTCGGAAAGCCAGAAAATACAATGCAAAAATACCCAGGTCGCCGGAAGGAAAACCGGCACCGGATACCCTTTAGAAACGTCGCCGGTGTCTGCCGGTCCAAGCTATGCCGGCCAAATCTCGCTGCAGTGGTCAGGTGACGTTGTCAACTCATCGCTCCGTTACGGTGAACAGTAGATCTCGCGTCGTCCCGTTACAGAGATAATTTGGGATTTTGCTAGATCTTGGAATCTTGGAGCCCAAGCCATCCATAACTAGAACAGAGATCAGAAATTTATCTTATTTTTAGTTATGCCTCCTACATAAATACTGCCATATGCTGGTGTTAGCATCAGTTCAGGTCTTCACATGCTGAAAACTCCAATTTTTATCTTATTCTTTTCATCCTTAGTAATTCTTCTGTACCAATAAAACAAACTCCAATTTCTATTAATTTCAACCTCTTTCTTCCTAAGTTTCTTTTACCTGATCCTTGCCTTTTGAGCCTATTTTTGCTACTCAACCATTGATAAAGACCTTAAAACGCTTGTTTTCAGTGGCCACAAAGCACTACTAAACTCACCCATATAATGGCCACTTCAATGGGTCAATTGGTATGACAATGTCATTGCTAAAACATCACACTCTTGATTCCAGAGAAGACCATGCTCTAGAATTTATTTTTGAGAGAGAACTAACTCATTCCTAAAATGGGGCAAAAAGGAGCAAACAAAGTGAACTGTAAGCTACACATGTTGACTGGCATCTATAGGAAGGAAAGGATGAAAGAACTATACCCACTGCGGAATGATTGATACTATGTCCTTCCCAGGCTTCTCTTTGAACAGCACAGATAGAGATGCCAAAGCTTTAAGCTGTAGAATAAGCAGAAGCCAATGAGTTCTTACTTCTTACCATTTTTTTATAGGTCTTACTTCTTACCATAAAAAAAGGAATCACATAAATTTAAATGTCTCTGAACAACAAAAGGTTGCAGCAGAGGTAATTATAGCAGTCTAAGATGTAATTCAACAGCCATTTTAATAATTAGCAATTTACTCATTTAAGAGTAATTTTAGACAAACTTTCAAGAGTTGGAAATAATCAACAACAAAAAGTTACCTTAGTGATGGGATCCTTTCTTCCGAGCCTCTTCAAGTGCTGTGCCACTTCACCATCCATATCCTGAAAATGCAAAAATGATAGTATAGGCAATCATAGTGTTATGTATGTGGGAAGGGTACTGGTAGGAAGGGAAATTTGAAATGGAACACAGCATTTAGAGGACTTTAATGAAACGATACGTTTTTCTGGTGTAGTGAGTTGTATGTTGTAGATTGTACAAAACGACGCATTTACTTAATGCTGTATCTATAATTCGAACATTGGACAATACGGTGCGTTTTGTTCATTAAGTGTAAACAGAACTTGAGTATAAATAGAAAGATCGAAGAAAGGAGAAGGCATCTGAGATCATTGTGAATATTGAAAGGGAGGCTGGATTTGCCTCGAATAAATCTGTTCATTTTTCCAAGATTCCAATTATTGTTCTTTATCTTTCATTCTTTCCATTCTTTCTCTGTCTCAAGAACGCCCGTACCAGTTAGTATCAGAGAGGTTGATTCTCTCATGGCGGAAGGGATACGGACGACAGCTTTGAAGGTGCAGCAGGAGAGTACGCACAGGCAGCAAGAGGCCATGCCAAGACAGCTTGATGGCCAACAGCAATCCATTTAGAGTCTCACGGAATGGTTAGATTAAATGCAAGACATGTTTAGAACTTTAATTGAACACAATTGCACCCCTTCTTCTGGAGAAGTAATGCAAGAACCCCATTTGATAATTCAAGAAGATAGGGCTACTTACCCAGAGGGGTTCATTTGGATTTTCCTCATTTCAATGGGACTAATCTAGTGGGGTGGGTCTTCAAGGTGACCCAATATTTTGATTTCATCAAACACCCTCCAAATCAAAGGTTGTTGATGGCCTCATATCATATGGAAGGTGAGGCCCTTATCTGGTATTAAGATGTAGTGGATGGGGGGCCAATTCAATGGGTGGGATTCTTTTGTGAAGGCTTTGCAGGTCAGGTTTGGACCGACTGCATATGACGATCCCATGGAGGCCTTGACCAAACTCAAGCAGACAACCACGGTTGCTACTTACAATGCCCAATTTGAAAGCCTTTCCAATAGGTTGAAAGGTCTCTCTGAGAAGCACAAGTTGAGTTGCTTCTTGAGTGGCCTCAGGTATGAGATCAGATTGCCCATTAAGATGCTCAATCCCATCAACTTCGGTGCAGCTTTTGGGTTAGCCAAGATTCAACAGGTGTATGTCTGAAGCTCAAGAAGGGCCTTAAGGGCAGTAGTGGGTCGTGGAGATGGGCAACATTGTGGGGTTGGCGAGGATGCTGGTAAGAGGTTTCAAAAGAATATAATTCCAGAAAGGAAGATATCTTCCTCACAGATGTATGAGAAGAGAAGAAAAGGCTTATGTTACCATTGTGAGGAGAAGTGGAACCCAAGTCATGTGTGCTAGAATTCAAAAGTATATCTCTTTGCAAGTGGAGGACAATGGAGTTGGGGAGGACATAGGTCAAGACAGTAGAGTAGATGAAGTAGTGGTGGGGGAAGAAGAGGTGGAAGCACAGGAGGAGAATTTGAAGATTTCCATCCATGCAATTTCTGGCTCACCCCAATGACCGCCATAATAACACTATGGCGGTCATTGGGGTGAAACTAGTAGTGATTTTGGTGGACTTAAGAAGCACACACAACTTACTGGATCTTGGAGTAGCACAGTTGACAAGGGTAAAGATTGAAGAGGCTACCAATTTGCAAGTGAAGGTTGCAAATGGAGAGAAGTTGCTGAGTAAAGGGAGATGTGAGAACACTATGATTAAGATCCAGGGTAATAAGTTCCTTGTTTCTTTTCATGTGCTAAATTTGGGTGGATGTAATGTGGTACTCGAGGTTCGGTGGTTGAGGACTCTTGGACTTATTATTTGGGATTTCCTCAAGATGACCATGGAATTGCAAATGATGGGCACAAGAATGGTTTTGCAAGGGTTATGTGCTGGGGAAACTTCTATGGAAGATGATAGCTGTTTTTCTAAGCCTTTTTCTGTGCAAAAGAAGGGCTGGTTATTACAACTAATGCCAACTGAGGCAGTGGGAAGCAAGTGACTTGTCAGCAGGATATTAATGAAGTGTTGAAGGAATATCAGGAGTTTTGTGGGGAGCCTATTGGATTGCCTCCCTCAAGAGAGTATGATCATCAAATCCTTCTCAAAGAGGAAACACAACCTGCCTCAGTAAGGCCTTACAAGTATCCTTAGCATCAAAAAACTGAGATAGAAAATATAGTCAAGGATTTGCTGCAAACTGGTGTCATCAGACCAATTCAGAGTCCATTCTCATCACCTGTACAACCGGTTAGGAAGGCTAATGGTAGATGGAGGATGTGTGTGGATTATAGGGCTTAGAACTAGGAAACTATCAAGGATAAGTTTCCAATTCCAGTTATAGATGAACTATTGGATTAGTTATGGGGGGCTGAAGTTTTCTCTAAACTTGATTTAAGATTAGGCTATCATCAAATACAAGTAAGGGCAGAAGACATTCCTAAAACAGCCTTCAAAACGCATGAAGACCATTACGAATTCTTAGCGGTGCCTTTTGGGCTCACTAATGCTCCATCCACATTCCAAGGGTTGATGAATGAGGTATTCAAACCCTTTTTGAGAAAATTTGCATTAGTCTTTTTTTATGATATTTTGGTGTGTAGCAGAAACTTTAATGAGCATCTGAAGCACTTGAGAGAAGTGTTGGGCATCTTGAAGCAGCATAACCTTGTTGCTAAGAAGTCTAAGTGCAGATTTGGGGTCATTGAGATAGACTATCTGGGTCACTTAATCTCAAAGGAGGGGGTTCAAAGCAGATCCAGCAAAGATATCATCAATGTTAGAGTGGCCAACCCCAGTGTCCTTAAAATCCTTGAGAGAGTTTTTAGGTCTCACTGGTTACTACAAAAAATTCATCAGATGCTATGGGTCTATTGCAGCTCCCTTGACTGCATTATTGAAGAAAAGTTCCTTTGACTAGACTGAGGAGGCCTCTGCAGCTTTTATAGAGCTTAAAAGGGCTGTTACACAGCCACCTGTTCTCAAGCTTCCTGCTTTTTAACAAGTTTCACAATCGAGCATGATGCAAGTGGGGTGGGGCTAGGAGTAGTCTTGATGCAAGATGGGCAGCCAATTGCTTATTACAATAAGGTACTCAAAGGCTAGGCCTTATCACTATCCAACTTATGAAAAAGAGTTGTTCGCATTTGGTTGGAAAGAAATGCGCGCTGCTTTGAAGACAAGGAACGCTCTGTGGTAGAGTTGAAGAACTTTTTCCTACACACTTTATTGCTTTGGTTTTCCGCTATTGTACTAAACGGGGACAATGTTCATGAGTTCTTGTCTTTAATTCATTGCACATAGAACGTCCCTAGGTGTTATGTATACTTCCTGTATACACGGGCTGTACCTTTTTTCTCATTTATAATATTTTTCTCTTACTTATCAAAAAAAAAAAAAAGAAGTGGAGATCATACCTGCTTGGTTAGTCATTCAAAATAAAAATTGACCAACAAGCATTGAAATTTTTACTTGAGCAGAAAGTGGGAACTAAGGCCCAACAGAAGTGGATTACTAAACTCATGGGTTATGACTTCTCTACTGAATACAAAAAGGAAAAAATAAAATAAGGTAGCTGATGCATTATCAAGGAAACAAAAAGAAGTTGGGGCCTTGGCAATGATTTCATTCCTTACACCAACATGGTTTGAGGAGTTGAAGCATAGCTATTCCATGTCTCCAACAGGAGATTGACTCGAGGCTACAGCAAGGGGAAAGTATAGACAAGCATTATGCCATTCAGCAAGGACTTTTGCAAAAGGGAAAGATGGTGCTAGTGTCAGGGTCTGACTTTCAGGCTAAGGTCCTACAATATATCCATCATAGCCCACAGGCTGGTAAAGATGGACTTCTATTGGGAAGGAATGAGAGGGGATAGTGTGATGTGTGTCAAGTTAAAAAGTATGAAGCAATACACCCTGCTGGACTGTTGCAGCCACTGCCTATACTAGTCACTCCATGGACTGACATTTACATGGACTTTGTGGAAGGGTAGCCTCTATCACATGGGTTTAGTGTTGTCTTTTCCGTCATTGATAGACTCACTAAGCATGCCCATTTTTTTCCTTTAGCCCATCCTTATACAGCCATTAAGGTGGCTTAGATTTTCTTCTCAGGAGTGTTTACATTGCATGGAATGCCCAGGTTTGTGGTATCAAATAGGGATGCAACCTCTACTAGCTCTTTTTGGAAAGAGCCTTCTCAACTTCAAGGTACAACTTTAGCTTTCAATACTACCTATCACCCACAAACAGATGGGCAGACTGAAAGGCTAAATAAGTGCTTCGCTTACTTGAGATGCTACACTGGTACCAAGCCTAAGGATTGGAGCTCATGGCTTCCTTTGGTAGAGTGATTCTATAATACCACAGGCCATTCCTCCTCTAAATTGATTCCATTTGAGGCACTTTATGGTTATTCCCCTCCAAAGCTCTTGCCTTATGTTCCAAGAACTACAATGAATGCTGTTGTTTATCATCAGTTAAAGTCAAGGGAAGAGGCGATGGCCCTATTGAAGGAAAATTTGAGTAAGGCTCAGCAGAATGAAGTTCATTGCTGACCAAAAGAAAATCAAGATAAGCTTTGAAGTGGGAGACTAGGTATTCTTAAGGCTGCAGCCTTATCGACAGAAATCAGTATCTTTGAGACACAATCTTAAGTTGGCTCCACGATATTATGGACCTTTTAAGATAGTGGCCAAGGTGGGTGCAGTAGCATACAAGTTGGACTTACCAACTTCATCTCAAATCTATCTTGTTTTCCATGTGTCTTGTCTAAAAAAGAAGTTGGGTCAGCAAATTACACCATTACCAACATTGCTACCAGTGGATCAGGAAGGCATTATCCAACCTGAACTTGAAGAAATTTTGGATAGGAGAATGAAGAAGTTGGGTAACCAAGCAATGACTGAAGTGCTTGTCAAGTGGGCTGGGGCACTATCAGAGGACAGTTCAAGGGAATCTTTGTGGAAATTGAGGGACCTTTATCCACACCATGCGGGCAAGGTTCTTTGATGAGGGAGGTAGGCTTTGAGTGAGGATGTGAATTGGAAAAGGAAGAAGTCAGCAACTGCTGCCGTGTGGTAGAAGTCAGCAACTGCAGCCCCATGGTCAAGGCTCTTTCAAGCAGGGGTGATTGTTATGTACACGGGAAGAGTAACAGTAGGATTTTTTTTTTTTGTTTTTGGCACCAGGTGTGCGGAACAGCGTCCCGACTAATCTCGGGGGTGCACAAACCCTTGGCAGGGAGTTTCCCGCAAATGCAGCTCAGGTAATTCAAGGGAAAAATCCTTCACTCCGATCACCCCTAGAGATTGTTTGTACCCAAGGGAATTTGAACCGGGGTGCATACCCCCAAGCCCAAGGCCTTTACCACTTGAGACAACGGTAGGATTTTGAAATGGAATGCAGCATTTAGAGGACGTTAATGAAACAATAAGTTTTGCTGGTTTAGTGAGTGTATGTTGTAGATTGTACAAAACGACGCATTTAGTTAATGTTGTTTGTATAGTTTGAATGTTGGACAATATGGTGCAGTTTGTTCATTAAGTGTAAACAGCACTGGAGTATAAATAGCAAGACCGAAGGAAGGAGAAGGCATCTGAGATCATTGTGAACATTAAGAGAGGTTGGATTTGCAATAAATTCGTTCATTTTCCAAGATTCCAGTTCTAGTTCTTTATCTTTCATTATTTTTATTCTTTCATTACTTTCACTGTCTCAAGAACACACGTAACGCAGAGATTAATCCATTATAAAGAATTCAAAAGGATTGTCCTCTAACGCTACTATCTCCAGTTTTCAATTAGAATTGAAAATTTCAACTCTCTATTTTTTTAAATTTCTTTTACGATATTGAAATTGTTATATTGAATAACCACTAAACCTTAAAGAAAAATAACTCAAACTTAAAGGAAACATACAACGAAGGAACTTGCTTCGTCGCTAGCGAGAGAAGAATCGAGACGAGAGCCGCCGACATAACCACCGAATCCAACGGTGGCCGTAGAACCCGCCGGCAAAAGCGACGCGGCGAGACTGAAACGAAAATAAATAAATAAATGACTAAAATTGGATCGAAGTTCAACGCGAACTAGCGGAAAAAAAAAAACAAAAAACAAAAACAACTACTAGCATGATTCAAAAGGAAAAATTACCTGCTGCTTGAAGCTCGACCCTTGCCCTTACCTCCTTCTCCTTTCTGTCTTCCCATTCCGTATCCTTTTCAAAAACTACGTCGTACGGGAGAAAGAGTTTCGGAGAGAGGCCCAGATGGAGAAAGAAGACGGAGACGGAGACACTTCGAGTCGAGAAAACCACTTGTGTGCTTAAAACCCGTTGTCAAGTGGTAATGTTACGGCGAACGTTTCAGTTGTTAAAGCGAAACTTGCCTAGAAATTTTGAGAATTTTCTCTCGAAATTATGCTTTTAGGCCTTGTTTGGTTTGGAAGGTGAGAGGAGACTTATTTTATTCCATTTTTAAATTTTATTTCATTTTATCCGTATAATCAAACAAGCCTTAATCTCTACAATATTTTTATTTTATTTTCATCATATTTTATTGATGTTATATTAAAATTATTTTTTAATTTTCTCTTTCATGCCATAATTAAATAGAAATGGAATGAGAATGCAAGTAATCAACATTTTTCTTTTTCATCCGCTTATCTTTTTAATAACTTTTGGATTTGTATGAACTTATGAAATAAACAAATAGAAAATAAAAATGTAGATAATTTGTCGAAATTTTTTTAAGGTCATCATATGTTACCCGTTTGAAGTGTTTTTTTATTATATAATTCAATGGGCATCACACTGTAAATTGCCATTAAATAAATCATAGTTATTCTCTGATTTTCTGAAGACTTTTTTAATACCTACTTGGATTTTTGTTCCTTTGGAATCTTGGATTATAGACTTTTTAATATTATATATGTCAAAAAAACATATATATTTTCATGAAAATTACAATTGCGTCTAGTATAGCGTAAGTGAAAAGTAAGGCTAAACATGAATATCAACTGAATAATAAATTAATATAAACCAATAAAATCTATTAAAAAGAGTGAATTAAGCATCAGTACTAGAATACCACTGAGGGTGGTGGTTCAGTGGTCCATGAGTTTGGTAGTGGGTACTAGATTCTGGAGTCGAATCTCCCAGTAAGAAGTGCTTAGGATTATTGGTGACCTATTAACTCATGGACCATTAATTCCCTCGTGGGGCTGGGTCAGGTTATAGCTAAAGTCTGACTTGTAAAGAGCGTCTACGATTCTCGCCATCTAGGCTCCTCCTGTCTGGCTTTCTAGCACATCAGATGCTACCATAATTATATCCTAATAGGGAAGCTATCTCTAATCACCCATTCTAACTCTTTTTGTCCAAAAAAGAAAGCACCTATACTAGAATGGAGGGAGATAAAAGAAAACCAAAAAAGGCTTGGCTGGGCCTAAGGCTCCTCCTCTTCAGCTCGTTGGATGGATCATATCTTTATGAAATATTTTAAGATTTCTTTTAAAAGAAATTGAGATTTTTTAACATTTTTAAAGATGGTCTGTGTTGAGTGTTTTAGTGAAGAAAAACTTGCTTGTCATTTATACATCACATATTTATTTATTTTCTTAACAAGTGTGTCGTATAAATTAAAGATGATAACTATAATAACTCTTTTTAAGTACTGAGAGATCCATTAAAAGTGTATTTGGATTAGTAAAGCCTTTTAGAGATGCTTTTTGGATTTGCAAAGGGGGTGGGATTCATTGAAAAATAGTTGGAAAAAAATTGTTGTGAGAGATTGTTTTCAAATTTTGTGAAAGTTGTTCTAATCTTTGTCTGTTATAAAAACCGAGATAAGATGTTTCATAATTGAGATTTGGTATAAAAATGTTTGGATTGAGGGTAAGAGAATTTTGAAACCATTTGTTCCCAAACACTACCTAAAAGTTTACGAGTCTAAAATATAAAAAGAGATAGATACACGTAATTTATTGTACAATATTTTCTCTCCTTAGAAAATCAAACTTGAGTTCAGAGTTATTTATAATCTGGGACGCAACTATTTTCCCTTCAAATTCTAAATTGGGAGAGGTGAGAAAGAAAAGAAGAGAAAATAAATACTTTCTATTCCATTATGAATATCTTTCAATAGATAATACAGCAGATACCCTTACACCATTTCATCCACTTTTGTCTGAGAGACGAAGTAAATGAAATTACAAAACGCACCCAACCTAAATAATTGCCTAGTGTTCAATGTTCATGGACAAGAATATTATGAAAGCATGAGTTAAGACTTACATATTTACGAAAAATTTACTATACATATACTGCTAAAAACGAACCTTAATTATTTATTGAATATCCGAGCAATATTTATATATAAGTAGAATCTTTAACAGTAATCCTACATCGTCATGGGCACTACTGTTAGGAACTAGACCAGGGACCTCGGTCTAGTTCCTAAAAACTATGGTTCTCTAGATCCACTTCACCCAACTATGACCGAAGAGCCCATCCTTCTTGCTTGCCCTTTACTTGAGTTCTTGACTTGAGTGATGTGATTTGGTGAATATGGATGATTTGTGTTGTGGTTGTGAGTTGGGATGTTGATGGAATGAATATGGTGTATGGAATGATAATGACCAAATGGTGAAATCTAGGGTTTATGGTAGGAGCCCCCTAGGGTGGTATTTTGGTAATTATGGAAGTGAGACTAGGATTTAAAGTTTCCTAAAATATAGGAAATCCTTATGGAGACTAGGGCTTTGTGTGGGAATTATGGAGACACTAGATCTAATTTAGATCTAGAGTTTTATGATGAAAGGAATTAGATTTAGGATAATGGAAGATTGTATGGAGGCTAATATAGTGTTTGGATGGTAGGAAAGTGAAGGAAAAGTGATGGGAAAAGTCCAACAAAGCTAGATCTTCTTGAAAAAGTAGATCTAGTGTGTTGGGATGGTAGATCTATCAATGGAATGGATGGAACGTTTTGTATAATAGCAATTGTAATAATAATAATGCAAATAACAAATAAATAACAAGAATGCAACTCAATAATGGAAAAGAGAAACAAACTTGTTCATAGATTGATAATTGAAACAACACCCGTCCACAAACGTCAAGGTGTTGAATCTCTATTTGGGATTCACACGGGTTGCACCCAAATAGCCCAAGTGCCAAGCACTGAAAGAGATCTCAAGAACAAATAAACCGTCCACAAAGGAATTTGTCCAAAAGATAGTAAAAAATGGAGTTAGGGTGGCCTTTATATAGGCTTACAATGTGGAGACTCCTAATGATACTAGAATAAGGAAATAATTCCTAGTAGTACTAAAACAAGGAATTAAGGAAATAAATACTAGAATAAGGAAATAATTCCTAATAGTTCTAAAATAAGGAAATAACATAAAATAGAAAATAATAAAATAATAATATAATTCTAGCCGTGGGGCCCATGGGGGGCCCACAGCTTGCTTGGTGCTGGCCCGTGCTGAAAATGGCCCATGGTTATTGCGTGGGCTAGCCATGGCATGCTGATGGCTCATCAGTGGTACCGACTAGGCATGTCAGTGAGCGTGTCGAGACTTGGAACGGGGCCACTTTCCTAGAGGGTCTAACAACTACCCAACAGTTCCTGTAAGTTGTAACCAGGCATCTAAATAGCAAGCCTACCAATAAATGAATCTTCATTTTTCACGTGACATTTGCTTTATTTCTGCTAAAGATACTTTATTACATTTAATATAAGTAGTAATTTTTTTTTTCTTAGAAAGAGAGGTTTTTACTAGAGCTTTGATTTTGGAATTTATGTAACCTCCAAAGCTCATAAAAGGTATTCATCTGTTATAAGAGAGGGCTATTAATAAAATTGAAGGTACCGTCCCTCTTTAAAAAAATATATCTCCATTTTCACACCACTATGAGCCTTTCAAGCGAATATATAGAAGCAGAGGAAGAGTGACATAGAGTTACATTCATACTACCAAAGACTAATACATGAGCTCACGGCTGAAGACATATATGAGCTTTGTTCGATGCTCTAAGTACAAGAATCACATAAAAAGGATCCTGTGAGAGGGAAACACATGAATATTGTACACGTGCAATCCATTTCCTTATCCTATTTTCTTCTTCGTTCAAAAAATATTACGATCAGCGCCGCAACCACAGCATGATCAACAGATCCAGGAAATATGGTTAGTCGAAATTTACTACTAACATACAGCTGACAAAGCTTGTACATTAGACTAGTCTGCATCCAAGCATAACAGAAGACCAAAACATCATCATTCACTAAAACTGAAGTTCAATTGATCTATGGAGAGATGGATGCAGAACAAGATAAGTATGCACGAGCAGTTAGATGGATCTAAGGATATATGCGGGATTCAGATTCCACAGCACAAATAACATAAATTGTATAACTTTCCTGGCAAGAGTACTGCGGTTGAGTACTTGGGAGGTTCAACAAGATACTTAGAAAAGGCCACAAGTAAATCAGAACAACAAAGAAAATGTGTAACTTGTCCAAAACCTAACCAATGGTTCCTTGAGCAGAGCTATTAAAGTTCTAGGAGTTTTAAGCAAGGTATTGCTTTTGACTTAACCAGTCATCTTGTGCACGCAGTTGTCACAAATATCCATATGATTTCTAGTCTTTACAAAAATAAGATACCCAAAATCTACTTAAAAACTTCATTGAACAGATACTGTTGCTGCACTTCGCAGAATAAAAATAAACATGGAAAACAAAAATAGAAAAATAAAAATAAATTTGGAAGAACATGAACGTAAAATATTGTATTAATTAAGGGATATGGCTAATCTCAGTCAATTGCTCGGTCTTGTGAGTATATCAGCAGATGTGGAATGGTTTAGCCCATAGGCAATTACACATAGATGCTGTAATGCTATGCTAGTAAGGTTTAGTATTATACCTGAGCCACAATGTCATTGCCTTTATAGATGGTGCAGGATTTCATTGAAGGCTGGCCTTTCACCTTCAATTCGGAGGCCGGGTTAACAAGAGACACCAGCAACTCGGTTTTACTTTTATCCGTTCCAACTGTGAAAATGGAGTCCTTCTGATCGTCCCCCCTGTAGCCGTTCCACGACCCATTCTACAACCGCATCCATAATACGATAATGTGTACCAAATAATTAAATAAACTTTTTTTTTTTTTAAATATTTTCCTTCTTATGAAAGATACTCTAGAAACAAGAGAGGGAAAGAGAGACTCACATCGCTACGGTGCAAGGAAATTACAGGTTTTCCCGTGGCGTCAACGATTACTAGCTTATTAGCAGAGGATTTGGAAGACTGACGGTTGACCTTGAAAACAATGTGACCGGAGGCGTCTGCGAACCCGAGATCGCCACGCGTAAGGCCCGCATGTTTTTTGGACACGAAGAGGTCGACCGGGATCGGCAAATTCGTCGGGTACTCCGCAGCGGAATAGGCCATGGGTATGCTGTATGATGATTTCTCACCTTATTGGGTCTTCCAGTTCCAGCAGGAATTGGGAGTCAATAATTACCTCTGACTCTGTTTGTAGGAAGTTGGCGATTTAAAAACGAAGAATAAAGAGAGTCAGAGAGAGTAGAATAAATAATTATCAAAAAGGAATTGAGTTTACTTGAATAGAATCAGATGCAGCAACCGAATTTGTTTTGAAATGTCGGGTGTGAACAAAGAAAAGTAGAAAGATGTGTAGGCTGAGAATACTTAACGCCAAATCCTGTCCAACCAAAACAAAGTTCATTTATATTTTAAGCAATATTGTTTGATTTATATTCCCTATTTCTTTTCCGGCCGGGTTAATTGAAAATAAAATCTGTTCTTGTGCACAGCGATATTTGTTTAATTTACTTCAATCTTTCTCATTCATGAAGGCACGAGGCATTTACGTGCCAGTGAAACAGATTTGAGAAATGTTGCAGTAATATAGAGATTTTATAAAAATAAATTAAAAAAATTAATATTATTTCATACGATACGCTGTATATATTTTATAATAAAAATAGCCTTACAATTTAACATACTACAAGTCCATATCAAGTCACGTTAATTTATAAGTTTATTTTTATGAAATCTTTGTGGTTAAAATTTTTTTCTTCCCTCTCTTACCTCTCACCAGTGATCTCCACAAGAGCATTTTCCATTACTGAAATGATGAAATCGGCTTGAATCTCTGGCAACAATCTCCCTCCCTTCAATCTTAGAAATCAATGCTGTAACTAAATGGCAATCTGCACATACTCTAAGATTCTTAACTATCATAATACGGGTTCCCGGGGGCGAGCTAATGAGCCCAAGCGTGATGGCCAATTTCTCGCTGTGACCAAGAACTATCTCTTCCTTTGTGTGCTCATCGACATTTTGCATAACCATGCTTGTGTTTGGTACATACCCATTATTCTTCAGCTTCTGAACAAGATTTTGCAAGTACTTGTATATCTCTTTGCTACGGGGATGAGACCTGTCCCCCGACTCAAAAGTGTGAACTTTTCGATCTATCTCAATCCATGTACATGCCTTCTCTTTTCTTATTCCCTTCTTTAACATCAATCTCCTTACATTTGCCACACCTTTCAAGTCCCCAACAAGTCCATAAAAGTTGGACAGCAACATATAGGTCCCTGCTTGTTCGGGTTCCAATTCAAGTAATCTCTGTCCAACGGTCTTTGCTAGCTCTACATTCATGTGGGAGCAACATGAACTGAAAAATGCTGTTAGAAGCTTTGCCTCCGGCTTTATTGGCATCCTTTCTATGAAATTATAAGCCTCCGTGAGATGGCCAGCTCGTGCAAGTAAATCAACCAAGCAAGTATAGTGCTCCATCATGGGTGTGATGGAGTATTTGTGTATCATCGTGTTAAAACTCCTCCACCCTTCTTGAACTAATCCTGCATGACTGCATGCATATAAGGCTCCCAAGAAAGTGATCTTGTTTGGTACAACACCCTCCGTTTCCATGGCATCAAATGCCTCGAGAGCTTCCAATCCCAGGCCATGTTTTCCGTAACCTACAATCAGAGAAGTCCATGAAACTACATTCTTGGCAGGCATGTTCTTGAAAAATTGGCACGCATCATCCATGCATCCACATTTAGCATACATGTCAATAATAGCATTTCCAACAGGTATGTGTAGGTCAAACCCATATCTAATCACCAACCCATGGACTTGTTTACCGTTAACCAAACCTGCAAGATCAGCACAAACTGAAAGAACACTAGACATTGTCATAACGTCAACTTCAACTCCCTCCACTCTCATTTTCCCAAACAAAAACAACGCCGTCCTTTCTTCCGAGTTCTGTGCAAGCCCAGAAATCAGAGAATTCCATGACCCCGTGTCGCGTTCACACATATTATTAAACAAATTGATCGCCTCCACTGTTAACTGACACCGGCATAACCCAAAAATCATGTTATTGTTCACAACAACGTCTCTTGAAGGCATTTCATCGTACACGCGGCGAGCGTCTTTGATGTCTGTACATTTAAAGTACATATCAAGAAGGGAAGTCATTAGAATCATATCTCTGTCAAACCCATGTTTGAACACCATACAATGAGCTTGCTTTCCTTCTTCTATGGCACCAACTCTCCCACAGACTCTTGCAACTGCTGACAGAACCAACTCCGTGATCTTGGACCCAGTTTTCTGAAGCTGATGGAACAAAAGTATAGCTTGATGGGTTTGCCCATGCGTTACATATGAAGCGATCCTTTTAGAATGTGATAAATTTCTCCAGAGCATATTCTAGTAAGGACGTTTTGGGGATCAAAACAGCAACAAAATCTTAGCGGCGTGTACTCTAATTATCTCTTGTTATTGACGAAAGCTCGAGTGGCACCACGGGAATCCTGTACGCCGCCCCGAGGAATTACGATGTGTACTTTCTTTTCCCTTTTCCAGCAAAAACCCCCAAATCTGGAATAATACTTAAAAGAGAATAATAAAAAAATAAAAGTTCTAAATACGCTATAGGGGCACGCTGAACATGAGAAGCTCCTGTGCAGAGCTGAGCGTAAAAGAAAGAAACTAAAAAAATAATGTGAATATTAAATTACTAATGGGAGGTAAGAGAAGTTAAGAACTCCTAATGGATTCTTCTTTTTATTTTTAAAAATATATCATTAAAATTAAATTTTTTTATTTTATTTATTAATTTTTACAATATACTATATATTAATTTATCTATTTTTTCTTCATATTATTTAAATATTATGTCTCTAATAAAAAATCAACAATAAAAAAGAGAAACTAATTTAGAATATTTATAATGATGAATAATTCTCTCTATATTTAGTGGGTTTCTATAAAAAAAAAATGTAAGATAAAAAATAAAATACAAGATTCATTGAAAGACTTTTGAGAGAATGGAATAAAGCCTATCATTATCTTTCTGTTTTTCACCTTCTAGAAATTGTTAGATGCGCACAGACTGAGAAGTGTTGTATAGTGTACACAGTCTTCTCTTCTTAATACGTGCTTTTATCCCTTGTATGCTATCTAGCATTCTAGTCAACCTTTTTTAAGAGTAAAATAATTCACTAATTAATTAATAATATGTACTTTAGTCATAAAAATTTTTATAAAAATAAATTCACAAACTAACGTAATTTCATACGATACATTAGATTCACTTTATAATAAAAATAATTTTATAATTTGACGTACCACATTATATCAGTATATGAGTTTACTTTTATGAAATTAGTTTTTGAATAAAATATTTCTCTTAATGAATATCACAACAATGTAGTGGAATGAAAATAAAATATAAATATGAGTTATGCTACTCAGAGCCCCTACACTGCACACCTACCAACTTGGATTTCTTTTTTGTAACCTAAATTGTGCCTTTTTTAAAGAGATAATAGGGTCAAATTATTTTTCGAATTCTTCCGCCCCCTGTGCCTAACCGAGTCATTTGCCCTCTTCGCTACTTTCCCAAATCTCCCCAACAATGGCATTTGTGGCCTCCTCCACTAGAAAAATAACGATAACCACATCAAAAGAAAAAACAAGAGACTAACACATTAACATTACATTTGAGAGATATTTGTTCCCTTTTCTAGTCGTCTTTCATCTTTTTTCTAAACACATTCTCTCTCTCTCTCTCTCTCTCTCTCTTCCGCCCTTTGCTCAAACTTCCTTTCAAACAAATGAAAAACTGAAACAATAGCCACTATTTGAAGAGATTAGAGGCATAGTCCTCCAAGTGATGAGGGTTTAAACCAATGACCGGAAAGTGTTGGATTAAACAATGTAGCAAAAAAAAAAAAAGCAAACCAGCAGCAAGAAAACAGAGAAAAACAGAAGAAAATATAAGGTATTTTTAGAGAAACCTCAATCCTACTGTTCACGGATTGATTCTAAATTTCTACCATTCATCTTCCATTAATCATGCTTATAAAGACTTATATAGAGACTTACAAAATACATTAATCAGAAATACAACTTCCCAAACTAGCTAACAATAGCAAACACTAATAATAGTAAACTAGAAAACTGAAAAGATTCTGAAAACATAAATTAACTTCAATACTCCTCCTTAATTTATTTTTCAGATATTCCAATTATTGATCTAAGGAACTGAAACTTGTCTCTAGGAAGAGCTTTTGTAAAAATGTCAGCTAGCTATTTGTTCTTCTGAACGACAAAACTTTAATTCAATTTCTCTACTTGCTTCCACTTCAAGCAAAAAATGGTATTTGATTGCTACATGCTTGGTTCGACTATGCTGAACAGGATTCTTGGCAATAGTAATTGCTGATTTATTGTCACAAAATATCTTAGTAGAACCTTGTTGTTTTTCCCCCATATCTTCTAGAATTCTTCTCAACCAAATGGCTTGGTTTGCACAACTTGCAGCTGCCACATACTCGGCTTCAGCAGTTGATTGTGCCACATTACCTTACTTTTTTGAACTCCAAGAAAACATAGCAGATCCTAGACTGAAACAGTAGCATAAAGTGCTTCTTAGATCATCACAAGAACCTGCCCAATCACTATATCCATAAATCCCACCAGCTTTGTATTTGAAGTTTTCTTATACCAAATGCCAAAGCTGATAGTTCCCTGCAGGTATCTCATAACTCTCTTGGCTGTTCCAAGATGAATTTGGCTAGGACATTGCATGAATCTTGAAAGTAAACTAGTGGCATACAATATATCAGGTTTAGTGTTGCACAAATAAAGCAAACTTCTCACTAAGCTTCTATAGATTGATGCATCCACTTTCTTAACACCATCTTCCTTTCTCAGCTTTTCATTAGGAATCAATGGTATTGCAACTGACTTGCAACCTGTCATATTAAACCTTTTCAACAGATCTTCTGTGTATTTCTTTTGGAACAAAAAATTCCATCTTTTTCTTTGCTTACTTCCATCCCAAGAAAATAGTGCATCTTTCCCAAATCAGTCATCTCAAAACTGGCCATCATTTCCTTTTTAAAATTTTCAATCATCTCTACATTATTTCCTGTAAATATAAGATCATCAACATACAAGGATACAATGATCATTTAAGCACTATTTTGTGACTTCACATACAATGTTGGTTCACTTTTACTCCTCCTGAATCCTTGATCAGTAAAGTAACTATCAATTCTTCCATACTAGGCACGTGGTACCTGTTTCAATCCATACAAGGCTTTCTTTAGCTTATAAACTTTGCCTTTTTCTTTTTCAAACCCCTCGGGTTGATTGACATAAACCTCTTCTTCTAGTACACCATTTAGGAATCCTGACTTTACATCTAGTTGCCAAATCTTCCATCCCTTTTGAGCAACAAGTGCTCTTATAGTGTCCATTCTTGCAACCGGTGCAAAAGTTTCATTGTAATCAATTCCTAGCTGTTAAACATAGCCTTTGACTACAAGTCTTGCTTTATGCTTCAGTATTGAACCATCGGGATCCAACTTGGTCTTGTAAATCCATTTAACTCCAATGATTTCCTTGCTTACAGGTTGAGCCACTAATTCCCAAGTTTCATTTTTCTCAATCATTTTTATCTCCTCTTCCATAGCTTTTAGCCACACTCTTTCTTTTGATGCAACTGTAAAACTTTCTGGTTCAAGAGAAGTGTAATTACAATATTCATAAACATTACTTAGTAATCTTGTTCTTCTTATGGGAGATTCAGGAGATGACTCTTCTTCACTATGATCAGAGGACAATTGTTCAACAGTAGAACTTCTGGTTTCAATTTGCTGAAAATCTCTGGCTTCAACTTCTGTTTCTTCTTCTATTAATGACTCAACTGGTACCTCTACACTTTGTTTAATCACTTTCTCAGCTTCCCAATCCCAAGATGCATTTTCATTAAACTTCACATCTCGACTCACAACCAGTTTTCTTGTTTTCAAGTTGAAAATTCGAAAACCTTTTGAAATGTTGCTGTATCACACAAATATCCCTTTTTCTGCTTTCTCTTCTAGTTTCGTTCTCTTTTGAGATGGAACATGTATATAACAAATACAACCAAACACCCTTAAAAAACTTGCAGAGGGTTTAATTCCACTCCAAGCTTCAAAAGGTGTCTAACTTTCAACTGCTTTTGTAGGCACACGATTAAGCAAAAACACAGCAGTGTTCACTGCTTCACCCCAGAATTCTTGGGGCAATCTATTTTCAAGTAACATGTATCTTGCCATTTTCATGACTGTCCTATTCTTTCTCTCGGACACTCCATTCTGTTGTGGAGAATAAGCCACAGATAGCTGATGTTCTATTCCCTCAGCTTCACAAAATTTTTCAAATTCTTTAGAGTTATATTCACTACCTCTATCACTCCTTTAAAATTTAATTTTATGGCCTAACTGCTTCTCAACCAGTAGTTTAAACTTCTTGAAAACACCAAAAACTTCAGATTTTTCATGAAGGAAATAAACCCAAATAATTCTAGTAAAATCATCTATAAAAAGAATGAAATACTTGCTTTGATTGTGAGTTGAAGTCCTCATTGGTCCACATACATCAGTATGAACCAACTCTAATTTTTCTTTAGCTCTCCAATTGCTTTCTGATGGAAATGTCAGTTTGTGTTGCTTTCCAACAATGCACCCTTCACACACTTCAGTTTCTTTTTCCAAGAGAGGTAAATCTGTCATCATCCCCTTCTGATGCAATAATCTCAATGAATTAAGATTGTAATGCTCAAATCTTTGGTGCCATAACATTGTCTCATCCATTGTTACCACCATAGCCTTAGGAAAACTCCATTGAATGGGAAAGTTTCTATTTCTCCCCATTTTTACTTCAGCCAATTCCATTTTATTTTTTTCATCACATATTCTACACAAATCATTCTCAAAACGCAAGGAATAACTATTTTCCATCATTTGGCCGACACTTAGCAAGTTTTGATCAAGTGAAGGAACAAGTAATACATCTTTAATAAACTTGGTACATTTCTTTGTTGAGATGACCATCGTGCCTTTTCCTTTAGATTCAACAAGTTCTCCATTTCCCATCTTGACTTTTGCTTTAATAGAAGTGTCCAAATCAATGAAAATTGTTTCATCAGAAGCCATATGGTTGCTACAACCACTGTCAATGAACCAGAATTTTTCTTCTTGAGTGAGGGCTTGACATGCAAAAAATAAATGCTCATTCTCCTCTTTTTCTTCTGAATAGTTGGCTTGTTGATTGTTCTTGTATCTACAATCCTTTTCCATATGCCAAAACTTCCTACAATTCCAGCATTGAGGCTTCCCGGCATGATAGCAATTTTTCTCCAAGTGGTTTGTTTTCTTGCAAATACCATAGGGAGGAACTGCACCCATCTTACCTTTCATCTTGCTTTTTTTTTAACATGATCAAAATTCTTTTGATCTTTATGAGGCTTTTTCTTATAATCCTTTGTTTTCTTATTTTCCAGATTCACCTTGGATTGGAAGGCATGCTCCAAGGAATCATCACCCCTTCTTGCTAACCTTTGTTCATGAGCTGGAAGTGATCCCATCAGCTCTATAACTGACAGAGTTTGCAAATCCTTTGACTCCTCGATTACTGGTACTATATGATCATATTTTTCAGGTAAACTAACCAAATTTTTTTGAACAATCCTTTGATCAGCCACCTCTTCACCATGAGCCCTCATTTGATTTACAATTTCAACTAATCTGGAACAATACTCTTTCACTTCTTCCGAGTCTTTCATCTTTAAATTCTCAAACTCCCTTCTAAAGCCTTGAAGTTTGATGAGTTTTACCTTAGCATTTTCTTGAAATTCTGACTGTAGAATCTCCCATGCTCCATTTGAAGTGCTAGCCCTCATCAATCTTGGAAAGATTGATTCAGACACAGCTTACTACAGGATGAACAAGGCTTTTGCATCCTTGGTGCTTTCTTGTTTATGTTGTGTAGAATCTGAAACTCCTTCTGAAGGAACTACAACCCCTTTTTCTACAACATCCCAGAGATCCTGAGATAAGAAAAAAGTCTTCATCTTTATACTCCAATAGTCGTAGTTCTCACCACTAAAGATAGGAACTGATGTAGTTGCTCCAAAGGCAGCCATTTTCGACCCTTAGATGAACCTGGTTAACTCTGATGCCAATTGTTGGATTAAACAATGAAGCAAAAAAAAAAAAAAAAAAAACAGCAAACCAGCAGCAAGAAAACAGAGAAAAACATAGGAAAATATAAGGTATTTTCAGAGAAACCTCAATCCTACTGTTCACGGATTGATTCTAAATGTTCTACCATTAATCATGCTTATAAAGACTTACATAGAGAATTACAAAATACGTTAATGCATAAATACAACTTCCCAAACCAGCTAACAATAGCAAACACTAATAATAGTAAACTAGAAAACTGAAAAGATTCTAAAAACATAAATTAACTTCAATAGAAAGAAATGGAGAGTACAAAGGAAGAGCTAGAGAGGAGCAAATTCCTCAAGGGTTTTGATACAGAAGAAGAAAGCGATTGAGTAGCAAAAGCAGTATGACTACCTGAATGTGCGTGTCAGAGTCTGTGACATGTCGCTTCCTTTTCAAAATTTTGCCTTTCGTTACACATGTGACCAACTCAACTCCATGCATGGCAAGCTTGATAGTAAATGCCTTGCCCTCACCCTCGCGCTCAAGAAGGTAAAATATACTACTTTACTTGGCTCAAGTGGAAGATGAAGAGTATCTATGATAAACTCAGAGAGAGAGAGAGAGAGAGAGAGAGAGAGAGAGAGAGAGAGAGAGAGAGAGAGAGAGAACGGAATGCAATTTTCTTTTGAGACAGATATGAGAACCATGATGTGGCACCCAGACTGGGTTTGCCACATCACGGTGTGTGGCATGCTGCCCCAAACTAACTTCCGTTTAGATTTTTTCCATATTGTATACTATATTAATATTTTAATACTACATATATTATATTTTTAGGAAAAATCTAAGCAGAAGCAGATTTGGGGACAACACACCGCACACTATGCATGACAAGTTCGGTCTAGGTGCCACATCATGATTCTCAGATCTATCTCAAACAAAAATTGTGTTTCGCTCTACTCTCTCTCTCTCTCTCTCACACACACACACACACACTCACCCACTCACTCAGAAACTCTTCCCTATCCACTTGAGCCAATTAAGGTAGTATATTTTTACCTTTTTGAGCGTGAGGGCAAGGTCCCTATGCACTTGAGCCTATTAAGGTAGTATATTTTTACCTTTATGAGCGCGAGGGCAAGGCATTTACTGTCAAGCTTGTCAGGAATGGAGTCGAGTTAGTCACGTGCATAGTGAAAGGCACAGTTTTGAAAACGGAACGTTCTTTCTTTTCACTGGTTCAGACCCTCATCACTCAAAGGACTAAGCCTCTAATCTCTTCAATCAGCTGCTATTGTTTCAGTTTTTCATTTGTTTGAAAGGAAGTTTGGGTGAAGGGGAGAGAGAGAGAGAGTAAGGAAAATGTGCAGAAGAAAAAGATGGGAGACTACTAGAAAGGGAACAAGTGTCTCAAATGTAATGTTAATGTGTTGGCCTCTCGTTCTTTCTTTTCTTTTGATGTGGTTTCGTTATTTTTCCAGTGGATGACACCATAGATGTCGTCGTCGGGGGAGATTTGGGAGAGTAGCAAAGAGGGCAAATGACTCAGTCGAATGCCCCGGGGGGGACAAATTTAAAAAATAATTTGACCTCGTTATTTCTTTAAAAAACGCACAATTTAGGTTACAAATGCAAAAAAAAAAAAAAAATCCAAGTTGGCAGTGTGTGGTGTAAGGACTCTGAGTAGCACAACTCTACAATGTAACAGTTAATCTAAATTAAAAGTTGATTCTCAAGTGGGGTGGCTGTGTGGGGTTACGTCTATTATTATTACGTGGGCTGTTTGGAAGGTGAGATGTGTTGCACAAATGGAGAGGACCCTTTATGATTGGAAGTTTATTGTTTGATTGGTGAAGAGTTTATTTGGGGAACTTTCGATTTCTTTTAACTAAATAGATGAAGTTTTCTAGAAGAGATATTCTTATTTTGCAGGAATTAAATTGTCCAGTGATGCCAGTGAGAGTGAAGCCGATGAAGAAAATAGCTTGGTCTGGGCCTTTTGCGAGGGCTATAAAATTAAATGTTGATGGTGGATCTACAGGTAATCCAGGTTTGTCAGGAAGAGGAGGGGAAGTCCAAGATGATCAAGGCAAAGTTATTGCGGGATTTGCTCATTCTTATGGATATGCCACTAATACCATTGCGGAGTGTCAAGCGTTTCTTGATGGTTTAAAATTGTGTCACCAACTTGGTTTTAGAGATTTTTTGATTGAATTGGATTCAACAGTAATTGTTGGTTGATTTAGGTTGGAAGTTTGTAAGTTTTGATATTTCTGGGATTTCTGGGAAGAAGCTCTTCATTTGTTTCGGCTGATAAATGCTAAAGTTTGTCATATCTTCCTTGAAGCTAATATGGTTGCGGAGTTCCTCTCCAAGAAAGCTGCAATGGGTCGGACTTTAGATTTTATGGGTGAGGAGTTTAGAGAGAGAGATGATTTTGTGGCTTTATTCGAACTAATAAATAAGGTCTTCCCTATATTAGGCGTTAATGTTTGTATTTATGGCTTCCCTCCGCCTTAGTGAGGTTATTAATAAATATGGGATTTTTGCCTCTTTTAAAATAAATAAAATAAAAGCTGATTAATTAAAAGTAAAGGGAATTCAAAAATAAAATAAAATAAAATTGATAAAATCAGAGTGGCCCAACTTACCCAAGTTATGGACGTCACCATTGAGAAGAATGCATGTCATACAAGAGAATTGGCTGATTAATTATGGAAATCTATATTCTTTCACATCCATGATTTATTTTAACGTGAAAAGCTCACTTGTAACTAATATAAAGATAAGAAAAAATATATTCATGATTATCTTATTTTTCATCATGTGGCATTAAATGATATAGGTTCATAAGTGAAACATAATAAATAGTCTTTACTTATCTAATCTCACGTCATAAAATGATGAGAGGATTATAAAAAAAAAAAAATGATAATGAGTAGCTTTATTCGATAACTATAGACATGGTTTTTCATCCGTTACATTCAAGCTGTTCAACACACATCTGATCTTACACCTTAGTACAATACCATAGCTTATGAAGATTATTCCCAAAAGAACACAGATCTCAATACTTGGATGAAATTTTTCAGGAAAAAAAATCACCTCAAAGGAAAATATATATGGCTTAGCATATATAATTAAGGATAGGCTATTAATATATTGCTTTCTTTTTGCTTATTTGCACCATCATGTACTCCAAGCTTGAGAGCATCCATCTCTTTTTCGAACTTGGCCATTGTAGGTCTGGGAAGGGAAACGAGAATCCTAACCCCACCTTTCATCGAAGGATCCACCTTGCTGGGTGGCAAGAACATGCACAAATCTACATACCCAAAGATGTTCCACGGCACTGGCAATATGTTCACCGGGTCCTTCCATCCGAAATCTACTTCTTCCAACAAACCCAGTTGCCTCCAATCAGTCAAAACCATTGATGCACCACTAGCTGGGATTTTCATATTTTGCTGTCTCATTCTTTCCAAAATGCCTAACGATTTCATGATGTAATCGCTTTTTGAAGCAACTTTTTTGCTTTCTTTTATGAGTTTTGCCACCTTAGAGAGTGGTATCTCATCAAGTTCCCCTCCAGTTAACACTACATTTGCAGACCCGAAAGCATTCCCATAATACCCATCTGGCAAAGGTGGATGCAATAGCTTCCTTATTCCCATGGTGAGACAGAAATGTGTCTTCCCATCGGAGTTCAATTCCAGAGCTCTAAACCTTGATCTCCAAATATAGGCCCCAAGGACCTCAATAGTTGTGAAACTTTGATTCAAACTTTCTGTCCCACATTCCTCTTGCAAACTCATCTTTAGTCTTTTTATGCTTTCAATGCTCACGTGAAAGCACGCATGCAAGAGGTCTGTAGTGGGCAAATATGGTGAAGTTGCCAAAGTTTCCTTATCAACTAAGGGTCGGAGAGGCTCCTCTGAAGGTGTTCCCACCAGTCTCTCCCTCTCCCACACAGGTTTGACCGAGGGATCGCTCTTCCCACTTGAAAACTCAACCAAAGCTCGGAAGAACTGGCCTGCACCGAAGCCATCACAAACGGAGTGAGACAAGCCCATCCCAATGGTGAAACCCCCACATGAGAATTTGGTCACTTGAAGGACTAGAGGGTGATAACCCGAGTCACCCTCAGACGGGAAATCAAAGACAAACTGTTTGAGTACTTCAACGTCAATCCCTTCAAGATAATGAAGAGAAGAGAGCCGACAGTTGGCAGTTGCCACTAAGAATGGCACTCCCTCTGCACTGCAATTGATTTGAAGTCTTCCATCACTGTGCTTCTTTAGCTTGCCAGCCAGAGGATGGTAATAAACCAAAGCCTTGGATAAGGCTTCTTTGATTACAAGAGCTGGATCATCTGCTCTTATGAATACATGATTATCATTATTAATAGAGGGATTATCAGTACTTGAGCGGTACGCATAAATAGTTTGGCAAAGGATCTCAAGGCTGGGATTGTTGTCAATGCTGGAGAGAGAAAGATCACCCGAAGGTGTGGGCTTGGAGGGTTTTACAAGCACAACATCTTGCTTTTCAAGTAGGAAGGAGGGCGTATTATGGTGGCCGTTTGCCATGGAAAAGGTTAACACTGATCTGTGGCTTAAGACCAGATAAAATAGAGTAATGTAGCCGGAGTCTTGAAAGAGAACAAAATGAGACACGCTTCTGAGTTATATAATATAGCTCGCTACCAGTGGCACTGGCACAAGGTTCCTACTAGGTATCACTCCATATACATGAAGATGATAATCATTACAAGGTCCCTACGCACTAAGAAAAGTAAAGAAAAACTACGATCATGAAATTACGTTCATATATTGGACTTGCTTACAATTAAAAAAAAAAAATCGTCAGGCCGAAGTTAAAAGATGAAATAAAGATCTCCTCCCCTTATTTGACAAGATTAGATGTCGTAATTCGAAAAGAGATAAACATCGTGTCTTGATATGCATGGACTCTATAATAATTAATCTTATCTGTATAGAACTTTTCAGTAATGTCTATCTTCGTATGAGTTGTATCATCTAAATTCAACAGGAAATTAGAGAATAACTGATGAGCAGGAGATCATCAAGAGGATGACTGGGTGAGTATTAAGCCATTACGACCAACCGCACTAAGTCGAGATAGCCTTCTTCAAATATTTAATTCTCTCTCGTAGTTGGCCTCGATAAAGACTGCGGGCCATTTCAAGTAGATCACTTCAATGGAAAAAATACCTTGCTTGCATCGCGCGCACTCACGATAGAGAGTGCGCACTAGCTGGTTGCTTCCAAAGTTTGGAGACAGTTTTCCTCGTGAACATGATCATTTACAAAAATTTGCAGTATAAGGTACGGGTGGTGTCAAATCTTTGATAATTCTACGCAGACCTCACGTCTTCTAGGTCCTTTTCCTGTTTCACATTAAGGCTTCATCTGGAGAATCTCTCCTAAAAACTCTCAACTACCGGATGCAATAGCTAGGTTTGAGTTCATACTCGGAATTCTAATGACTCACTTGATCAAAAGCAAAGTACTAAACAGCTATGCAACTACAAGGTTTCTCTTATTGGAATGCACCTATGTTTTCTTATTCGTTCCACACCAATTACAAGTACGTCCGCGATATCAATCTCCGCAATTTTTTCCAGAAACAAATCTGCAGGGTAAAGTTATGCTCTGCTTTCAACCAGTAACCGCATTGACATTTTAAATCTGTACGTCCTGCATACAGCGTACTCTTCTTCTCTTTCAATTATGCTTAATGCCTGTGCGTGTGTCGTTGTGGTTGTGCGAGTGTTGGCGGCCTGGAGAAAAGACATGACCACTCGTTGGCAATAACCGTTGCCCACATGCATGTGCGCAGAATAGTGCAATAGCGATCGTGTACAGATACACTCAGATGCATGAATTATGACCTACCACCACACCGACAATGTCACAGATGAAGGGGAACCAACAATTAAGGACCATTTCCTACTCTTGTAATGAATAAATCACGGAACGGGGGGGATGATTGCAATACAGCAGGCCAGGACGAGCCATTACAGAACCAACTTGCTTTTGCCAAAATGGCCAAGTGATTTCAATGCCATTTTATTTATAGGGAATGCTAGTGTGTCATTTGTACTGCTCCAAATCACCACTCATATATTTTTATTTTTTATACTTACTTATTAAGGTAGTAATTTTTAATATATTGATATATTTTTTTATTTTTTAAAAAATTAAAAAAAAAATCTCATTTTGTGCTAGTCACGCCAGCGGCCATTGCTGGACAGCCTACCACTACTCTTTATTTATAAAATTTTGTTATATATAAATAAAGTCTCGTACTAATTTACGTATCAATACTGATTTCTTCATATTCAAAATTTAACTTACCACTGTTTTTAATAAAATCTACTTTTTAACTAATCACATTAAATTAATGTACATATTAGTACTTAATTGTACTTATAACTAGAATTTTCTTTATTTATATATCATCCATAGCCGCTGGACTAAGTACATATGGCGACAGACTTGAGTGGAAAGAGGCAGAGACCGGTGTCAGTTGTCGAGGTCTGGGCGAGGGTGTGGTACTGCTTGTGTGTAATACTTCTCAAATATTGTTCAAAACAAAAAAAAAAAAAAAAAAAAAAAGATTTCAAAAGATCTTTTAAGTGGTTTCCTTAATTCAATAATGAAAATTGGTATATGAGACTAAATAATTGCCACGATATGATCAATCGAGTAACTTACAACTTTTTTTTACAATTTTGATACAACCGTGTATTAAATTGAGGATATTTTTATAAATTATTTTATAGAAATATTCTTATTTAACACGTAATTGTATAAAAATCGTAGAAATTCTATATTTTCCATCATTTATATAGACACGTATCACAAATGCACAATCCATACACTTTTTAATGTTTTTGCAAAAATGACTACAGAATTGTAAAAGCACTTCCAATGAGTTATGTAAAATTTGAAGAAAAGTAGCTCAAAACTGCCTCCAACAGATCATGTATTTTTAAATCTATTTTCCATTTTCCTACAGCGTTAAGCTACATGCACCATGAACTGTACATAAATATAAAAATATGTTATTTATTTGTTCAATTTTCATATACTTTGTTTCCCACAATAGTTTTTCTCTCATTGTAATTTTTTTTCAAAAAATTATTAAATAATATAAAGAAAAAATAGATAAACTGATATATAATATATTATAAAAGTCAGTATGTAAAATATTAAAAAATAATTTTAGTGATATATTTTAAAGAATAAAATATATAATCATTGGAGTGATCTAATACGCGTCCTTAATCATCATGATATATATGACAAGGGAATACCATGTCAACAACTTCCGTCAACTAATCAAATAAAAGGACTTTGAAACTCAGATGGAAAGATCACTTTGACACGTGGATAAGACCTTCAACAACTTCATGATGGGTAGGATAGACTCCAGTCGAACTAGACTGTCAACCCATGCAACAATTGTTTCGATTAAAGGAAGTTATCACCTGTATGCGGACAAACCGAGCACACTGAGACCCTACCATATTTTAATTTCAAATGGTGAGAGAAGTCCCGGCAACAAAAGAAGAGAGACAACGAGGTGGTGTCTCATCCTCTTCCAGCAACACTAGCCTTTATTTCATTGAAACCAGTAAAATGTATGAACAACTTATTTCCAGAAGACGTAGATATACTAAAAACAAACCATTACACTTATGGTCAACCCAGAAATGGAACCAATGCATAATCGCCCTAGCCGCCTGATTGTTGTTGGCCTCACATCTTTGACATAGTGTAGTCCATTGCACCCACAAGAAAATCTACATTCATAAAGAGACAATTGCTTGAATTAGAAAAAAAGGGTAAATGAAAGAAGAAGACAAAGATAGAGTCAATTAGTTGGAATGGCAAAACTGGGAAATTGAAAGAAGAAGAAGACCTACCAGCATCTTCCTTGGTGAAGCAGAGAGGGGGTGTAATCCTAAAAACATTTCCATGAAAGCCACCCTTTCCTATAAGCACTCCCAATTCTGAAGCATCCATGTAAAAATTCATTAGGTACAAATTATGTGTGCATAGATTGACAAAGCATACGTGCGTGCATGCGCACACAAACCTCTCATTTGGTCCATAATATGCAAGATTTCAGCCTTAGCTGGAGTTTTTAACTGGCGATCGGTTACAAGTTCAACTCCAAGCATCAAACCTCTTCCCCTCACATCCCCAATAACTGCAGACACAAAAGTAGAGAGGTCTAATTAATTGTACCATGGGTTTTCCAATCTCAAACATATTTTTGGGTCCTTATATTTATTTTATGCCACATAACTACCAGCTCTTTTGCAATGTGCATTTTAAATAAGGAAAAGTCGCTACGTGCACCCTAAATTATCGACAGCTTTGTGCACCATTAAATAAGATCTGGCTGTAAAGATCATGCAGTAAAGAATTTTTGAGATAGCATTTAAAACAAATGGAGGAGAACCATACTTTCATGCTTTTCCTTAAGGGAAGTAAGACACTCTTTAAGATATGACCCCACAACAAATGCATTCTCCTGGAGTTTTTCCTTCTCAATTACTTTCAGAACAGCTAGAGCACCAGCAGTACAGGCAGGGTTTCCCCCAAAGGTGTTGAAATAAGTGTGGCTCGTCAAGACCTTTGCAATCTCAGGAGTTGTCACCACTGCACCAATGGGAATGCCATTTCCAATTCCCTGAAAAAACCATAAAAGGAGAAGACTCAATTTCTGAAAATAATCCGCATTGCACACCCATAATTTACAGTGCATATAATTGTCCGTCAACCACAAATGCCATTTAAACTAATAAGCACTGCACCAGTGGCGATGCCATTTTCAATTCCATAATAGGTGGGGGCTCAACTGCTAAAACCAATAAGCATTGCGCACCCATCATTTGAAGTGCATAAAATTTTCATAGGGAATCACAAATGGCTCATCTAAAGAAAGTTTTTTTTTGATAGATACAAATGGCTCATCTAAAGAAAGTCCAGGAATGTGATGTACAATTCTAAAATATTTTACAGTAGATGAAAGGAGTGTGCAAACAAACAATTGGCCCTACGCAAGAAGAACACTGGGGAAGAAGTAAACAAGCGATGTGACACAAACTGGGTTTATTTTCTCCCATCACATGTTTAATAGATCTTTACTTTGAGCAATTGCATGATTGGCTAATAATTGCATGTAGCAGAATCAGGCGGTACAATATGTTGACAACGGCCAAGAGTCACAGACATTCTTTATTCATGATATGAACTGTATGAATGGTACTATTTTCCCAAGATAAGCTTAGGTTTCCTTAGGCATCTCTCTTCCACATTACTATAATGAAGTATCTCACAACATAACAACTTTTATCTGGTACTCATTCGTATATGCAGCGTAAATACTTTCTACATCATAAAAATTGTCAGGCAATATCACAAGAAACATGCTATACTTGGGAGCTTCCATTTACTCCCAAAGCACTGGGGAGGGAGGGAATGCAAATGGTGGTAAGCAGGAACTACCTTTGCCATGGTCACAATATCAGGCACAACATCATGTGCTTCGAAACCCCAGAAATGACTGCCTGTACGAGCAAACCCTGACTGAACCTCATCAGCTATACAAAGGCCCCCTGCTTTTCTAATGCAATTATAGACGGCTGGCAGATAACCTGGAGCCAACTCAACAATTCCACCTACTCCCTGTCAAGCATGGAAACGTCACTTAGAAATGAACAATCATCTATCACTTAGAATTCCACTTAAGCATGTTTATGTGTCTGTATGTGTGTTTATTGCATCTGTTGTATTGGTTTATCTGCACCATTACCTGTATGGCTTCGGCAATAAAGCCAGCCACGCGACCACAAGTTCCATAGTCAATGATTTCTTGAACATCTCTAGTATACTTGACTCCATCTGAACCAAAGACACCTCGATACTGGTCAGGATTCAGGGCGTGATGAACTCCAGTCTGTTGGCATAAACATAATGGAGCCTTAATGATTGTGAAAATCAGGTTTATAGGCTACAACGTACATTTTACACCAATATAACAAGAGAAATCAGTAAAAATCAGGACTCATCCAATTGTGAAAATATACCTGAACAACATTAAACTTGAAATTAGATTGAGCAGTGGCCCCCATTGTCCCAGCCGCATTCCCATGATACCCATTTCTGAGCGAAATGATATCATGGAAGCCCGTATATAACCGTGCCATCATTAAAGCCAGTTCATTCGCTTCGGTCCCAGAATTTGTGAAGAAAACAACCTGAATGGTCATCCAAACTCCAAAGTGCATATCAAACCACAGCTCAAATAAGAACAGCATAAAAATTGGACCAACTAGTTACCTTGAGATCTCCGGGTAGCTTAGCCGCCAGAGCCTCCGCAAAGTCTGCAATGGCATGATGCACATACAGAACTGTAGAGTGCTGCAAGCGCCTTGTCTGGTTGACAATTGCTTCCACCACATCCGGGTGACAGTGCCCGCAACAGACAGTGGCTATCCCACCGAAGGCATCCAGATATCTACGGCCATTTTCGTCATACAAATACTGCATTTTCCCATCTACCAAATTTAACTGTAAAACAAGATACAAATTTTGTCACTACCAAATATCATTCGCATTCAAAATCACCCCTTTGTTTAAGACTCGAAAAAATGTAAGATTTTCCATTGGTTTCTACATATCCGATAAAGATAAAAGAATAAAGAAATGAATGAATGAGGTGTCGAGATATTTGTCTACATAAAAATACTTGCCGGGTTCTTGTATAAGTGCAATATAGAAGGGATGAGGTGCTCCTTGCGCTTCTCCAAGATCTCAGATGCAGATGGGCCCGTGTATGGGGGAGGAATGTAGTCGAAATGGGGTATTTTGGGCACGAGAAAATCATCTTCTTCTTCGAGTGTGTTTTGGGTATGGTTATTATGGGCTAGCTGGGAGAGGCAACGAGGCCGCCGCAGCCAGAAATTTCTTTGAGATAGTGTGCTTTGGAAGATCCTCTGCATCTTCTTCTTATTCTTCTGTGCTACTGCAAAAGAGGAGACAGAGAAGCTGAGATGAACAAGTCGCGCACGTTGCTAGGATATACCGACTCACCGAGTGACTGATGTGGATTGTAAGAGATACATTTGGTGTTTCCGTTTGGCTTCTTCTGCTGCTTACAAAATTTCGTGGCACAATGGCATTTGCACTATTTTTGTGTTCTTTTAAATACAAAATTTATTGTTGTAATTTACGTTATGTTTTATTCAGTTACTGAAAATTTATGTTATTTACACGTGGCATGCCAGTTGTCTACCTAATTATGGCATAATGATCTATCTGAATATTCTTACCAAAAAAATATGAAATTCTATCTCCAGTTATTTTTGTGTACTTATTTTTATATTTTGTTATACATTTTATTAATATAATTAACTACATCACATTTTTTAATATGAAATAATTATTTTAAAAATGGAGTGTCAAACAATATATAAAAATAATTATATATAATAGAACACAGAACCAATTATTAAAAAAAATAAATTTTATTTCAAAGTTCTAAATTTGTTACATTTTTTAAAGAGAGTGCAAAACTTCGTGCTCTAAAATTATATAAATTCTTTTTTTATATATATAATTTCAGAAAATAAGTTACTTAAAAGCCAAATGAAACAAACTAACTTCAAAACAAGCCAATTAACCAAATTTATATTTAATCCCTTTTCAAATGAATGGAGTTGGCGGCTCGTTTATATAAAAATCACGTGCGCACGAGTTACCAACCACTCCAACTATAATACTCCAAAAACATCTATTGTCCGTCCCTGGAACACAATCTTTTAGATTAGACATCAAAGATGAATAATGACATATTAGGAATTTCTGATACTCTAAATTCTGAAAAGGGGTTTAAAGTAGAATTATTAGTCATATTTTTTTATAGTTCATAAGTTTGATCGAAAACACAATGATTCGTGAGGACGACGAAAATTCTTTAATGAACAAAGTGGACGATGTCCATAATACCACTGATATTACAAGGCGCATGTCAAAAGTATACTACAAAAAGTTGACATGTTCATAAACCTAACAATTCATTATACTACCTTCCTAACAACTGTGTGCTAATACTTCAGGATTGGGTATTCATAAAAGTTGGCGTGCAATGCTCATCGATAAGACCATCTCCCATCTTCACCATCATGACCATTATCATTATCATCACCATCGCATTCAAAATCATCGCAATCCAGATTGCGATCATCGCATTCCAAATCATCGCGATCGTAAATCTCCTTGTCGTATAATAGCTCTGCATCATCTGATATGCCACGGTGGTTTAATTCATCACATTCCAAAGAATTATTACTTCCACTCTCACTTTCACATTCTTCTGACTCATTCTCGGAGGCTTCACTCTCCGCTTCTACTTCCTCCTCTTCAGATATCTCATCCGGATAATCATTTAAAGGATTATCTTCAGCTATGAATAACCAAAAAGAACATGGAAGAGTAAATTGAAGCATTTTGAATTCAAGGAGAAAGATAAAGAAGGAAGAAAATTTTGAATTACCATTTGAATCATCTGTCTCGTAATCTGATTCGTCAGGCCCATCGTAAAAATCCTCTTCATCAACTTGCACACTGGAACAAAGATATATATCAACCTTGGAAGAAAGAAAATAAGAGCAACTAACAAATCAAGAATATTTTATTCTTACAGAGGAAATGGGTTTGAAGCATCTTCCTTAATTATGTCCATGTCATCCCTTACTGTGTAAAAGTCATATTCGTAATCATCTGTAGATTATGTGTAACAGAGAGTAAGGATTTATTAAAGTGCAATAACCAAATAATAACAATTACAAATTTACAAGTGGTACAAGGATTAAGAAAAAGGAAATAATAATCAAGAGCTCCTATCACGGAAGGGACCAATTGGACAAAATTACAGCAAGAGCTAATACTCCCAATCACTACTCATTTTATTTTTTCATCAACTTGAAAATCAGATTAAAACCAAAGTCTGAAATTATTGCTGAAGGTAGAGAGGCATGTATACAGTACATAATATTCATTTCATTCTTTTGGAAGGTAGAGAGGCACGTATGATGAAATGATAACTACTCATTTTATTTTTTTCACCAACTTGAAAATCAGATTAAAACCAAAGTCTGAAATTAATGCTGAAGGTAGAGAATAGAGAGGCATCTATAAAGTGCATAGTATTGTTAATGAAACAACCTTGTTTTGACATGCAAGCATGCAAGTCAGATTCAATCTGTGAAGCGGCAGATGGAATGAACTCCCTTAGGAGGGGCAGATAACTAGACAAAAGCTTACGGTCCTCCAAAGACATATCCCTGAAAGAAGATTAAAGGACAATCATATCATACACAGCAAAGATTTTGCAAACGTGACATGAAAAAGGAATTTGTGATCATGAATCTTACTCCTCCAGTTCCACCTTATTGGATCTTTCCTCACCATCAACACGGACAACATCATAAAACCGACACATTCCATCTAATGCTTTATCATGCATTGCCTCTTTGTTTCCTCTTCTGCTTCTCCATACTTGTTCAAAGCGAGCATTTTTTGCTAAGGCCTAAAAGTTCACAGAACACACATTAGATTACAATTTTTTACCAAATTGAGCGACATAAAAAAAATCTTTTTTTATAAGTAAATAAATTTTATAGAATCAAGGAAATAGGCGTAACCCAAGTACACAGGAAGAAAACAAAAGAGAACACCTGGTTACAAGTCAGGATCTAGAAACGGACACAAGAAAAACATTATGATGGACACGAGTACAAATTAATGTAGCAGCTGCTTGTGGTTATTCCCTAGAAGATTTTACGAAGTGGTGGAAGATTTGGTCTTCAGCAAGGCACCAGCAAAACTAACTCCCTCGTTGCCACTCTTCCATTATTAGCACCATTTTGATTGCTGAATTATAGGGACAGCAGACCATTTCATTTATTTCCTGTTTTGCAAACCATTTTATTTATTTCCTGTTTTGCCGATATCTTTCCTTTCCATGATCAATAATTTTCCTGCTATATATTGATCATCATTGTAATAGAAGAATCATCTTTGTTTTCTAATAGGAGAAAAGATGTGATAATTTACATTTGGTATTAGTTGTGGAAGGACACAGCTCTTTCCTGTGCAACACCCTGTTTCTGCCACGCCAATTTGGCATCAAAGCAAGATTCTGCCTGGCTCAATGGCAAGGGACGACAGCAACCACTCCCAACGTGAAGATCGTGGAGTACAGACCTTATGAGCAGCCGTCCATTCACAAAATCATCAAAACCAGCCACAATTTGAAGGGAATGAACACATGCTGCAGGAAATCCAAAGAGCCATCACTAATGTCCATGTTGGTGGTAACAGGAATCAAGATAATGAGGGACGAGATTGAGACTGCCCAGATGGAGGTCGTGGTTTCATACCACGGCAAAGGAACCAAGCACATGATGGTTCATCTAGTGATGAAGAACTTGAAGGCTAGGTTGGAGAAGACCAAGGTAACAAGAGGGCCCCAGACAACAATAATAAATGTTGAATTAAAATTGATCTACCGTGTTTCAACAGCCACCTCCAAGTCGAGAGTTTTCTCGATTGGCTACTAGAAGTGGAAAATTTATTTGATTATATGCAGATCCAAGAGGCGCAACAAGTGAAACTAGTGGCTTATAAATTACGTGGGGGCGCATCAGCTTGGTGGGAGCAGATGCAGAACAATAGAAGGAGACAGGGCAAACAACCAGTACGTGCATGGCCGAAAATTAAACAATTGATGAGGGCTAGATTTCTCCCACCAGAATTACAAACAAATCATGTACAAGCAATATCAGAATTGTAGACAAGGGACGAGGATTGTCAATGAGTCCACGGAATAATTCTATTGACTGAATTCCCGAAATAACCTCTCCAAGACAGAGGGTTAGAAAATTGTAACGTATATGCAAGGCTTATGCCCTGCCATCCAGGACAAGGTCTCGTTGCATACCGTTTGAACTCTATCTAAGGTTGTCAACTTAGCCAAGAAAATTGAGATGTAACTGGCTCAACCACCACCAAGGTGGCTGACCAGCACTCACGGCCCAATAATTCGCAACCACCCTCATCTAACGCTACAAAAGGGAAGTAGAAGTAATCAAAACCTGAAGGCACCAACTATTTCAATGTCGCAATCGGGGAGTGGTAGCAATAACCCATACACTAGACCCATGTCAAGGAAGTGTTTTTTCAGAGCAATCAATCGGGGCATCGCTCCAATGAGTGTCCCACTCGCCGGTCAATCCATTAATTTAAGGGGAAGAAGAGGACCCGAAAGAGGAGGAAGACAGTGAGGATGAAGAGGCCAAGGAACTTGTAGAGGGTGATGAAGGGGAACTAGTAAACTATGTCATCCAACGAATGTTGCTCGCACCAAAGCTCAAGAACAAGACCCAAAGGCACTCTATGTTCAAGACCTGCTACACGATCAGCAATAAGAATAATTCTATTTATCACTCCACACACCACACACCACATCTCTTTTATTTATTTTTTTCCTTTTGCCTATAATAAGTATGTGGTGTATGGATGATGAGTAGAACAACTCAATTAATTTAGTAAAAATAAAATTTTAAAAATAAAATATTTTTTTTTAAAAATATATAAGGTGTGTAGTGTGGGATAATGAATAGAATCCCTCCAACAATAAAGTGTGTAATCTAATAATAGATAGCGGCAACTGCGAGAATATTGTATCAAGAGCCCTTGTGGCTGCATTAGAGATAAAAACAGAGTCACCCACATCCCTACAAGATCAATTGGATTCGAAAGGAGGTTGAGACACGGATAACTAGCCTCTGTTATGTTCCTTTCTTTTTTTTGATAAATCTCTATTATGTTCCTTTCTCTATTGAGAAGTTCTACAAAGATGAGGCAACATCTGATGTCGTAGAGATCGATGTTTGCCAGTTGCCATATACCGCTCGAGCAACCGTGGCAATTCAATGTAGATGCCACTTACAAGGGACGTGACAATGTTTATTCATTTTGGTGGCATGGACGAAAAAGAGTGCTAGTACCCATAAGGGACAAGGCCCCCGAACCTATGTATGCAGAAGAGAAGAACACATTTCTAACTGTAAACGAGGATCAATTCATGGAGGATGCAAAAGAAGCTGGGGAAGTATGGAAACAAGTGGTGAAAGAGGACAAAATTGCTAAAGTACCAGACACCTCCACAAGTGCAATACCTCCTAACCAAGTTTGAGGAACTCATCCCACAGGAATTACCAAATGGGCTATCGCCCATGCAAGATGTCCAACACCACATAGACTTGATCCCAGGAGCAAGCCTACCAAACCTTCCACACTATCGCACGAGTCCCAATGAGCACCAAATTCTGCAAAACCATGTGGAAGAACTCATCCATAAGGGTTTAATCAGGGAAAGTATGAGTCCGTGTGTTGTACCATCATTACTCACCAAAGAAGGATGGGAGTTGGGAGGATATGTGTGGACAGCTACACCATCAACAAAATCATGGTAAATTATTGATTTCCCATTCCTTAGTTGACTGATATGTTGGATATGATTACAAGGTCCAACATCTTTTCAAAAATTGATTTGTGAAGTGGATATCACCAAATAAGAATTCAACCTGGAGACGAGTGGAAAACGACATTCAAAACTAAAGAAGGCTTATACGAGTGGTTAATGATGCCGTTTGGCCTCTCAAACACACCAAACACTTTCATGGGCGTCATGCACCAAGTTCTTAAGTCTTTCATTAGCAAATTTGTTGTGGCCTATTTTGTCAATATTCTTCTTTAGAACCAAAATGAGATTGATCACTTGGGTCACACCTAAGGGAGGTTCTACCGGTTTTGCTTGCTAACAAATTGTATGTTAACTTAAAGAAGTGCACATTTCTAAGCAGCAAGTTGTTATTTCTTGGATTTGGGGAGAGTGCTAAAGGTATACATGTAGATGAGGAGAAGGTTCGTGCAATTCAAGAGTGGCTGAGACCCACCACCGTTAGTCAAGCCCGTAGCTTTCATGGTCTGGCCACTTTCTATTGTTGGTTCATCAAAAACTTCAGTTCCATTGCAGCGCCAATTACAATGTATGAAGAAGGGAAAGTTTAGTTAGAGAGAGGAGCAAGAGATCAATTTTACTACCACTAAAGAAAAGTTGTCCATAGCGCCAGTCCTTGTTTTACCCAGTTTCAAGAAACTCTTTTGAGGCTTTTTCTCAAAAAAAAGAAACTCTTTGAGGTGGAGTGCGATGCCTCCGTAATCAACATTGGTGCTTTCCTTTCATAGGAGGGTTGGCCTATTAAGTTTTTCAGTGAAAAATTGAATGACTCCTAGCAAAAATGGGCTACTACATATGAACTGGAGTTTTATGCAGTCATCTGATCTCTAAAACATTGGGAACACTACTTGATCCAACGTGAGTTTTCCCTCTATAGTGACCACCACGTCTTGAAGTTCACAAACAAATAGCAATTTAAGTTGGATGCATGCAAGGTGGATCGGGTTTATGCAAAAATTCACCATGGTACTCAAGCATAAATCGGGACAACAAAACAAGGAGGCCGATGCCCTTAGCTAGCGTACATCATTGCTCGTGACATTGTGAGCAAAAATCATTGGGTTTGAACAGCTTAAGGACTTATAAACTAACGACTTGGACTTTGCTGAAATTGGGAACAAGGGTTCGACGGGGCAACCAGTTTCCGACTTCCATATCCAAGAGAGATGGATAGCTTTTTCGTGGGAACTAACTTTCATTCCCCAAACATCCTTACGAGAACAAATCCTACGTGAGCTACGTGGGGGAGGATTAGGAGGTTGTGGGACGGGATAAAACCATATCCTTGACTACTGAACATTACTTTTGGCCCCAACTAAAACTTGATGTGGGTAAGTGTGTGCAAAGGTGCCCTATGTGTCAGGTAGGGAAGGGTCAATCGTAGAACACTGGGCTATATACCCCATTACCAGTACTTGAGAACATCTGGGAAGATTTGAGTATGGATTTTGTGCTTGGACTACCACAAACTCAACGAGGTGTGGATTCTATCTTTGTAGTTGTTGATCGATTTTCTAAAATGGCGTAATTCATTCCTTGTCAAAAAATTTAAGATGCCTCAAATGTGGCTAATCTTTTTTTAAAGAGGTTGTTCATTTACATGGGGTTCCCAAGTCCATTATCTATGTGGAAAAAGTTTGGGACCTTTCTCAACTACAATAGCACTTGCCCCACAAACCGATGATCAAACCGAGGTGACCAACCGAACATTAGGCAATATGCTTCGGTGCGTTTCAGGTGATAAACCGAAGCAGTGGGATTTAGCCCTTGTTTGGGAACACAAACCATCTCATCTCAAAATTTCTCATCATTTCTTTCCCAAACATCACTCAAATACAAAGACTTTTTAATTTCAAATTTTCAACTTTTTCATCTAATCATTACAACTTTTCTAATCCAAACAAAACACAAAAAACAATACAACTTTTTCAAATTCCAAAACAAAAATAATAATTTTTTTGATAAGTAATCAAAGTTTATTAATGAAAGAATAGGCAAATGCATATGAAGTACAGAGAATGCCCTAACTACGTAGGGAGTATAGATACAAGGCTGTCATGGAAATCTTGTCCATTAAAAATAACAGCTATGGCCCAAGTACAAAGAGTTCTAAAATAGAAAGCTATTCGCTCCTCCCTCGATCTCTCTTTGTCCTCGAAGGTCCGATCATTGCGGTCCTTCCACACGCACCACATGATGCATATAGGAACCATCTAGCCACATCACAAAGCCGTAGAAGATGGTCCACCGATTCACCCACATTCCTACACATACAACACCAGTCTGCGATGATCACCCTTCGTTTCCTCAAATTATCCGTTGTGAGGATCTTGCCCGGGGAAGCGGTCCACACAAAAAAGCTGTTTTGAGGGGCACCTTTTGTCTCCAAGGCAGGGCCCTTTGGACCCACCCCTGTAGAGTAAACCCCGGTCCCATGCACCGCACCCTCGGAAGTTTCCCTACATTGAACTAGTTAAATCGCTGGCTTTTCACCAGGGGGTGTGGCCCCAAAGAATTGTTTGCACCCATGAGGTGTTGAACCTTAGACCTTGAAGGGAGTGAGACCTCAAGACCAAGGCCTTCACCACTTGAGCCAACACTTTGGGGTTCTGTCTCCAAATTCTTTTCCAAGGGAACTGAACAAGGAGCTCATGTGAAAGGGATTTATAGTACGAGCGAACTGAGAATACACCTTTACCTATAGGTATCCACCACAATAAGTCAGTATGCTGGTTATTCGGTTTGAAAGAGTACAACATGCTGAAAAAGGCTGCGTAGCTGTCCATTTCCCAATCATTTGCCGCCCGACTAAAAGTGATGTTCCACTGGATGTGTCCCCCTGTTTTCACCATGACATCTGCCACTAAAGCATCCTTAGCAACTGAGGCCCTGAAGAGTTCAGGAAATAGTACCCTTAGTGCATCATGAACACTCCAAGAATCATGCCAAAATTTGATCCTAGTCCCGTCTCCAAGACAGAATCTTGAATGCCGAGAGAAAACCCCCCACCCTCTTCTTATATATTTCCACAACCCCACTCCATATACCCCTCTCACTTCATTGGTACACCAACCCCCCCATAAACCCCCATATTTGCTCTCAATCACCAACTTCCATAGGGCCTCTAGTTCTTTATGAAATCTCCAAAACCATTTTCCAAGTAACGCCCGATTAAAGATTCTCAGATTTCTGATGCCCAAACCACCATTAGAGAGAGGGCTACATACCTTCTTCCACCTGACTAGGTGGAATTTAAATTCCTCACCTATACCACCCCACAAGAAATCCCGCTGAAATTTCTCAATCCGGAGCGCCACACTAGCAGAAATGGGGAACAAGGACAAGTAGTAGGTCGGTAGGTTAGATAATGTACTCTTTATCAGGGTAGTCCTACCTCCTTTTGACAAGTACATTCTCTTCCAGCCTGCAAGACAGCGCTCTACCTTCTCAATCATTGTATCCCACACCGAGGCCGCTCTCGAGGCTGCCCCCAACGGTAGACCAAGATATGACATAGGGAATGAGGCAATCTTACACCCCAAAGTATTCGCCTACTGTTTGAGGTGTTGTACCCCTCCAATGGGCACCATCTCAGATTTGTTCAAATTCACTTTCAATCTCGATGCTACTTCAAAACAAAGTAGAAGAGCCTTCAATACTCAAACCTGATTATGGTCAACCTCACAAAATATTAGAGTGTCGTCTGCAAACAACAGGTGAGAAATATTAATTGAACCCCCTCTCAGGGATCCAATTGAGAAACCACTCACCCGCCCATTATCTACCAGGGCTGAGGTCATTCTGCTCAAAGATTCCATCATAATAACAAAGAGTAACGGGGACAGCGGATCTCCTTGTCTTAGACCTCGTGTGCTAGTGAAAAAACCTGTTGGACTTCCATTTATCAGCATTGAAAATTTCACCATAGATATACACCAACGGATCCAAGATCGCCATTTCTCTCCAAAGCCACATCTCCCCAGAAGGTCGATGAGTAAATCTCAATAACATGGTCATACGCCTTCTCCATGTCTAACTTACAGATAATTCCAACCTTGCCAACTTTCATTCTACTATCCAGGCATTCATTTGCTATGAGAACCGCATCTAGAATCTGTCACTCTTTTACAAAGGCATTTTGGGGCTTCGAAATTATATTTCCCACAACCTCACTAAGGCGGTTCGCAAGTACCTTAGAAATAATCTTGTATAGCCCATTTACCAGACTAATGGGTTGGAATTCCTTGATCTCCACCGCCCCAACCTTCTTCGGTATCAAAGTGAGAAAGGTGGCGTTTAGGCTTTTCTCAAATTTTCCAACCGAATGAAATTCCTGAAACACCTTCATGAGATCCACCTTTAACACATCCCAGCAAGTTTGAAAGAAACCCATAGAAAACCCATCAGGACCCAGAGCCTTGTCTTTAGTCATCTTCCTCACCACATCAAAAACATCGGCCTCCTCAAAAGGCCTCTCCAATCAGGTATCATCCATAGGCCCAATAGCATCTAAAAGCAAACCATCAAGCCTAGGCCGCCAACTTTCCTGCTCGGTTAGTAACTGTTTGAAAAAATCAACTACATGATTATTAATCACAAGCTCATCATTCTAACAACATTTTAACTTTATAATATTTTTATTCCAACTTTTTATCTTCCCTTTCCCAAAACCTAATAAAACATATAAACTCAAATCATTTCACTACTATTCACAAATCATTTCACTACTATTCATAGAATTTTTATCTCATCCCATTCCCCAAACATCCCTTAAACCTTCCACAGGTGGAGTTTGCCTTCAACAGCATGTATAACCGTTCAACAAGAAAGGCACCTTTTGAAATTGTCCACACCCAACCTCCCAGGCACACCCTTGACTTGGTTCCCCTCCCAAAACTTCCTGGACTAAGCACAGCAACTGAAAACATGGCCAAAAGGATCCAAAAGGTACAATCAGAAGTACGCAGCAACCTAGAGCAAGCTAATGACAAATACAAGATCGCCATGGACAAACACAAATGAGTCAAAATATTTCAAAAGGGCGACTTGGTGATGGTCTATCTATGCACGGGTCGTTTTCCAACTGGCACTTACAGAAAATTGCAGAACAAGAAATATGGCCCTTTCCAGATCTTGAAAAAAATTAATGATAACGCCTAAGTAGTTGGCTCCTTGAAAACATGTCCATCCACTTTTAACATTGCAGACTTGTTCGATATCGTCCCTCGGATGAACCACTATACGCCAACAATAACTTGAAGACGAGTTCCCTTTTAAGTGGGGGAGAATTGATCAAGGACACGAGTACAAATTACCTTAGCAATTGCTTGTGGTTATTCTCTAGAAGACTTTACGAAGCGGTGGAAGATTTGGTCCAGCAAGGCACCAGCGAAACTATCTCCCTCATTGCTACTCTTCCTCATTAGCACCATTTTGATTACTGAATTATACGGACAGCAGACTATTTCATTTATTTCCTGTTTTGCCGATATCTTTCCTTTCCATGATCAATAATTTTCCTGCTATATATTGATCATCATTGTAATAGAAGGATTATCTTTGTTTTTCTAATAAGAGAAAACATGTGATAATTTACATTTGGTATAATTTGTGAAAGGACACAGCTCTTTCCTGTGCAACACACTGTTTCTGCTACACCACATTAAAACTAGCCGAATTGAAGACAGTAGCAGGAGCCCTTATGAGAAAAATTCAAAAAAATGATCTCTATACATTCAGAGCCAACTTGTTTTGTTTTATTTGAATTATATTTTTACTTTTAAAAAAACAAAAACTTGTTTTGTATTAAAACTAAAAAGGGTAGTGAGATGCTGGGAGTTCACTTTAGAAAACAATACGACTCAAAACCGAATAGAACTTGTCTTATTTCTCACAAAATCAATTTCCAAAAAGACCTCATTTACAATGAGCACAATCTGACCATTTAGCTTGGTAATTTTTATGCACTGAGGAGCCAAACAGGTCAACAAATCTTCTGCCAGTGCTTGGCTTGAGAAATTAAAAAGATCTAAACAGAATTCAACTTATGACATGATTTTGTAAATAATCTGAACAAGCCTCCACCAAGTGAATCTCAAGCCAAGCCAAAAACATTGGGAATTTTATATTCTATCTAATGACAATTATATGGTTCAAAAAAGCTGCATGCATCATCTTTTCTGACTTTCAACGAGGAAAACTGGATGCTCTACAGTTTTAAATGGATCTCAACATAGTTGTAGTCTCATCAGCTTATGTTCAGCACAACAATCTATTTTTGGCATTAAGAAAATAATAACATGAACTTTGCAAGAGGAAAGAATGTAGCATCAGAACAAAAAGCCACTAGAAATTCTTGTGAAAATCAGTCTTATCACTATTTTGTGTTCTAGGCATCTCTTACTCTAAGCAAGTTGTGATAAGAATCAAATTGATAAAGATCCACAAATAAAATATCAAAGCAGTTATAAAATGCATGGTTTTGACATGAAAGAGCAGACATGATTCATAGTAAAATTTAACATGAAGAGAAATAAAAAGAAAGATATCATTTATAGTACTCAGATATGTTATACAGAAAAGAAAAACTTAAAAAAAGAAAAAGAAAAAAAAAAGATATGTGATACATAGTTCTAGAATCAAGTATGGTTCAGATTTTATTTGACAAACATGAAGGGACTTGATGCAAGTAAATTGTGAAAATTTATATTTTTCTAATGAAAAAAATACCTCCTGTTCATGTCTGGCTTTAGACAACAGCCGATCTTGACTTTCCTGACCAATGGATTGGAAGTAAAATGCGTTACAATATAATGAGAAAAAAAAAAAAAAAAAACAAGCAACTTCTATCTTCAATCATATTTGAGTTAGCTAAAAGTGTGGTTCAGAACAGCCATGCGAAATGTGTTGTCCCCGAGGGAGAGAGAGCATACATGTTCCTTCTTAAAAGTGTGCCGTCGTTGCTCACCCTTTGTGTTACCTACAGATGCATCAGCAGAACTAGGCTCCTAAGGAAACAGTCGATTATCAGGACACCCATTATCATTTTCAAAATTTAATGAAACGATAGAATTACACGACATATTGCACTGCCAAATGCATAAATGAACAGAATAGCAGAAGAAGAGAACTAGAAACCAACACAGGAATTGCCAGACTGACCACAAATGACTGGACAACATCAATGATCGCCTCAGAGCTGCTTATTGTCTCCACGTGCTGTAGCAGAACCTTCTGAGTCTTTAATTCCTCTGACACAAAATAAAATAAAATTCAGACTTACGGCCGTAAATATATGTGTGCGCGCGGGGGGGCTACGAACATAAAAGATCAAGAAAAATGATATCTTTTTGTAAAGTTTGATTTGATCGAATTAGAAAATTCTCCTCACTAGTGTCCAAATATTTGCAGTTTCCACACTCCGTTTGGAACAATTGCTTCGAAAAGAAAAAAACTGAATTCGATTTTTTTTTTTTTTTTTGGTAAGTAAATATTGAGTTCGAAAATAACAATGCGTCAGGAAATACATAGTTTTCTTTATCCAGAACAAAAATAAGTCGAAGGGAAACGAAATGCAAGCGATTAATGAGTAAAGTAAGCACCTTTCCCAGATGAATCGGAGATAGATAGATTCTCAAAATCCAATAACGGACGCTTCAGCGGCCTCTCATTGATTTCAAGCCCTATATTACACAAGCATCCCCATTATACATAAACCCTAGTTTCAATTGTTATCGGCAAGTTTATAAAGAGATGAACCACATTCCAGGGCCACAGAGATTGAAATTTAGAAGTCGAAGGGAAACCCTAACTTACAGAAAGCGTCAAGGGGAGACTGGGAAGCTTTGCGCTTAACCCTAACGATAACCGGCTTGTCGTCCGTGGAGTTTGGCGGAGCACAGGAGCTTTCGCCGATGCTCTCCATGTTCAGACTTCAGAGCCCTACTTCTTCCGACTCTCCGAACATTTGAATTGGAGTTTGCGCAACGAGCTAAATGAAACAAACGGTTGCCGTTCCTACCACGAAAAACGATTGTCTGACGGCACGTTGTTTTTAAATTATTACACAAGACTCACAGTTATTCACTGATTCAAGACAGATCGATCTTAAGGTGTAATCCATCCGGCTCAGTCTGGCTTTAAATTAAATTTAAGACCAAATATATATGAATCGGTTTTGTATTTTTAAGCATCAATTCCGTACCGATTATTTTCTTAAATCAGATCTTCTGATTTTATCAATTCAATCTGATTTTTTAGTTTTAATATATTATATAATATATTATAGTATATTATAATATATATTATAATTATTTTATAGACTATAATGATAATTATAATTAGGGGTGTGCAGATATATTTAAAAACTGAGAGATCCGATTGACCCGATCAAATCTACCTGTTAAGAGCCGGGTTAAATTTTAAACGGGTTGTCTGAAGAATTATGAAGGCGAAACCACCCTGAAGAACCAACCTCTGTGCTATCTCAGTCCCAAGTTCCCAACTCCTTCCATCTTCAACCTAGTCCCCACTCTCTCTCTCTCTCTCGACCTCTATCTCACCACTGTGGGTCTCTCGCTCTCTCTCTCTCTCACACAGACGGTGGCATGGGTCTCTCTCAGTCACTCTCACTCTCTCTTCGGCCACAGCTCCAAGATAAACTTCGGCGTGGGTCTCGACTCTAGGTATGTTCCTTTTCATAAAACCCTTCAGATCTATACATAATTTCTTCATAAGGCCATACCCGTGCATCATGATTCATAACCCCAGTACAAACCTACACAGAAATTAATAATTTCATTCGCTAGCAAATAACCTTCTTTTTCTGTTCTGTGTATTTTTATATTCGGATTTGTTGGGCTGTAATTGCGGTGGTGATAAGAAATGCTGAGCCACTGGGGTTTGAACTTAGGATTTCTGAACACTTTCTGAAGTTGGGATTATTCGGATTTGTTGGGCTGTGAAATGCGGTGGTGATAAGAAATGCTGAGACTCTGATGGATTTAATTTTGAAAAATGTTAGTATCTTTCTAAGTTGGTGGATCTTATATATTTACTGAGACTCTGGTGGATTTAATTTTGAGACTCTGACTCATAGTTATTAAGATGAGTTTGCCCTCTAGAAAATTCATACTTTTGCATCATGAGTGATTGGTAAAACTTTGAGACTGCTACCTTTGGAATTTGGAAAACTGCAATGCCACGGGAATGTAAGTCTACATGTAAGGCTATTAATGATTCATAGCCTTACATTCATGTAAATGAAACTCCTATAATATTTAGGACAAACTGGAATGAAAAAGAACCCACCTACCAATAGATGCAGTACAAAGCCTAAAACAGTTAATATCATTTAACCTTTTGGAAGATATCTTCTTTCTCTCTTTTTCATAGTTCTAGCACCACAACTGCCAATGGAAAATAAATAAATAAATAAATAGACAGATGAAAAGAGATCTAGCCTTTTCTTTTCCTTTCTTGTTGGGAAAAAAATGGAGGGAAAAGGGTCTTACATTCAGAGTCTGTGGTGATCCAATTTCCTTTTCTTGAGTGATATGATCTTTGTCTTGAATTTGGGTTGGATTTGAGGAGGACGCCATAGAAATTGCTGAGTAGGTAGAGGAAACGGTGGAGCAGCTTTCCACATCCCAACAAAAACTGATCTTAGGAGAGTCACTGCTAAGTTGATCATCATCTGGAACTGATCTCAGGTTTCCACGATTTCAAAAGTGAAGAACCTGAAACATTTTTACTTTGCTTTTAGTCTAGGATCGTGCATGAGTCCAAAGATTCTTACAAAGGATGACAAAGGCTTTGGATCCTATTGAATTCTTAGTGAAAAATGTCATAGGTTTTGGATTCTACCATGAGTTAGGAATGAAAGAGCCTGATTTTCTAGTATCTACATTTTTTTGTAAGGAAAAATCTATTTACAAGTCCAGTTATTGATACACTCAACATACCAATGACATTGAGCTTCCACATAAGTTATCACAAAAAAATATAGTTGTCTTGATTTTTTTTTTTTTTAAATAAGTAATGGTAATGAGTCTCATAACAAGTGGTGACTTGGAAGTAGTACGATTTTTTTGGTAATAGTAAATTTGACATGCATAACAATGATTCATGATCAAAGAAAATGTCCTAAACATTTCTCCAGGGAACTGAGTTTTGGATGAGACAAAGTGAGGCCAAATCTTAAAAACTGAACAAAGAAAAGGGTTTGTCTCGAATCATGAAGTTAATTAATTTACCTTCCGGCCATTGAATTTTCCTCCCTTCCCTGACTTTGCAGCAGCAGCCCATCTCAATAGCTCCTTCATTCTTGACATGGTTTTGGTTTTGTCCCCTTTAAGCCTGTCTTTCTTTTCATGAACTCACAAGATACTGCCATGTGAATACTACATGGGATTGCTACAGTATAAACCTCAGCTTTTGTTTGAAACCACATTTGTTATTTATTATTCTTCTAGAGACCTAAGGACAATAGATAATTAATAGCTTCTCACAGTTATTTTTGCTCCTGTTTCTACTTATCAAAAAAAATTTTTGCTCCTGTTTCTATGTTGCTCTGTTTATACTTTTTGCATCTACTTTTATGGCCATTAAGTTTTAATATGATTTCTAATGATGGTAAATTGGTATTCTTATTTTCTCATACTTTTATTATATGTCAGTTCATACCATGGATTCATTCAGAAGTGACACTCCTACAAATTTAAGAGACAATGAGATTACTACTCCTTTAGCTTCAAACATTAACTTGTCTAGTAGTAGTAACACAATCATTCCTCCCAAAAGGAAGGCAAGTAAGGACCCATCAACGGCGTGGAAATACTTCACAAAAATATATGGATGTTCATTAAGTGACCCAAAAGCGGGGTGTAATTATTGCCACAAAACTTACGCTTGTCATCCTAAAAAACATGGTACATCAAGTATGCTGCATCATGTTGGTGTTTGTAAAAAAAACCCCGAGAGAATTAGACCCAAGGATCAACAAACTACACATAAGTTTGATCCAGAAGATGTACGAATGGCAATTGCAGAGATGATAATTTGTGATGAGGCTCCATTTAAGATGGTGGAAGGACAAGGATTTAGGAATGTATGTAAATCACTAGAACCAAGATTCCAAGTGTCATCTCGAACCACTGCAGCGAGAGATTGTATTAAACTATTTAAAAAAGAGAAGGAGAAGTTGAGGAAAGTATTTAAGGCAATTGGGCGGGTTAGTTTAACTACTAACACTTGGACGTCCAATCAAAACTTCAATTATATGTGTCTTACTGCACACTTTATTGACTGTGAATGGAAATTACACAAAAAAATAATAAATTTTTGTTTAATTCCTAATCACAAAGGGGACACTATTGGAAGTCATGTAGAGTCATGTCTACAAGATTGGAGTATTGAGAAGATTTTTACTGTTACAGTTGATAATGCTTCTTCAAACGATGTTGCCGTTGATTACTTAAAAAAATTTGTAGAAGGTCATTTGTTGGAGGGGAAGTATATTCACATAAGGTGTTGTGCCCATATTATGAACCTTATTGTGAATGATGGGCTAAAAGATTGTGATAATTCAATCACAAGGGTGCGCAATGCGGTTAAATATGTTAGATCATCTCCTGCAAGAATGGAAAAATTCAAAAAGTGTATAGAGGAGGAGAAAATCAATTGTTCAAAATTGGTATGCCTTGATGTTCCCACTAGATGGAACTCTACTTATTTCATGCTAGAAATTGTAGAAACATTTCAAAAGCCATTTTTGCGATTGGAGAATGATGATGGTTATTTTTCTCGCTATTGTCGTAGTGTGGGCTTGAGCCCTCCAAGCTCTAGTGATTGGGTGAGAGTTAAAATAATGATTAAATTTTTGAAAATTTTTTATGATGCTACTGTGAGACTTTTCTGGCTTTTTGTATGTCACATCTAATGCATATTTTCAAGAGCTTTGTGGCATTCAATCGCATTTATAAAAAATGAGTCAAAGTAATGATGCAGTGTTAAAAGTTATGGCTACGAGCATGAAGAGTAAGTATAACAAATATTGGGGATCAATTGAAAAGACCAACTTGATGATATTCATTGCTGTTGTTCTTGATCCAAGATGTAAATTTAGTCTTTTGCATTTTTGGTTCAAAGAAATATATGGTGGTAATTTAGTTGAAGAAATGATTATAAAAGTGAAAGAATTGATGATTGACATGTACGGGGAGTATAGTATTATGTATGGGAGTTCAGGTGGAGTTTCATACTCTGAGCCTCATTTCTCAGTTGATTATAGTATGATTGATTCTAATTCTCAGCAAAGTTTTTGGGTTGAATATGAGCAAAAAATTATTGAAAGTAGTTTGAGGAACAAATCAGAGATTAATCAATACTTGGAACATGGTTGTGAGGCACGAGTTCCAAATTTTGATATTTCGGATTGGTGGAAGATCAATGAAATCAAGTATCCTATTTTGGCGAGAGTTGCACGGGATGTGATGGCCATTCCTGTTTCTACTGTTTCTTCTGAGTCAGCCTTCAGTGCAAGGGGTCAGGTGCTTAACCCATTTCGTTGTTCATTATCTCCAAGAACAGTTGAGGCACTTGTTTGTACTCAGAATTGGTTAAAAAATCCAATACCTATTGATCTTCATGCCTCGTTGGACAATATTGAAAGTTTTGAGGCAGAATCAGGTAATGAACATATTTCTTTCTTCTATATTTATTGAAGTTTTTCATAATGTTTATTTTTATATAATTTAATAATCTTTTTTTCTTTTCTTTTATTTTTTTCCAGAATTTGATCCCCAATTAAGCTTTATTTATGTTGATGAGGAGTGACTCAAGGCTTATGGTCTATACATTCTATATTTGTTGTTAAAGATTCCTGTTTGAGGAATGTTTATTTCTTGTTCATGAATTTGTTTAAAAGGGCTAGAATATTTTCCATTGAAAATATATATGTGGACGCTATATTCATGTTTATTGTCTATTGTTTATGTTATGGATGGCCTATAGGATGTAATGTAGTGGATGGATGAATGGATTTGTGAGAAAGGCTGGACATTATATTCATGTTTATTTTTAGTTCATAAATTTGTTTAAAAGGGCTGGAATATTTTCTATGAATCATATTATATATTTATGGACATTATATTCATGTTATTGAGAAAGTTTTAAATGCCTATCGGATGTAATGTTCATTGAGAAACTTTTAAATGCCTATGATTTGTAATGGCTATTGAGAAAGTTTCCAGAAATCCACAGAAAAAAAAAAAAAAAAAAAAGACCCGAATCAATTCGGGTCGGGTCGGGTTATTTTATGCTGGCCCTGGGTTGCGGGCCAGAACGGGTCGGGCCAAAATATGAATGGGCGGGCTGTTTGTTCACCCCTAATTATAATATATAATATAGTGATATATTATAGTATATTATAATATATAATGATATAGTATTAGTATACCCATTAATATGTACTTTATAATATTAGTACTACTATTAATACAATAAACTATAGAGATATAAATTTTAAATTTTAATATTATATTAATTAGTAATTTATCATATAATACAAAACTATTTTATATATAAAAATTATCTACAATATAAAAAAATAAAATATATATATATAAACCAGTCCGGTCTGATTTTAGTAAAAGAAAAATCGAAACCGAACCGATTTTAAGAAAAATAAAACCGGTACCAGACCGAACCAAACTCGGTACAGGACCAAACCCACTGGTTTAGTCCGGTCCGGTCTTGTTCGATTCACCTTTTTTTTCACCCCTAATCGTGAGTCGTTTGAATATCTAAACCTAATCTATCTAATCTTATCTCATATAATCATTATAATTTTTATAAGTTTTCATACAAAATATAATAAATAATTCTACTTTTTCAAATTTTAAAACAAAATTAATATTAAAAAATTATATTATAATAATATTTTATTCAATTTTTAACAAAACATCTCATTACATCTCATCTCATAAGATAAATTGAGAAAGTTTACAAATAGTATTGAGATATTTAAATTGAAATAATATGAGATGGGTTATAAATAATTTGATTAAAGAATTTTATGGAATTTTGAAAAATGAGATAAAAAAAAATTGTATAAAAGTATTATAAAATTAACATATTGTTAAGAGTATAATTTGTTAATATTATTTTATTTTGAGACTTGAAAAAATTGAGTTATTTTTTGTGTTTTGTTACAAAGTTTGAAAAATTGTAATAATTAGATGAAAAAAAAAATTAAAAATTTGAAATTAAAAAATATTAATATTTGTGATATTTGGATATTTAGATGAGATGAAATTAGAAAAGATAAGAGGAAATCATCTATCTATCAAAATTAGTCCTTAATGCAACCTGAATTGACTCACCTGGAGCCTCTATGCCGCTTCCGCATAATCTTTTACCTATGAGAAAAGGGCTCACACCATATTCTCCTTCGACATTTTGACATTTTGATCGAAATTGGCATTTTCGGCCCTATTTTTTTTGGTTGGATTGTTTTTGTAATTTTTTTATGCTTTAACGACATTTTTATAAATTTTAAATCTATATGATATTTAATTAATTCGAGAATATAAAATGAATTTATATCATTTTATTTTATTTTTTTGGTTGTAAATTTAAATATCTCCCATAATTCTCTTTTTTAAAAATATCATGATTTTTAATAAGTTCTCTATCATTTTATTTTATTTCTTTGTTTTTTATGTCTCAACTTAAGTTTATGATTTTTTCAACGTATATCAATTTTATAAATTTTCAATTTTTTCATATACATACATAATACACACTTACATATACATATATTTATTCTATTAGTTGTTAGTTTATATATACATATAAAATATTTATATATAATTTATAGTCAATTCCAAAACAGTACACTAGAATATACTGATACCAAAATATTTCATTCCAGTACTTAAATCGAAATAATCATCCGAACGGAATTTAAAATATTGCGGCTCTAACACCAAACAAAAGTTAATCACAATCTTCCAAAATATAATTGGCGCATAATTAACTCGTTTGGATGGATTGAGTAAGTACATGTTTAGAATTGCGGTGAAAAATATAACTTAAAGTATAATTTATAATTTAAATAAATTATACTATTAAAAAGTTATTTACTATTTGATAACCATATGTTTAAAGCATTTCAAACATATTATGTCTGTTTGGAAATAAATTAAAAAAACGCTTTCCGAGGTAGAAATGATGATTATTTAAATCTTTAAAGATTATAACTATATCCTTAAAAGTTTGAAAGTTGTAATTATTCTAAAGTCGTATGAGTATTTTCAACCATTAACAGTTTTTTAAAATTCGAATTATGCATTATCTGGAAAGGCACGTTTGAGAAAAATCATCAAAATAATATTTTTTCTCAAATGTACTTTTTAGCTTATTTGGAATTAAAAATGTTGTAATATGTAACACCGAAACTACTTAATTTTTTTTATTAAAGAGCTTTTAAGTCTATTTAAATACTTTTTAAAACTTTTACCATAATTTCAAACAGGCCCTAAGATCATCTGAGTCCGATAAAAGCTCTTAATTCTCTAAATTTTAGTAAAAGAAATACTTCTTTTTTTTTGGACAAAAACTCATCTCTATCCGGCTGTCTATTTTAGGGGAAAGTTTTGGGATTTGAACATCAACTTTCTAAATATGGGAAGCTACTATTCATCCATAAATCATTTTTTACAAATATTTTATTATAACCAATAAAATAAATTTTTATTCCAATCATCTACGCTTTCTATTATATTTATATTTATTACAGTTGAAATTTGAAAAAATATGTTATCATTGAAATTATCCATTTAAAAAAAAATTGACCATTTGTGAAAATATGATTTTTTTAAATATTATTGTTACGAAAGTACTGATTTTAATAATATTATTGTTTAGAGAGATAAGTAGTTTTTTAAAAAATTCATTACATATGAAAAATCGAAAACATGGGTACATCAAATAATTAAATAATTATGAAAATGTGAAGAAAATTAAAAATTGTTCTTGCGCTCTTTTTCATGAAAGACAAAAAAAAAAAAAAAAAGTAGTTAAAGATGTACAAATAAACAAGTAGAAAAACAAATAAATAGATAATAGATAAATATTATTTTAACAGAATAGAAAAATGATAATAAGTGAGATGTAGAAAGTTTTAGAAAGATGAGTAAAGTTTTTTTTAAAAAATAGAATAAGATGATTTTTAGTTAAAACTTGAAGAAAAAATTGTTCATTTGAATGCGAATACTCTAAACTCATGTAAACAAGAAAATCCAAGAGAGAATGGCCTACAATTTCTTGAACCAAAGTTTTGGGTTTTTTTTTTCTTTTCTTTCTTTTTTTTTTAAAAAAAATTATTTATTGTCATTATTAATATAAAAGATATGTGAGAGAATTTAATTCATAATCAGAACACCCGGTTATTTGGGCATGTTTGGGCTGAGTTAAAAGTCTTACAAAATGTTTAAGAGCCTCTTTGGGATTGAGTTTGGAAACTTAAAAAGTACTTTTAATTGTTTAAAAGTTATTTTAAATAAAAAATGATATATTTGGTAAATTTATAAAAAGTGTTTTAATCATTTAAAAAAGCTGAAAATCTATTTTTTTTCAAAAGTACCAAAAATTAAACTTTTACCAAAAAGCTTATGCAGATAACTGTATATTTTAAAAAAATTATTGCTACTAACTTAAAAAGTGTTTTAGATACATGTTTATCTAACAATAAACTGCTTTTGAAGAATAGAATTTGTTATTTAAGTTATAAACTATAAGCCCTAAAGCTATAAATTATATTTCTCATTGTAATCCCAAACATGTGCTAAATAATCTTAAAAGCATTTTAATATAAAAAAAGGTTAAAAATACTTTTTTTAAAAAAATATTAACTAAAATTAAAATTGATATTCTTTCTCGAATGTTTTTTTTTTAAATTTTGCATAACGTAATTATATTTTTTAAAAATTATTAATGGGTAAAAATATCCATATTGACATAACTTTTAAATAATTATAGTTTTGTCATTATCTTATCTTATTCAGTGACAATCCCATTTTATCTGTATTTTATATTTTAATTTGAATTTAATATTTCAAATTTTAAAATTTTTATCAGTTTTAATAACTAATAGATCATCATGTATGATTATGTAAATAAAATTATAAGTATAGATAGCATTTTACATCTTTAAAAGATTAAATGACCTTTTATATTATTTCTATTTCAAAAATATTTGTTTAATTTATTTGCTAATAAATATAACATATTTAAAAGTCAGTTAGAGTTACCCAACAGTCCTCTTCCTCCTAAGCTTTTGTTGGTTGCGTTTTTACAGGTCCAAGGGCATGTTTGATATTTTAATGGAAAATATAGCTCATAGTTTTAGGCTTTATAGTTTAAGTAATAAGTTCTACTGTTGAAAAATTATTTACTGTTTAGTAACAATATGTTTAAAACACTTTCAAACATTTATATTTGTTTGTAAACAAATTTAAAAAGTACATTCTAAAATAAAAATGACGATTATTTAATTTTAAAAAAAATTATTACAACATCTTTAAAAGTTTGAAAGTTGCAATTAGTTTAAAATTATATGAATTTTTTAACCTATAAATAGTCTTTTTAAAATTCGAATTATTTTTCGAATTATCCAAAAAGGCGCATTTGAGAAAAAAATATTCAAACGTACATTTTAATTTATTTGCGATTAAAAAGTACTTTAATATATAATACTCAAATAATATAATTTTTTTTATTAAAAAACTTTTAAATCTATTTAAACACTTTTTAAACTTAACACAATCCCTAACAAGCCCTAACCCACGTAGTTCCCGCAGCTTCACCGCGATTTCTTCGAGCTGAAAATGTTATGTTCGTGCGCCCCGGAACAGAGCACCTTTCTCCACTATCTGCTAATTGTTGACAAAAGGCATGCACGTGATAATTATTGAGGGGCGCGACGCCTTCTGCATTTTGTTTTTTCTTACAAAGTCGATGTTAAGGGAAACCTTTCCAACGCCTCTTCTCAAGAGCGTTATAAGGCTACAAGATCGCCTGATTTAGAACCTCTAAAGTTGGCCACAAAGTGACTGAAACACTGATCGTAACGGACCTATGTCTCTCTTCAACAAAATAAAAAAAATATCAAACGTAATTATTACCAATATTAGTTTTCTTGCAATAGTTATGTATTCACCATCTGAAATACGGAAATAGTAACGTAGTTGATCCGTGTTTTCTTTGCAATACCTAGAATTCACACTCATGCAGCATGCGGGTGAGTTGCACACGGCCATCAATTGAGAACCAACAGTTTTAACTAGAGAAGTAAAGTATGTACCCCTATGTTTGTGTTTGGATGTCTAATCATTTCAATCTCTCTCAAATTAATTATTGCTGAGACTTATTATTTTTTTCAAAACACATCTTAATATATTTCAAACATTCAAATATACGTCAATAAAACTTATAAAATATTACTATTTACATATGAACTTAAATTATTTGAAATCATTTCAGCATATAACCGCAACTTAGTGACAAAAGGTTTTGAAGTTTTTTTTTCCCCCTTTTCTTACTAATTTCTTGGTCATTTCTGTTTTGAAATTTCATACTGATGTCTTCAAGACTTCAAGCATAAATTCCTGACAGTGGCAGTTTTGACGTTTGATCCTTCGCCAGCTTTGTTTTACTAAGAACTAAAATTATACTCATTATTTTTATATTATACATCACATATAATTTTTTATATTTTTTTGATCAAATATGTGATGTATAGACTATTAGTAAAATAATCCATTTAATTTAATAAGAATAAAAATTAAAATCAAATGTAGTGTATAGTTTATGAATAATGAGTATAAGACCAAGAATTTTCTATTGGGGTCAGGTAAATACGAAAGTACGTAAATTCACGTGATCTTGCATTATTAAATATAAATAAAAACATCTTTGAGTAAATAAGTATTACTAAAGATATATTCAAGAATTTTAATAACAAATCAAACAATATTCTACAAATCTATCACAATGTACAAACGAAGATAAAAATTAAGAGAACAAAAATTAAGTTTCCTTGTTGAATGTTGAGATTGAATGTTATAAAACCTATATAATTTATCAGAAATAATCATATTAGCCTCTAGATATTTGTTGTTTTCTCTCTAAGGATATATTTGGGAATTGAGATAAGATGAAAATTTTGTGAATAGTGATAAAATAGTTTGAGTTAAGTATTTTTTAAACTTTGAGAAATGAGAGAAAAAAAGTTAAATATAAAATATTATAAAATTAAAATATTATTAGAATATAATTTTTATTTTGAGATTTAAAAAGTTATATTTTTTTGTTTGAAAGTTTGAAAAAGTTGTAATAATTAGTTTGAAAATATTTTTATTTGAGTGATGTTTGTGAAAGAAATGAGATGTGATAAGAATTGTTACCAAACATCCCTAATTGTTAACTTAATGCCAAATGGTGATCTAGATGTAATTAATAAAGCCAATCAAAAAATGCTAGTGGAAGACTTGAAGGGAAAAGTGTAAGCAAAATTGGGAAAATTAAACCTGGGTAATGGGGGGCTGGTCCCCCGAAACCATCCATGTGTCCCACCCGACCCGCATGGTACTGGGCAGGTAGAAATATATATATATATATATATATAAAGGAGACTGGATGTGGGTGGATATCCTACCCATATGAATATCCACGCTTGCATGCCTCCCTATAAAACAAGAAAATACCCTAAGATTCGAACAGCCCGCTAAAATTATCAGTTTTGGATTCTTTCCCGACAGCAATCACATATCTCTCGTCTTAACCCTCTATCTTTAGTTATTTATGTTTAACATAGTTGATTTGGTTGGCTGTAGACTGTGTAATTTTTTTATGGAGTTCGCTGCGTAGTTGTGAAACGAAGTGTGGTTGTGAAGTGTTAGGCTTGATTTTGTAGTTTTGTGGACTGTGCTGTGAAGTATAGGCGTGAGATGGATGCCGTAGATGTGATACGGCGGGTTGTGTGAAGAGAATACGCGTGTAGCGTATTCTGTGTAATGCAGCGACGCGCCGCGCGACATGCGCTGTAGTGATGTGGGTCGTAGAAGGAAGGGAGTACGCATGTAGTGTACTCCGTGTGGTATGGCGATGCATCGTGTGATGTGCATCGTGTTGATGAGTGTTGTAGCGAAGGAAGTACGCGTAGCGCGTACTCCGTGTCGCGTAGCGATGCACCGTGAGACGTGTATCGCAGTGATGGGTTTTGTAGTGTGAATGGAAGAGAGTTCACGTGAGTGTACTCTGTACTAAGTCGTGATACACCGGATGGCGTGTCACGAAGGGTTGAATGGCGTAGCAGAGAAGTGTGGAGCGTATGGTGTAATGTTGGGAAACTGTATGACAGTGTCCCGAAGCAGTGATGATATGGATTATAGTCCGGGATGACTGGTGTCATCTTGTGGTTGACTATGGCTAAGAGTATATGGATTGAGAAATGAGTTGTTTGTTTGGTTGTTATTGATAATTTTAATGAACTTGTTTTAGTGCAAAGGCTTTCTGAAGTCAATTTATCTCTTCCGAGTATAGTGAAACCTCAAGTTGGCCGTGGTGTTGCAAGTGCTTACAATATGGCAATTGAGTTCAGAAGTGAAAATCTTAAGGACTTGAGTGTTCCTCTTCCAGCTGTTGTGCAGTTCCTCGTGTTCTCGCGCTCTATTCTCATAGAACGCGACGATCGAGGTAAGTTAGCCTCTAACTTATCTATCAGTTTATTGTGTATGTGTGATGGGTAAGAGAACTATAATTTATGTATGTATGTTCTCGTATATGCCATGTCATGCTATGTCATTACATGTTTATCTGCTATGTATGATTTAATCTCTCATGAATAATTATCTGTTACATAATCTTTTCTGTCATACAATATTGTATGTTATAAGTATGCCATGTTAAGTATGCCATAAGATACATGTATGCCATTAAATGTTTATGATTAAATCATATTGTGCCATTTACAAGATACGCCATGTTAGAAAAGTATATGATATTAAATAATATCTCATGCATTAAGAAAGATAAGACATGTTATGTTACGTATAATACGTGGGGCCACAACAACTGTGGAGTACGTATTATATTTTATGTTACTTATAATGCGTGGGGCCACAACAACTGTGGAGTACGTATTATATTTTATGTTACTTATAATGCGTGGGGCCACAACAACTGTGGAGTACGTATTATATTTTATGTTATGTGTATTCATGGGGCCACAACAACTGTGGAGCATACACTACATGAGACACAGCAATTGTGACATGTAGAATACGTGGGGCCACAACAACTGTGGAGTACGTATTATGTTTTATGTTACTTGAATACGTAGGGCCACAACAACTGTGGAGTACGTATTAACGCACGTTATTAATCAAGACAATTGAATAAGATTCAAGTTTATGTTAAGTCCAGTTTCAGATCAAATACATGATAAGTCAAGTTTTAGATCAAGTCCATGTTATGTTATACTCACGTACATGTTATGTTCAAGTTTATGTTATTTTCAAGTTCTTATTTATGTTATGCAGGTTTACGTTCATGCTATATTTCAAGTCCATGTTATGTTTCATCGTTCATGTTATGTTGTTTGTTCATGTTATGTTTTAAGCTTAAGTTCATGCCATGTTAAGTCAAGTTCAGTTCACGCTTAAGTTCTGGTTAAGTCATGCTATATGTCAAGTTATACTATGTTTATGTATGACTATAATTATGCATTTATGCTTTTACTGCCATGCATGCATTTTTAACCTGTGTGTGAGTTTTATGTTAACTTACTGAGATTTGTAATCAAATCTCACTGTGGTAGTCCCAACTACCATTCCCCCCGAATGGTAGATCTTGTTACAGGACCCAAAGGAGAATTGGAATCTGACCAACTGAATACGGTCGACTAGGCCACGGTGCGATGTTGATGATGGTATAGTATTTAACTTAGGTTAATACTTGTACTTTTGGAGTTGTATCTCAAGTATTCTTTTGATCACAACCATTTTAGACTAGTGTGGTGATCACGGCTTTTTAGTATGCCTTTATGTATGAAATATGTTTCAAGTATTTGGGATATTTTTGGTTTGGTGCATAGTTTTGCTAAAGAGAAAAATTATCCGCTGCGAATATTGCATAATGCTAGATGCATGTTAGGAACATTGCATCTTATCTGTCATGAACGGGGGCAGGTAACCTTGTGTTGCATGTCTCGACGCTTCAAATGTCCGTTCAATCCCAAGCGAAATTTGGGGGCGTCACAATGGGGGTTGACGACGACGTTAGAAGGGTTGAGAACGGAGAGGGGTGGTCGCAGGTAGGTGGGGAAGAGGGTGGGTTGGGTGGTGATGGCCACTGGCCGCGCACAACGATGCTGTGTGAAGGGGAAGGAAATGGACGGAAGAGAAGAAGGCGGGTCGCGCGCAGGCCAGGGGAAAACAGAGGAGAAAGAAGAAGAAAGAAAGGAAAAAGAAAAAAAGAAAAAAGAAAATGAGGAGAAAAAAAAAGAATAAAAGAAAAATGAAGATAAAGAAATGAGATATAGTCCTCATAACTTGGGGTCTTGAAACTGATCTAACAAACAGGATTTAAAACGATAAATTAAATTAAAACATGGTAACTAAATAAAATAAAATAGTAAATTCAACAATAAAGTAATTTAAATTAAATAGAAATTTAAATAATAAATAGTAATTAATATTAAGAAAGCACATTAAAATAAATTTTACAACTTAAAAATCGTAAAATAGTCTAATAATTAACACGTTAAATTTAAAATAAGAGAATTACTAATTATAATAATTTAAATAATTATTCAATGAAAACACATATAAAAACAGGATATCATAGAGTGTGTACTAGCACCGTTACGAGAAATGACGTTGTCAATTTACTATATAATTTTTAAAAGAAAAAAAAAACCCTTGAGAATGTATGTTATTACATAGGTACAAGAGAAAAAGATATAAAAAAAAAAGTTGTAAAAAGAGATCAAGAAATTTTCTTAGATATTGAGATGCGAAAAAAAGTATCATCAAATTTGAAACTTTATTAATGACAAAAAAATATGTGTAAGTATGAAAAATTTATTAAAAAAATAAAAAGAAATTTTAGAAATATGAAAAGTAAATGATACTAAAAACAAAAACAAAACTTTAAATTTTAACAAACAAAAATATTTCAGAATGAGACTAATTTGTTGAAAGTTGTGTATTGAGATCAAATAATCACCATTTTTTTTTTAATCAAAAAAACTTTGGGGGTAGCTGCTCTTCTATGAATTACTAGTGCACTGTTTATATACAGTCAATTCCTGCACGCAACTACCAGTACCAGTGGACCTTTTGACAAGCCCAACCCAAACAATACGGAGAACTAAAGCATTAAATTATAATTAATGAGATCAGTAGTGATATGCATGTGCTTTCTATAAATAAATAAATAAATATTGTGTCGGGAAGTACCTCATGATCATGCATATTTCATTCATCAATTAGCTCTGTAGAGTAATATAATGGACCTACATGTGTGTTTAATTCAATATGTACTATCATTATATATTTACTAGCACGACAATCTCAATTATAAGCCCATCGATCTGCATTTGTTTCAATGAATAACCAATTGAGTATGGCAAGCGACAAAAATAAATACATAAACTGGCCAATATTATAACCTGTATTCATGCTTGTGTAGCTTTTTGAAGACAACGTTAAATATTGAATGAATGTAGAACTAATTTCGCGTTTCTAACTTATATGTTGTTTGAGGTTCCTAAATTTAGATAAAAACTTGAGAAAATTCAATGTTTAAGATGGATATTATATATAGATATATGATATTTGTAGTCGTGAGTATAAGTATTACACAATCATTTTAAAAAAAGTGAGTAAATATAAGATTTAGATAAAATATTAATTAATTTTTTTATAGATCCTACTATTTTTTTAAAATGATTGCAAAATATTTGTGTAATGTTTACGTACTTTATGATTATATACCGTATTAATTTTATTTATATATAAATATATATATATATATATATATATTATAACTAGTAGTTAGCCAATGTCCAAGGGACGTTCGTCCAGTGCATAGAAATATTATTTTTATGAAGGAAAAAATTTTGAATAATAATGTAATGCTTTTTGAAAAAAAATATATAAATTCTAATATCAAATAGTAAGATAGACTTAAATCAGTTTTAAAGCATTTAGAATTAAAAAAAAAAATCTTGAACCAAACATATGCAGCACAGAAGATAAAACGATTATTTTTAAAAAGTAACAAAATTTTTATAAAGAAATAAAATACTAAAGTTTTTATAAGATATTATTATTTGATTTTAATGTTTCATAATGAATTTAAATTGATACATAAATAATATTTTATTAGAATAATTGTATTCGTAAATGTAGTTGGTAAATAGATTTAAACTTAATTATTTTACATTTCTCTTTATTTATATAAGGAATGAATAAAAATTTTAAATCACATAAATAAATTTATACATAAATTATAATTTATATAAAATACCATATATATATATATAATAGAATATAGAATATATATTTATATAATTTATATAGATATATATAATAGAATATATATATATATCTAATATACCTTCTAAATAAATGATCATCAATGCATAGATTACAGGATCATACATGTTGCATGAATTTTAATAATTATGAATTTATTCATAATTGATTGAGGAGAGAGATTAAAAAATGAAGAATTTTTAAGAAGAGAGAGAGCCACTTTAATTTATTTATGCAACTAACGGTATTAATTTTAACAGTAAAATAATAAAAATTGTTAAATCAAAAAAATTTTATTAGATAACCACTTTATATATAAAAGATACGTGGACATGAGCAACAGCCAGCTGCCTTTTGTTGCTACAGCCAGCTGCCTTTTGTTGCTAGCTACTTGCTACATTAATGAAGAATGGCAACGATTCAATTAAATTAGGACAAGCTCTTGCCTTTAATTGGGTAGGGTGGCTGGGAAGTGTCAATTGACAATAATTAGCTGCAGTACGTGCGGAAACTAGAAAGATCTGGCACATAAGGGTGAGGCTATTGTTTGCCGCCCTTTGTAAATTTTTTTTTAATATTTTTTAAAAATATATTTAAATATTTTTTAAAAATAAAAAAATATTAATATAATTAAAATTATTTTTTTAATCATTAAATATAATTATATATATATTTTAATTTTATTTACGGTATATATGAACGGTACCACCGGCGGCACAGTAGCATTTTGCCTCCCCATAATCTTTTAGATGGAGGCAATTCGTACTAACTTTACATGATACTGCCGTACGTTAATGATCAGGACTGAATCTTAAGAAAAATAAATATATTCAATATTGAAATACTAATTAATGCTGGAACAGCTTCTAGCTAGCTGTACGCTGTTACAATCAAACATAACCTCAGAGTTAGAGCGGTTTTTTTTTTAATAAATAGCTTTGTAGTCAGATATTATGTTGTGGGGTTTAAGAAAAATTCTACCGAATAGCTTTAGACCACATACTTGATGAGAGGGAAAAAAATAAAAAGAGTCACGTTAACAGACGTGTAATATAAAACTACTGAGTGAGTAGAAGAACTCTCGGATGAATGACTGCAGGCGCGCACATGATCCTTATCCGATGAGATGCTTTCTGGTAAAGTTTGGGGCATCCATGCCTGTCTTAGCTGTTATTATTTTGGCCTACTTTTCCTTTCAAACATTATTTAATTTTGAAAATTTAACGCCATCGTAATCGTGTGGTGTAAAACGTTCAATTACCACAATAACAGGTGAATGGACCGCATGATGTATGTACGTTCGTCATGCTCCTGAGCTCCTCGTAATTTTTGTATTTTCTGATTCAATTATAGTAAAATTGAAAATAGGAAGTGCATACCGGCCAGATAATTTATCACACGAAAGGGTCACTTTAAAATTAAGAAGTCTATTGAATAATTTTAGATATAATTTAGGCAAGTGTCGCTTATTATTGGTTTAAAAAATAGAATTTATCATTACAATATTAATTTTTTTAATATAAATATTATATTTATTTATTTATTTTTTTTAAAATATACTTGACATTTGCACAATTAAGGAAATTAAAGCAAATATCAATATTTCATCCCATTTCTTAATTTCTTAGATCAAAATTCATTGTTCAGTGCATGCACGTAAATATTAGATCCTTATTGACCATAGTCGAGGAATTTTGGCCTTCCGAGGAAGGCTAGCTACGTAAATCCACACATTCTCGCGAATTAAAGACCAGAGGCATCAACTTTAGCCAAACAACCAGCAACCTGATTTATAATTCCCTGAAAATATGCCCAACCTTAACCTGTAAACAACATCTCACAACTTGTAAAACTGTTACCAAATCTCAAACGCTTTCCAAATATGCACACCCAATAATGATCCAACAACCAATTAACTACATGCATGAGACTCATGATCTCCTCTTGATCACGTACGTACGGATCGATTGAGTAATTATTTTGTACAAGTTAAACGATATGGAATTGATTGCTAAGTTCAAAGGTAATATTTGTTCGATCTCTCACACAAGATCACTTTTTTTTTTCTTTTTGTAATTCATAAGAATCGTAGGCAATAATCATCCGAGACAATGACATATCGAAGGAATTGCAGAGTAGTATTCATATATATAAAAATGAAGCAAAAGTCAAAGGAATTTGATTCCGAACGACATCATTCATGATGTACGTATTTCTCTTTATACGTACTCGTAATTGCTTTCTGTTCTGGTATTTACAGACTGTATATAGATTATATACTGGTAAATGTTTCGTAACACACACACTGCGCACACGTAAGCAAGGTTTTGAGGGAAACACAAACATTTTATTTCAGAGTACGGCCACCGCCCCCGCCTAAACCCCCACTGGCCACTACTCTCGTCTCTCCCTTTCCAAGCCGTCCCATTAATGGTTTAGGTGGTGGTCCATAGAAGACCACGTACATTTTAAGTGCACAGCCCCATTGTGTCGTGTTCAGCTTTCCCCCCTTTTACACACATCCTTTCTCAATTCGTAACAATCAGGCAAGTTCAAATCTTATAAATTATAGCGGTGCGGCTCAAACGATCCCGGCAAGTAGTAGTTCAAAGTAACCTCGATCGATATTCCTGGCCATGTCTTCGAGAAATCTTCAATGGCTGAGCCTTGTTGGCATCATATGGCTTCAGTCCATCAATGGAACAAACTCCAACTTCCCTGCTTATTCATCCCAGCTCAAGCATCTCCTTTCCATGTCACAGCTGCAACTTAACAACCTTGCCTTCGCCTCAGATGCAGGAAAACTCTTGGGTTGGTTTTCTGGTGTTGCAACTATATATCTCCCCCTTTGGCTTGTTCTCATTATTGGATCTTCTCTCGGGTTGCTTGGTTATGGGTTGCAGTATCTTTTCTTGACGGACCGAATTTCTTCTCTGTCATATGGGCATATTTTTGTGCTGACTGTTGTGGCAGGAAATAGTATTTGCTGGATCAACACCGTTTGTTACGTTGTTGCCATTCGGAATTTCCCTTCTGATTGTCGCCAGGTTGTGGTGGGATTAACGACTAGCTACCTAGGACTAAGTGCAAAGATTTACACAGATATTGTAGATGCTGCCTTTTCTTCTTCCCCCATTGAAAGAGCTAAAGCCTATCTCCTTCTGAATTCCATCTTGCCTGTGATAGTTTGTGTTATAGCTGCACCACTAGCCAGAGAACTTGATGTTGGAAGGCCAAGAAACATGGGTGTTGGGATCATAATAATGTTTGTGATAACAATGGCAACTGGGGTCTATGCTGTAATCAGTAGTTTGCAGTCGATATCAGGTAAAATATCGCCATCCAGCCATGCCATTGGTATCGGTGTGTTTTTGTTGGCCCCACTAGTAGTTCCACTTGCCGAGAAAATTATAGAATCAGCTGTAAGAAAAATCGATGTAAACGCAGAAAGGAGAAAAAGAAAAGTGTATCATTTTACTATAGAGGAGAGTGAAGGTGAAGAAAGAGTGGATCAGGATAGGGTAAAAGATAGAAAGGAAGTTGGTGAAGTTCGTGACGAGAGTGATGATGTAGAAAAAATGGAGAATGGGTTAAAAGAGATGAGAGGGGAAGCGGGTGAATTTCTTGAGATTGGTGTTAAAGAGGAGATTGGAGTGAAGGAGATGCTGAAAAGATTGAATTTCTGGTTATATTTCTTGGTCTATTTTTTCGGTGCAACGTTGGGGCTGGTGTTTTTGAACAACTTGGGACAAATAGCCGAGTCCCGTGGGTATTCCGGGACGTCTTCTTTGGTTTCTTTATCGTCTTCATTTGGGTTTTTCGGCCGTCTCATGCCATCATTTGTGGACTACTACTTCTCAAGGTAACCCACTTTTCATCTAGATCTGAGATCTAGTACAGGAACAACGGCCCTTTGGCCTAATAGTATCAAACTTTAGATTTCATCAATTAATTAGGTTTTTTGCCCACCGCCCAAAGTATGAGATGCATGGGATATGCAGATCAGCTAGGTTGGATGGTCTTAATTAAGCGTCTACGGAAAAAAAGAAAACATTACTTTAAGGCATTTGGTGGTGCACTTCCTGCATGTATTTAATACAAAAGTACTACAATGTGCATAAATTTGTGTTGGCCGGTTGATATATTCAAGTGCGAACCTGACCTTGAACATTAACTTTGATGTAGAAATTACAATGCATATATACCTAGCTTCTATTATATATATATACGTAACATATATGGTTGTAAATTTTGATCAGTTTGATTTGATTTGTCCAGGACTAAGTATACGATGTCAAGACCAGCCTCAATTGCAGCATTAATGGCGCCAACAGCAGGAGCTTTCTTCCTACTTATCAACAATTCCAACCTGTCACTCCACATGAGCACTGCCACCATAGGAGTGTGTTGCGGGGCAATTACTTCCATTTCCGTATCCACAACCACCGAACTTTTTGGGACAAAAAATTTCTCAGTAAATCATAATGTGTTGGTTGCAAATATACCAATAGGATCTTTTCTCTTTGGTTACATGGCAGCCATGCTTTACCACAAGGAAGGAAATGGAGCTGGGAAATGCATGGGGATGGAATGCTACAGAATCACTTTCATCACCTGGGGTTCTTTTTGTTTTCTTGGAGCTTTTCTTGCGTTAATTCTATACGCTCGAACTAGAAAGTTTTATTCGCAAAAAGTATAGGTAATTTTGTTTTTAATGTTCTATATATAGCATCTAATGACAAAATGCTCATATATGCTAAATGCCCTACAAGAAAGACATTGATATATATATATATATACATATACAGTAATAGATCAGCAAGGGGACAACATGCTCGCACATCGATTGATTTAACTGATCATCAATTGTAAAGGCCGTATGTTCTAGTATAGATAGGACACATGCAATCGTTTGTTAGATTTCGACGTTGATCGAAGCTAGGCGAGTAAGTTTTTAATTACTTTGATTGAGCGTTTTTATTTCCTTTGGTTCTTCTAGATCGATCCTAGGGTTTGTGGGATATAGTACTACGTACCACTACAATTAATAGTGTGAGAATCTGTTGTCGTGTGTCGCATGGCGTTCTTATATGAAAATGCCGTTAGTACTATCTATTGTTGCCCTTCAAGAACGTCTGCTGATGTTGATTTTCAAATCGATCATTCATTGACAAATCTAGAGATCAAGTCGTGGCTTAATCAGACGAATTTATCATGTGTTTTACGCATCACGCCCACGCACCGCTGAACTTTGATCCATTGTAATGTTACATGCATTGCTATGTCATATTTTTTAACTTTAGAGATCATCTAACACATAAGTTGGCCTGGTACTAATTTTTCACGCCCTTGGGAACCACTCAGCTTGACGTTAACCTTCATGAATCACTCACTTAAAAATTACTTTTCTTTTGATGTATATATCTTTTCATTACTATTCAATACTTGGATCATGATGTGAATGTTCTGGATCGAACCGCATCTTCCATACACACACACACATATATATATATATATATATATATATATGTATGGTACGGACGAAGTTCACCATGATAGTCAATGCCACATGCAGTACTCCCGGCCACGGGGCCACAATACATAAAGGCTGCCAATAAAATTAATTTTCAAGTACTTGAACCTAAATGAGGAGGCTATTAACTAAGGAGCAAATATTATTGGTGTAGGAAAAAGGTACGTTCACAAGGAAGCTGGGATCAGACCACGCAACACCAACTATTCCGGCCATCTGCATGCAACTCCAAATTAATTAATGACGTAAGAATGATGGTCCGGTTGGATCATACATCATGCACGCTTTCTCCTGCATCCTCGATCCAACTAATTAAATAATAACAATATGTCATGTTTGGCAAAGTACTCATGATCACGCCACAATATCTGGCCGATATTTAGTTGTTTGTTCCTACACGAAACCTTGCCCTATCATGATATTCATGAAGATTTTCTTGCATAATATTACTCGAATTATAATGGAATTTCCCGATGATCGATCATTATGATCAGTTTAATTAATTAATTAAATATTTGTGCAATGTTTTCGGAGTTTTCTTTAATTAATTTGTTTTATCAATTTTTGAATCGTACGTACTTCATGTTAGACACCATGCAATCAGTTTTTTTTAAAAAAGGTCAGTTATATTTTTGTTTGTTCCAATCGTGCAATCCTGACGTTGGTCTTAATTTTAATTATTAATTGGGTGGGATTATACATGATAGAAATGATATTTGTAGTTTTAGATTGTACAAGTTTCACAAATATTTTTTTAAAAAATAAGTAAATATGAGATCATCCATATAAAAAAATTATTATTTTTGTTAATAAACCTTACTTTTTTAAAAATAAATAAGCGAGACTTATGTATTTTAAGACTACTGTATATAACATTACCTTATATATATATATATATACACGCACGTTACAATTAGATTCATTCTATTTAATTAATTTCTTCATTAATGATGTCAGGCCAGTGAATCGCATGGGACGTGGAAGTCTCTTTCTTTTATTTTCAAGTGTATTCATTCGTCATAATTACGTCAGGAACTGCTAATTAAATCATGTTTTATTATTATTATTATCATCATCTTTAACTAATTTTGAGGTATAGTTATTGTCAGCCACTAAACTTAATTAATGATATTTACGATCAGGAAACTGATCTGATCAATTAATACTTAATTAAGGATCCGGCCAATCTGATGTTTATATGCTATATATAATGCTGACGCCACTGATCAACTTGGTTTTAATCAGTTTAGTTTCTTGCTACAATATCCCTCGAGTAATAATGATTTGGATGACTACTAAGTAGTACTACCTTATGTGTTGTGAAGTGAGAAGTGAAAGTGAAAACTGGGAACTGAAGTGGATTGGATTTAGATCCTACTTGTCTACATTACTACTTAATTATTGCCTTCCATGGTAGATAATGATGAGAATTCATAAATATCGTCCTTATTAGCAGCCGTGCGCCTTGGAGATCGATGAATTATGCTTTGCTTTCGTTTGGCTGATTTCTCATGACATATACATCACGTAAACGAAGATAACTCCTATTTATTATCTCTACCCTACGTATCAATATGTTATTTATCATTTTATTTAAATATATATATTTATATATATTTACAAATCAATATATGTATATTTAAATAAAAAAATAAAAATGATAGATTATATATTAGTATGTAGTGTAGATAATGATAAATATATATTTACAAATCAATATATGTATATTTAAATAAAAAAATAAAAATGATAGATTATCTATTAGTATGTAGTGTAGATAATGATATAATGATAAGTAGAATTTATATATATATATATATATATATAAATTTTTCCAGATGACTTGCATATGCACTCATATTTTATTTTTTAAAAGTTGCTAGAGATATAAAGAGATCTCACAAATTGATGTGACACAGTACCAACATGCTACATTAGAGCATTGGCATTGGATTAGCTAAACGCAAGTGCTTTTCATATTTTAAAGAATATTGATGAAATTAAATCCACATTGAATTAGCTAAACAATTTTTATATGAAATATTAACTACATTAAATTCATCCCACATTTCATATATATGAAAACAACTATAGGTTCTTCAAACTAATATTTTATTATTTCTTGTCTCACATTCATCCCACATTTGATATTATTATATTATATATATGGAATTTTTATGGATTGTACATATGAGATTTTTATTTATATAATATGAGATTTCACCATCTATGTACATATGAAATTATTATATTATGGATTGTGAAAATAAAAATGAATATGATTGTTGGAGGTTATTGAAAATTATGAAAATAAAATAAAAAGGTATTAAAAAAATTAATTAAAAAAATATAAATAATAAAAAATAATAATATTTTATTATTATAGAGAATATGATGGCTAATCCAATATAGATTTTAAGTGTTGAATGATTAACTAAAAATTAAAAAGTGACATATTTTTTAAAATTTGAAAATTGAAATGGCTAATCTAATGCCAATACTCAGTCTTTTTTTCTTCTTCTCATTTTCCCCCCCCCTCTCCCCCCCCCCCCCCCCCCCTTCCCCCCCCCCCCCCCCCCCCCCCCCCTTGTCCCAAACCCTTGAGCCTAGTGCCACCGCAACCACTCACCAATGTTATTGCCACACCCCTCACCTTCCTTGTCCCTCATCCGCATCTGCCTCACCCTGTCACCAACGTAGGAACGTCGTCATTGTCACCCCTCATCAGCAGGTATGCAACCTCTTACTATAAGAAATCGGGCCCCCCATGCATATGCTGCTGAAATAAGCTCATCTCAGTGCCTGCAGGATAGAAATTATTATTATATAAAGGATAATTAAAAGCAAAAATATCGCAGCATTATTATATATGTTTCCTAATTCTGTGATCCACCAAGCTTTTCAAAAGGAAAATATATATATATATATAATTATTTTGGTGTTATTCATCTTATAAATTGTAAAAGTTTACGAGACATGCATGCATGCATGCTAGCTGGCCTTCCTTGCAGGGATTTACCCACTAACGTCAGTACTACTAGCTATGAATAATGTTGGGTATAAATTTAAATGTACAAATGTTATATGTATAAGCATTTTGTAAAAATATGGGCTCCATAAAAAAGTGAGTTTTTTTTATAGGACTTGCGTGATGATTGGTGTATTTAGGATTTATATATATAATTTCTCACTAGTCATAATTACAAAATTCAATTAGGTCATAATTAACAATGGTTAAGGTCGAAAATAATGATGGATATATTCATGAGATATATTTGAGCAAGGTTAATTAATTAGTCGATTATGAGATTTTTAGCCCACTAGGAATGGCAGCCTGTAGATGATCTTTTAGTTAATTTGGAACCACAAGAATCATAAGGTTCATGCGCACCTAGCTTCTTCTTAGTTGTAAGTTAACTTTCAAAAAAATCTAAATATATATGGTAGGGTCGATTCAGTTTAGTTGGAGAATTACTACCCACATATATATTTATATGTTCTTAATGATTCCTTTTGAAATGAACCTGCTGCAAGATCGAGCTGCAAATAATATTAAAGATTAGATAATGGATTTGGATACTGAAGCACTAAAAAATGGCTAGCTATTCATATATAATGCGCATATTTCTTATATTTGATCGAACATCATCAGCAAATCTTGTTTGGGATTCAACTTTGATATACCTGACAATGTTGAATAATTTGGTGGGGGCATGTCTTACATTTTGCTTTTAATAAAATAACTTACTGTCAGCATGTCATCTTCATATAGAAGTTGTATTAAACTAGTTATAGCTTCCATAACGTAAACTTGATATCAGCTTGATGAAGTGTTACTTAAATTAAAAGTTGAGGCCTTCTTTTTTATTTTAAATTAGGAAATCACTTTGCTTGGTACTAATGCCACTACAACATATTCAGCCTTTTACTACCATTATTTTTCCAGCTATTCATAACTTGCCAATAATACATAGTTTTATTCACAAAAATTACATCTCCAGATTTATGAAGAAAAATTTGTCAATAAAGGGAATTATTTTTGGCAACAATATATCATGACAAATATTCTTGACATTAGAAGTAAGTTTCGGCATGGATGATATTTGTTATAACGACATGCAGTCGCCGCAGTCCTTTTTTCCCATTATTAAAGTGAATAAATGTTTTTATGATGAATAAAAGTCGCCGTTATAACTGGAGAGATATAAATGCCCAACATGAAAATGAGGGATTTTTTCCCCTCTTCTCGTCAGTCTCTCTATCTTTACGCATACACTATTTTAGGGCGAAACCGCAGCTTTGTTAGAGAAAACCTCACTTATCATAGATCCATTTAACACCGTGCTGCTAGATTCTTGTGGGACAATCAGCTGTGCACCTCCGATCGTCTTCGACAGTGAAGATTGTTGCTGGTTTTGGCTTCATTTTTGTGGTGGATTTGCGGTAGTATCGGGAGCTTCTGTTTTGAGGATCTGTCACTACTCAGTCCTCTCCACCCCATATTTCATCTTACAAAAATCTGGAAATTTCAGCCATGGGTTTTGTGGATTTGCAGTAGGAGTGGCTTGGAAGATACGGTCAGGTAAGTAAGCCCTTAATTATTTTCCATTGCAAGCCCCTGTTTTGCTAAAGTTCTTGCTTCGTATCAGTTTTGTTAAGATGTATGATGAGGGGATAATATGTTTGAAATTGGTAGATTTATATATAAATCATGTTCTATATATTTTATATATCAGTCGTACCACATATATAAGGTTGGATGGTTTTGCAAACTGAGGTCCGAACCTGCTACAATAAATTTGAAAAACTGGCAGTTCAGTATTGAAGAAATGTAATTTAAGAAGCCTCCAATAATCATGCCACTTCCAAACAAATTTTAAAAAATAAAAGCAAAAAATTTTCCAGTTTCAAGAGCTGAACCTGCAGAGGCATTGGACGTGCTCCAAGATCCCATACTTTGAAATTTCTAAGAGCGATCCTTTCACAGCTCCCTAACTCCCATATCTGGGATATGCTAATGATATGTTTGCAGTACCTTAAATAATTAATAACAATTAGGAATGATTATTTTTGGGGTGGGGGGATTAATGGTAAGATATATATAGTTGCTAGTCATGATCGATCATCTCATATATATTGGGACTTTTGAATCTGGTCTTATATATTAGGCAAAGGGAAGGTTTAAGCAACTGTGCTCTTTGATACATAATGCTCTATTTGGTGCTTTTAATCTTTTAGTATCTTATATATATATATATATCTATATAGCTGCTTCTTCAACTTTTGAGGCAACATCTCTCTTGCGTAGTAATAATATTGTAGCTGCATGCTACTAGTGTTTGGGCTGTTAGCTTTTTGATTGGTTGGTGACATGGTGTGACTGAGAAGGTCAAATATAAGTTCCTTATATGCAACGTTACAAGACATTACGATTAATAATCCAATTATATTAATTACCACGCATCGACCATATATATATATATATATTTTTTTATATATATCGTCACAAAAGAACTAGCTATAATTAGGACTACTCCCCCATATAGCCTATTAAATTAGTATATTTTGTCAGGATTTGGGGATATTGCATCTGCCACATGATCTACAACATACCCGAAAAAAGAAAAAAAAAAGTTCATCCCAGTCTACGTTAATCCATATTCATCTCATGTACAACTCAATTTCATTCCATGCACCTATGATAACAGTTCATACAATCAATGTCAGAATTAGAACATGCGCTCATGCCTTAAACAGTCATATGATGATCATTGCATTCAATCTTAAGCAAATTATTTTATTCACTATTTTTCACGATCTCTCAAAGACTTGGTGTCATATATAATGACTAAGAAAGTTCCGAGATAAATGTCCATTTAGATAATTTCAACAATTCACTTTAGCAATATTCATATAAAATATTTCAACTACATTCACAAATTAATTAAGGAGGTTAGAGTACTCGCTAGCTAGGTTGCATGAATTCTCTTATTTTCATTTACTGATCATTGTCCTTTAGGAGAGAGTACAATATGAATCCTACACATGATGATTTGTTAATCAATTTGTACTACTATATATTCTAAATTAAATGGAGCAGGTCGGTGAAAGAGGAGCTTTATTATCAGGTGGACAGAAGCAGCGCATTGCTATTGCCAGAGCCATCATCAAGAACCCTGCCATTCTGCTGCTTGATGAAGCAACAAGTGCTCTTGACTCCGAATCAGAATCATTGGTCCAAAATGCACTTGATCAAGCTTCTATGGGAAGAACCACCCTGGTAATTAATGATCATCCATCATCATCATCATCATCTACTTTCAATAATATTCATGACGACCACGTGGCTGGCTTTTAGAATCTTACCTCCTCTTTTTGGTTTTTTGTTTGATGAAAGCTAGAGTCAAATAATTGAAAGATATGTGTTACAAATAACAGACTGATACAAGAAAAGAAACTGAGAATATTAGAGAAAACTCTTATTGAATTCGTGCTCTGCCTCTTACATGTTAAGCAACCCAAAGAACATTGACATCTTGATGATGGAAACTAGCCCCTTGCTCTTTTTTTACAAGCTGTTTTTGTACTTCTTTCTTTCCTTAGTCTTTTTTTCTTCTGTTAGTGTTATTGGCTTCTTTGTATATAGGAAAAATATATCTTCCTTCCATTCAAATATGGTTTGACAGGAAAGTCATTTTGGTTTATTTGTTTTGCTTCTCCTGTTTTTCCATCTCAATTTTGTCATTATGTTTTTTCCCCTGGGTTGCATAGGTTTTGTTTTCTCCTATATGATCTCCAGTATGTTTTTGCTCTTGCTTTCTTTTGATTATTTTTATAGGAATTTCCTTTGTGAGCTTTTGTTTTTGGTTTGCCTATTTACTTGTTATTTGTTATACTTGTCTCGAACGATATTTGCTTCCCCCCAACTTGCCATGTAGAGAATCCTTTCTATGCATAAACAACCTAATTCACGGTTACATTGTTAATTATAATATTGGCTTAATAATGGAATACCAACCAGTGTCTCTCTCCTATGTGCATCTGTTAGAATAGCAGGAATGTATAGACATTTCATGTAACCATCATAAGGTTTTTCCCGATGTCCCAAGAAAGCTACTGTTCTAACCAAAATTTTTATTTTAACCTTCACATACCTACACCCAAAATGATTCCAGTACTCAGAACTTGATGCATACATGCTTGGTCACTCCCAGTATCTAGCTTAAAATTAACATTTGCCTACCTGCTATTCTTCCTTGCTAGCTTGCTCAATGTATCCACACATCTCTTTTTTTATTTTAATTGTGTAGTAGATGATAATCATGGAAATAGCATTACTACTGTATTACTGTAGTAGATGATAATCATGCAACTTTTTCTACTGTATTACTACATTGCTAAAATCCGTTCTTTCCATTTAAATCTATCAGGGTCTTAGTGAGGGTGACATCATATTAATATAAAATCAGGGACCTCAATTCCTTTTTCCCCTGCATTTGTCTTACAAAGAAGTAAATGGATAAATCTTCGATGCATATTGATGATAGATTGCGGTCCCATGAATATGCCGAAGGAGTTAATCATTTCTTATCCATGGCTCAATCCCATGCGCCTTCCAGTGTCTCCATTAGGTGTCCTTGTCGAATATGTCGTAATAATTTTTTCCAACCATTTTCTGTTGTAAGGGATCATCTGTTCTTGCGAGGGATTGATAGAAGTTATACTCAATGGATATTTCATGGAGACTTAGATCCTTTTCATGCCAACCGGTCAGTCGATGAGGATGATGGAGATGANACTTTTTCTACAGTATTACTACATTGCTAAAATCCGTTCTTTCCATTTAAATCTATCAGGGTCTTAATGAGGGTGACATCATTAAAAATATAAAATCAGGGACCTCAATTCCTTTTTCCCCTGCTTTTGTCTTACAAAGAAGTAAATGGATAAATCTTGGATGCATATTGATGATAGATTGCGGTCCCATGAATATGCCGAAGGAGTTAATCATTTCTTATCTGTTCTTTCTACAGTATTGATGTAGTAATACTTTTTCTACAGTATTACTACATTGCTAAAATCCGTTCTTTCCATTTAAATCTATCAGGGTCTTAATGAGGGTGACATCATTAAAAATATAAAATCAGGGACCTCAATTCCTTTTTCCCCTGCTTTTGTCTTACAAAGAAGTAAATGGATAAATCTTGGATGCATATTGATGATAGATTGCGGTCCCATGAATATGCCGAATGAGTTAATCATTTCTTATCCATGGCTCAATCCCATGCGCCTTCCAGTGTCTTCATTAGGTGTCCTTGTCGAATATGTCGTAATAATTTTTTCCAACCATTTTCTGTTGTAAGGGATCATCTGTTCTTGCGAGGGATTGATAGAAGTTATACTCAATGGATATTTCATGGAGACTTAGATCCTTTTCATGCCAACCGGTCAGTCGATGAGGATGATGGAGATGATTCTGGAGAGTACATTGATAACATTGATGAGATGTTAGATGATATTCGGGTGGGATCCTTCGTGGATAGTACAACCGGTATAAATGCTGGTGGCAGTGAAGATGATAATGCACAGCCCAATGTTGGGACTTCAAGACACCATACATTTGAACAATACGTAGAGGATGCACGACGTCCACTTTATCCATCGTGTACAAACTACTCAAAGCTATCCTTTATGGTGAAGTTGCTTCACATCAAGACAATCGGGGGTTGGAACGTGAAATCATTTAACATGGTACTAAAGCTTTTGAAGTCTGCATTCCCGAGTGCTCTATTGCCAGAAGACTATAATGATGCACGTCAGCTAGAGCGTGGGTTGGGATTTAGTTACACCAAAATCCATGTATGCCCCAATGACTGTATCTTGTTTTGGAAAGATGATGAAGACAAAGATGAATGCCCTATATGCAAGGCATCTAGGTGGGTCTCACTTACAAGTAAACACCGGGTACCTCAGAAAGTGATGCGTTATTTTCCATTGAAGCCTAGGTTGCAACGCCTTTATCTGTCGAAGAAGACAGCACAAGCCATGCGATGGCATAAAGAGGGCGTATTGATGATCCCAACTGTATGAGGCATCCAGCTGATTCCAAAGTTTGGAAAGATTTTGACCGGAAACATGATTGGTTTGCCAATGATGCTCGTAATGTCCGTCTTGGACTTGCGAGTGACGGGTTCAACCCGTTCAATAACATGAGCAAGCCCTATAGTATATGGCCAGTAATACTTTTGCCTTACAACTTGCCACCTTTGTGACGCCCCCAAATTCCGCTTGGGATTGAACGGACATTTGAAGCGTCGAGACATGCAACACAAGGTTACCTGCCCCCGTTCATGACATATAAGATGCAATGTTCCTAACATGCATCTAACATTATGCAATATTCGCAGCGGATAATCTTTTTCTTTAGCAATACTATGCACCAATTAAATATATCCCAAATACTTGAAACATAATTCATACATAAAGGCATACTAAAAAGCCGTGATCACCACACTAGTCTAAAATGGTTGTGATCAAAAGAATACTTAGATACAACTCCAAAAGTACAAGTATTAACCTAAGTTAAATACTATACCATCATCAACATCGCACCGTGGCCTAGTCGACCGTATTCAGTTGGTCAGATTCCAATTCTCCATTGGGTCCTGTAACAAGATCTACCATTCGGGGGGAATGGTAGTTGGGACTACCACAGTGAGATTTGATTACAAATCTCAGTAAGTTAACATAAAACTTATACACAGGTTAAAAATGCATGCATGGCAGTAAAAGCATAAATGCATAATTATAGTCATACATAAACATAGTATAACTTGACATATAGCATGACTTAACCAGAACTTAAGCGTGAACTGAACTTGACTTAACATGGCATGAACTTAAGCTTAAAACATAACATGAACAATCAACATAACATGAACGTGAAACATAACATGGACATGAAATAACATAACATGAACGTGAGCTTGAACGTATCATAAACGTGAACATAACATGATGTGAACATGAACTTGGAACATAACATGAACATGAACATAACATGTACGTGAGCATAACATAACATGAACTTGATCTGAAACTTGACTTAACATAAACTTGGAATCTTATTTAATTGTCTTGATTAATAACGTGCATTAATACGTACTCCACAGTTGTTGTGGCCCCACGTATTCTACATGTCACAATTGCTGTGTCTCATGTAGTGTATGCTCCACAGTTGTTGTGGCCCCATACTTCATGCTCCACAGTTGTTGTGGCCCCATGAATTCACATAACATAAAATATAATACGTACTCCACAGTTGTTGTGGCCCCACGTATTCTACATGTCACAATTGCTGTGTCTCATGTAGTGTATGCTCCACAGTTGTTGTGGCCCCATACTTCATGTAACATAAAATATAATACGTACTCCACAGTTGTTGTGGCCCCACGCATTATAAGTAACATAAATATAATACGTACTCCACAGTTGTTGTGGCCCCACGTATTATCATAACATAACATAAGATATAATACGTACTCCACAGTTGTTGTGGCCCCACGTATTATAAGTAACATAACATGTCTTATCTTTCTTAATGCATGAGATATTAATTAATATCATATACTTTTCTAACATGGCGTATACTTGTAAATGGCACAATATGATTTAATCATAACATTTCATGGCATACTTAACATGGCATACTTATAACATACATCATTGTATGACAGAAAAGATTATGTAACAGATAATTATTCATGAGAGATTAAATCATTCGTAGCAGATAAACATGTAATGACATAGCATGACATGGCATATACGATAACATACATACATAAATTGTAGTTCTCTTACACATCACACATACACAATAAACTGATAGTAAGTTAGAGGCTAACTTACCTCGATCGTCGCGTTCTATGAGAAAAGGGTGCGAAACACGAGGAACTGCACAACAGCTGGAAGAGGAACACTCAAGTCCTTAAGATTTTCACTTCTGAACTCAATTGTCATATTATGAGCACTTGCAACTCCACGGCAACTTGAGGTTTCACTATACTCAGAAGAGATAATTTGACTTCATAAAGCCTTTGCACTAAAACAAGTTCATTAAAATTATCAATAATAACCAACAAACAATTCCTTTCTCAATCCATATACTCTTAGCCATAGTCAACCACAAGATGACACCAGTCACCCCAGACTATAATCCATAACACCACTGCTTCGGGACACTGTCATACAGTTTCCCAACACTACACCATGCTCTACACTTCTCTGTTACGCCATCCAACCCTTCGTGACACGCCATCCGGTGTTTCACGACTTAATACAGAGTACACTCACGTGAACTCTCTTCCATCCACACTACAAAACCCATCACTGCGATACACGTCTCACAGTGCATCGCTACGCGACACGGAGTACGCACTACGCGTACTTCCTTCGCTACAACACTCATCAACACGATGCACATCACACGATGCATCGCCATACAACACGGAGTACACTACATGCGTACTCCCTTCCTTCTACGACACACATCATTACAGCGCACGTCGCGCGGCGCGTCGCTGCATTACACAGAGTACGCTACACGCGTATTCTCTTCACACAACCCGCCGTATCACATCTACGGCATCCATCTCACGCCTATACTTCACAACACAGTCCACAAAATACACAATCAAACTCAACACTTCACAACCACACTTCCCTTCACAACTACGCAACGAACTCCACAAATACAACTACACAATTCACAAACCAACCAACTAACTATTTTAAACGTAAAATAACTAGAGATAGAAGGTTATACCATCGACGGGATAACCCGCGCGTCGCTCGTTGTTCGTCACGAACATGCGTCGGAGGAACGTACGTGGCGGCGTACGGTGGCTGTCCACCACATAAAGTGGTAGTTTGGGCTTGAGAAAGGCTAGGCGTGGTCTTGGAAGACTCATGATTTTACAGCTGTCGATGAAGAACAAATTACGTGATTTACGGAAAAGATAATCTATACGCGTGATTCCAGATGAGGGTAAAGATGAGAGAGATGTGATTGCTGTCGGAAATAATCCAAAACTGATAATTTTAGCGGGCTGTTACAACCTTGGTCTTGCATGAAAGACCCATACTTTCTGTTGACATGTTTGATACCTGGGCCTAAATCACCAGGAAATGATATCGATATCTTCCTGCGTCCTTTAGTTGATGAATTGAAAGAATTATGGGAGGTTGGTATTGAGACATATGATGCAAACATCTGAAGTTTTCCAATTACATGCATGTTTACTTGGACTATAAATGACTTTCCTGCATATGCCAATCTTTCTGGGTGGAGCACGAAGGGGAAGTTGGCATGTCCTGTGTGCAATGTAGATACCGATTCTATGTGGTTGGCGTATGGGCGTAAACATTGTTATATGGGTCACCGTCGATGGTTAGCCCCGGACCACCCTTGGAGAAAGAAAAAACGTGCTTTCAATGGTACCGCGGAGGTTCGGCTTCAGCCAGCAAATCTTTCCGCCCAAGCTCTATATGATTCAGTATGCATGGTCTCCAACGTCCAATTTGGAAAAAGTTCACGGAAGAGGAAACGGCCACAAGAATTAAACTGGACAAAGAAAAGCATCTTCTTCGATCTTCCATACTGGCAAGACTTAGACTTGAGGCATAACCTAGATGTAATGCATATTGATAAAAACATATGTGATAGTGTATTGGGCACCTTGCTGAGTATTGATGGAAAGAGTAAGGACACTGCAAATGCGCGCAGGGATTTGGAAAATCTCGGACTGAGGAAGGAATTACACTTACGTCCAAATGGCGATATCTGTCGAATGAGTCTTGCATGTTACACCCTAAACCATAATGAGAGAATATCCTTTTGTTAGTGCGTGTCACAAGTTAAATTTCCAGATGGCTTTGCCTCTAATATTGCTCGGTGTGTGAATATTAGGGAAGGCAAAATTTCTGGAATGAAAAGTCATGACTGCCACATATTCCTCCAACGGTTGCTTCCAGTAGTGATTGGTGGTTATCTGCGGCTCGACATTCGGCTAGCTTTGATCGAGTTAAGTACATTTTTCAAGGAATTGTGTTCTCGAACATTGACTTACGAATCATTGAATCGGCTTAAGGCAGATATTTCTATCATCCTATGTAAACTTGAGCTGATATTCCCACCTGCTTTTTTTGATATAATGGTGCACCTCGCAATTCATTTACCGGATGAGGCATTACTTGCTGGACCAGTGCAATACAGGTGGATGTATCCTTTTGAGAGGTATCTGGGGAAGTTCAAGCATTACGTCCGGAACAAAGCCCGCCCTGAGGGTTCAATTGCCGAAGCGTATCTTCATGTTGAGTGTTTGACGTTTTGCTCAATGTATCTCAACGACATTGAGACCAGATATCAACGTGAAGAATGAAACACAGACATTCCAGAACAGAGTACTGAAGAATTTTTCTCTGTATTCTCACAAAAGGTACGTCCGCTCGGGGTAGCCAACATTCACATGCTAGCCGAAAATTTATTTGCAAGAGCCCACTGGTATGTGCTCAATAATTGTGGCGAGATTGAGCATTACCTCAAGTAAGTGGTGAAGTGTTTGTAGTTACCTTCACTTCTCATCTAATTCATTTTACACCCTGTAAAATCCTACTCTATTTTGCAGTGAGCATTATAACATGATTACAAGGGAAGTCACAACGAACACTGCGCGCAGGCATGAGGCTCAATTCCCCGGGTGGTTCAAGAAACATGTATGTATATCTNTGTTTACTTTGGACTATAAATGACTTTCCTGCATATGCCAATCTTTCTGGGTGGAGCACGAAGGGGAAGTTGGCATGTCCTGTGTGCAATGTAGATACCGATTCTATGTGGTTGGCGTATGGGCGTAAACATTGTTATATGGGTCACCGTCGATGGTTAGCCCCGGACCACCCTTGGAGAAAGAAAAAACGTGCTTTCAATGGTACCAAGGAGGTTCGGCTTCAGCCAGCAAATCTTTCCGCCCAAGCTCTATATGATTTAGTATGCATGGTCTCCAACGTCCAATTTGGAAAAAGTTCACGGAAGAGGAAACGGGCACCACAAGAATTAAACTGGACAAAGAAAAGCATCTTCTTCGATCTTCCATACTGGCAAGACTTAGAATTGAGGCATAACCTAGATGTAATGCATATTGAGAAAAACATATGTGATAGTGTATTGGGCACCTTGCTGAGTATTGATGGAAAGAGTAAGGACACTGCAAATGCGCGCAGGGATTTGGAAAATCTCAGACTGAGGAAGGAATTACACTTACGTCCAGATGGCGATATCTGTCGAATGAGTCTTGCATGTTACACCCTAAACCATAATGAGAGAATATCCTTTTGTGAGTGGGTGTCACAAATTAAATTTCCAGATGGCTTTGCCTCTAATATTGCTCGGTGTGTGAATATTAGGGAAGGCAAAATTTCTGGAATGAAAAGTCATGACTGCCACATATTCCTCCAACGGTTGCTTCCAGTAGTGATTGGTGGTTATCTGCGGCCCGACATTCGGCTAGCTTTGATTGAGTTAAGTACATTTTTCAAGGAATTGTGTTCTCGAACATTGACTTACGAATCATTGAATCGGCTTAAGGCAGATATTTCTATCATCCTATGTAAACTTGAGATGATATTCCCACCTGCTTTTTTTGATATAATGGTGCACCTCGCAATTCATTTACCGGATGAGGCATTACTTGCTGGACCAGTGCAATACAGGTGGATGTATCCTTTTGAGAGGTATCTGGGGAAGTTCAAGCGTTACGTCCGGAACAAAGCCCGCCCTGAGGGTTCAATTGCCGAAGCGTATCTTCATGTTGAGTGTTTGACGTTTTGCTCAATGTATCTCAACGACATTGAGACCAGATATCAACGTGAAGAACGAAACACAGACATTCCAGAACAGAGTACTGAAGAATTTTTCTCTGTATTCTCACAAAAGGTACGTCCGCTCGGGGCAGCCAACATTCACATGCTAACCGAAAATTTATTTGCAAGAGCCCACTGGTATGTGCTCAATAATTGTGGCGAGATCGAGCATTACCTCAAGTAAGTGGTGAAGTGTTTGTAGTTACCTTCAGTTCTCATCTAATTCATTTTACACCCTGTAAAATCCTACTATGTTTTGCAGTGAGCATTATAACATGATTACAAGGGAAGTCACAACGAACACTGCGCGCAGGCATGAGGCTCAATTCCCCGGGTGGTTCAAGAAACATGTATGTATATCTCTGCATTGATATCGATATCTTCAATGCGTACCCTGTTTACATGCATGACATTTACATATCACATAAAAGAAGAGAAAGTTTAATAGAAAATAACTTATATCTAAAGATATGAAGTCTTCTAGCATATATTTAAAATCCGATAGTGGTTCTAGCAATTTTGACAAATAGGATTGGTTTTGTTGTTTGATTGGACAATAGATTCGAGAGAAGCGTGCGATGGATCCAACAAGTGTACCAGATGAAATATATGCACTTGCATGTGGTCCCGACAAGTGGGTAGCATTGTACTCTGGTTGCATAATGAATGGCATTAGGTTTCAAACAAAGGATCGAGAGAGGCACCGGCGAACTCACAATAGTGGTTTGGTTGTCCATGGTGAACATCAATCAATGCCCGTTGACTTCTATGAGGTGTTGAATGATATTATAGAATTACGATATATGGGTTGGCGTAAGGTGTATTTGTTTCAATGTGATTGGTGGGATGTTGGTGATAAGAAAAGAGGGATACGCGTTGGAGACCATCTAACGAGTCTGAACACTTCTAGAACATGGTATAAAGATGAGCCTTTTGCTCTCGCTTGCCAAGCTCAGCAGGTGTTTTATGTAAAAGATATTAGTGTGGCGGGTAGTTGGTATGTGGTCCATAAGATAACGAGTAGAAATGTATACAACATTCCTTTAGTTTCGTCAGCTGAGGATGCGGATGATGGAGACGAGTCTGGTGAAGATGACGCTTTCCAAGATGATGGAAACATTGCCAGAAACGTGCCGTGTGCCCAATGCAGTGACCCAGACTTGATGAATCCATTGAATAGGGATGATGAAGAACCATTGCTGATTGACCCATCGACCATATTAGAACAGCAATCATTTGAACTGCCTGACCACGAGGCATACCTCGAGGATGATTGCGTTGATGATGAGTTGGGAATTGATGAAGCCATAGATGCTAATCGCGACGAAAGCGAAGAAGACAATATTGCATTTGACGATGATGCAACATCAGATTCAGATGATGGTATGCCCTAACATTTATCGTATACATATTGGGTTTTCACTCATCACATGTTGACTTCTTCATTAATGTAGAAGGTGATTTGGATTTCTCACATCTCATGTTGACACAACCTGGTACCCCTCGTTTGTCTCAATTGATTACACAATTGAGATGCTAAAACAAATATTTTCACGTTTATATGCAGGTTCCACATGTGGAGGTGACAATACCAGAGATGGTGCCATTCACATCTCATGTTGACAGACTTGGTGAAGTTCTTATATATGCTAGAATTATAGATTATGTTGCTATTGCTAAAATGCACTACAGAATTGATATACTACTATATATCTGTTCGACCATATTAGTCAGGTGTAATTGTAATGGCAGTTTGGTCATTGCACTATAAGATAAAGTGGCTGAACAATTTTACTTTCATATGCAGATGATGTCCTTTGGTGGCAGCCAAATGTTTAACGAAGCTCATGAAACATTGGTATTTACCTTGCATGAGCCAGGGTGTATTCATCTAATTGTTTTCTCTAGTAATATCAGCAGTTTTATGAGCTTGTCTAAGTAAGTAATGGTAGATCTTAAGTGGCACTGGTGAATATATCTGCAATTCCTATCAAATTACTATGATATTTCTATTGACTATTATAAGATAAACTTCCATTTCCATTGATGTGATTCTTAATTAATTAAGATGGTTTGACAGGTCAAAAGGACTACAAGAACACATAAAATCGTTAGCCCCAGGTGACTACCTCTCCTTCTAAATGCATGCCTCCTATAAATGCCACAAATGAACCATCAAGTGATAAGTAATGCTGAAAGACATATTCAAGATCTTAAAAACAAATAGAAGAATTAACATTACTGGGTGATGACAATCCAATGAATGAAAACAAGCTAAAATGGGCTCATCAAGCATGGATACTAAATGATTTACTTGTTATTATACTTCTAAGGCTCAATAAATATGCGTTTCATTACAACATTCCATTCAGATTTTTAGTATCTTAGGATATAATGAGAGCTGATAGTGTATTTGCTGATTGAGTCAATATTAATGTGTTTGGATCTATTGAGATTGGACTAGAGCAATCTAGTTGGCAAACTATAAAAAGTGTCATTTAATCCAATTGTATGAGAAGGTGACATATATTATAGCATTCAAAACCAGGAAATTAAAATTCCACTATTTCAGTCAAGTCTGATACCAGATCAGACTAGTATAAGCATAAAAAGGCTGAAAACAAACAGGTTAAAATTTCTGGCTTAATGTAAGAGCACCAGCAACCCATGGCTTATAAGCAATTATAAGCTGGAAGATTTAGGGAAAATTTATACATAATGATGTTATCAATATGGGAGCTGCATTGCAAGCACTCAAATACAGTGAGACATGCAATTTGGAGACCAATTGCAAGGCAATCCAGAATCATTCCAGCTTCTTGTAAAGAAATAAATCATATTTTAATATTACATGCCAAAGAATGTAAAGTGAAGTGATAGAGTCAAATAATAATAAAAGAGGATAACAATATGATGATTGATAGAATAGCAGTAGAATAAAGAGTAGGATACAAACTAATCTTGAAAGGTGAATAAAATGAAAACAAAAAATTAAGTTATTGAAGTTAGCAACATGGGAGCTGCATGGCTTTCTATAAAATATAGTGGAACTTCTCCTATTTTGGGGAGCAATTGTAATGAAGTTCCATAACATGCTTGAAAGAAAAAAGAAATAAGTTATTTCTTAATAGTATATCAAGAAAGAATATAAAGTGAAGTGAGAGGAAAAAATAATAATGAAGGAGGGAAAAAAATAAGGTCTCTTAATAGAATAGATCAAGAATGATGAGTGGGATACATCTTGAAAGGTGAATGGAATGTATGCCATGGCAACTCTCCAGTTTGAAGTTGGAAACATGGGAGGTGAATGGCAATGATGGAAACATATAGTGACTCCTACAATTTGGAGAGCAAAAGAAAGGCAATCCATTCGCATGTTTGATAGTGGATATTAATAACTTATATATTAATAGTATATAAAGAAAGAATATAAAGTGAAGTTTGAGAAATTTATATCAATGAAAGAGGAACAATTCATTATTTTAGAATAGATATGATAAAGAATAAAGACTTGAAAGGTGAATAAAATGTAAGAAATAAAAAAAGAGAGATAAATTGCTGATTAAATTTATATTCCATTGAAAATATGATATCGACAGAAGCGGAAAAATTTTAATGATTCACGCGAGCAAAGTAAGCTCAACCATGCACACTGGTTAGGCAAGGGAGAGCAGGTATTTTTTTCAAATCTATCAGGCTGAATAAAGATATTTTCTAACTCTACCGCATTTACTGTACATTATGGTTAGGTTGGACATAACGTGGAATATATTAAGTGAACATGGAAATCAGAGTACTATCTGGGTCCAACTTTCAGCAGAGTGGAGGGAAGCTGGGAAAGAAAGGAGGCCTGGAATGTTCACTTGAAAGAGGAAGACAAATCTCTCAAGCACTCCAACGTGGGCTATAACAAAGATCCAGGACCCCAAAAGTTAGTAAGTTATCTTCTATCGTTTACAAATTTCTCTCCTACTCTGGTTCTCTAAATGCACAAGTTTGTTATTTGAGGCAAGTTCATGAAAAATGAAGACCAAATTTTGTTAGAAGACAGATTCTGCATATAATAATCAGAGGGTCAATTTATCATTACAGTTTGTCTGTTTTGTGGGTGGAAAAGGTTCCTTTTTTTTTTTTTTTTTATACATGGAGTGGTAATATATCTACAGCAGGAATGATGGATGACCAGTCATCGATGCGCATGAAAAGTTTTCTCTTTTTTAGCCTACATGTTTTAAACCTTCAGGGAGGTTTAAAACAAGGAAGGTTTTTTTTACCTACTCACCCATTCAAATCAGCAAGAAGGTAGGAGCTTGTAAATCTATGTGGTTAGCATCAACAATACATGGAAGTTGAAAGAGTAAGTCACTTTAAGTAGGTGTTTTAAATTTTCCATATTTATGTGGAAGTCTATAGTAGTCAAAATGCACAAAATTTGACATTTGGTAAAAATATTGCCATGAATAATACCATGCTGGAAGGTCATTTAACATGGTTCATAAATGAGGCCCTGTATGAGTATTTTCACGGTTAATACTAAGAAGATTAGCAACGACTCATCATGTACATTTTAGGTAAGGGGTTTAAAAAGCAAAAATGACTTAATGGCTTTATTAAGTCAGGTCTTGGGTTACATTCTGTACCTGTGTATGAATACAGGGGAATAAAAAGACTCATGCATTTTTCCTCCTTGTCATAAGGTTCCTCACTAATAGTGCAACCATATATTGACTATGGTGAGATGGGTAAGAGGAAGATGGCGCGGACCTGGTGGAATACATAGAGCAGGAGGCATACGTGTCCAACGTCCAATTTTGAGTGATATACAAGATAGGGAACATGACACACAATCAGATGATTCCACTCAACCACCAAATGTTGGTGTGGATGCTCCATTGGAAGGTGAAAATGAGGCTAATAGAGTTCTGCCCACTGAACGTAAGTTGAAAGATTGACCCATAATAATAGCGAATAGTAATAATTATTCCACTTATAACAAAGGTGGTGAGAGGTCTAATGGAGATTCTGATATTCAATTTCAGAAAATGAAGATTTGCCTAATCGAAAACGTGGTCGGGAGACCAGCAAAAGACACTCTATTTGAACGCGTTCGTAAATTTGGAAAAATACCATTGAATATTAAGGATGGACATAGAGGTCCATCATGTGAGAATTACAACATATTTTCTGGACGAGTGACAACGATTGTGAGACTTCATGCAAACATGTGTCATGCAAGCTGGAAAAAAGTGCCATTCGAGGAGAAAGAGGAGCTAATTGACCGTGTTCGAGTATGATGCTTTTATTATATAGGTTGTCTGATTTTTTTTTCCTAAAAGCCTTAGAAGAAATTAATATTTTACTAATGTATTTTTTCATAGGCTGACTTTATATTAGATTGGACACAAAGTGCCCATCGTGAGTGTGTGACAAACGCTCTTCATCGGAAATACAATGCATTCCACTACCTACTACGCAAGCAATACCTGGGCTATTCATCACACGAAGCGGCACTTTCTGGTGGGACAACATGGGTGGAGAAGCCCGTATGGGAAGACTTATCTGCATTGTGGTCAAGTGAATCGTTCAAGGTAAATATTAATGACTAAATAGTTCTTTCTTTGTATTCCTCATAATGGTTGATATTATTTTTTACTTGATGCAGTAGGGATCATTGTATAGACCTGATGAAGTATTGTTTGAAAAATATCAAATTGAAATTAAAACTTAAATTGCATATAAATTTGTTTCTCTGTTAACTGAAAGTGTATAATTCATTTTCTGATTACTAGGACAGCATTAGGGATCATTACCAAAATAGAATTGCATGAAGTCATGTTAGAAAATTAAATTGTGGAAGGTAAATATTAATGTATATAAAGTTAAGTTTTTTTCAAAACTTAGTGTATACGGGATTTTTTATTAGTAGAACAGCAGTATGGATATGTTTATAGGATTAAGCTAGTTATTTACATTGAAACGTTAATTGGTCAACGTAAATATGAATGAAATTAAAGTTGTTTAGCTTCATTAACCATAGTGTATAGACCAATCTTTTTATTATCCGAACAACAGTAGGCAGCATCATAGCAAATAGAATGCTCAGTCATGTTTATCAAATCTAAATTGTTTACATATATGATAATGTATATAAAGTTCTTTCTTTGTAAAAACATTTTGTTATACAATATTTTTTATTAGTAGAGGATGCAACATGGATCAGGTTATATACTAAATGAACTATTTACCTTGACAAATTAAATGTTCAAGGTAAATGTGAATGTTCTATAAAGCTCTTGCTTTGTTCTTACTACATGGTAGAAAACAACTTGTTTTTATTTCACAGAAATGAAAGAACATTTTATAGAACATTGAAGTAATGTTTGAGAATTAAAAAGTTTAAGATAAAACTATAAAAAAAAAAATTAAGTTCATTATTTGTTACAACATAATGGACATCAGTTTTTATTACTATAACAGCAGTAGGGATGTTTATTCATTAAGAATGATGAAGTAACAGATGAAATTTTCTGGATATTACAGAAAATGTCACAGAGAAATAGCTCAAATAGGAAAAAACAACGAATCAACCATACAAGTGGGAGAAAGCCTTTCATTAGGATTATGGAGGAAACGGTAAGTTAGTAGCTACTAATCCACGAATATCAAACAGTTCTTTTTCATCACTAGTGTTTGGAAGTACCTAACATTGACATATTTGATGATAAAGAATGAACATAGCCCCGAACTTGGTAGCTTTTTACAAAGAAGTGCATTGGTCAAAAAAGAAATGTAGATTTATCACCGACACTGCAGAACATAATTATGTAAGTTTCCAAATCTATTGATGGTTTTAAATTAAAACTTCTTTCCAATTATATAATGGTGTTCATTATCTATGGATGTAGAATCTGATGCTGGAGCGGATGAATGAGACTGAGGTGGACGGGAACATGGATGAAACTGCTAATGCAGTGTTTAAGGAGGTTTTAGGATATCGTCCAGGTTATGCAACTGGACTAGGCCACTCTGTTATACCTGAACCATCTCCTTCATTGCGCAACAATAGGAATTATCAACGTGTTGTTGAGGAGAACAGAGAAGAACAAGAATGAAGCAAATTTGTACAAGAATAGTTAGAAGCACTGAGATCTGATTTACTGGAGATTCAAGAACCAATTTAAAGACTATCAAAATTGATGAACACTCGCATGTCTCGTTATGAGTGTAATAGGGAGTCTCAGCACGAGACTCCCATTGATGCCTAGCCATGTTGGGTGCATGAAATCATCCCTGATTTTGAGTTTTTTTTTTGAAGTGCTGTTGAAGGTTGATCAGCCAGTAGATGGGGATGATTGTGGTTAGGAAAAACTTTTGTTGAACAACTTAGGGTGTGGCTTGGTTGGAAGTGATAGGAAAGTCTTACCAGACAATGGTTTTGATAGGTGAGGTCTACTCATTTGCTGGTTTTGGTCGTTTAATGCTTACATCTTTCACTTTTTGATAGCTGCTTTATGTCCTACTATGAAAGGGATGAAGTTTGACATTGATATATTTGACATATAAATGGTGGGGTTAAATTATGTGAGACTTTAAGATAGACTTTTGTTTGCAGTTTTTTTGGCATTGCATAAAAGGCCTGCTAGTTATGTATAATTAAGTAGGAATAATATAAATGAATTGCAGAAACCATCATTAGTTAGAGTTATGTAGTATGTTAAGTATTATACATACCATGATAGACCAAATTTAAGGTTTTATTGATATTTTTATGCAGGAAGTTTTATCATAATTAGCAATGGGTTTTCCAGGGACTACTGCACAAGACTCAGGGATTGCTGCTGCGTGCCTCAGAGAAGTCATGAATTGGAGAAAATATGTTTTTGAAGACCACACCTGCTTTTGACCAGTAACTTATCAAACTATCCACCTTGCATTGCCAGAATCTAGATGTATGAATTGCCTTCTCATGTTCCATACTGTTGGAAATTTCTGGATTGAGGATAAAATTTATATTGTTGCTGATAGGTCAAGTGACATTTATGTGGAATCTGGTCGTTAATGATAGCAGAAGGAATTTATATCATATGTGTGTCAGGAAATTGTTGGTTTGGCTAGTTTTGGACTTGATAAGAGTTTTCTGGTCTTCAGTTTTTATGAAGAAATATATGCAGCAGTGTTATTAACGTGAAACCAGCAGATTGTGTGAATATCTTGGGTCATTAACGACCATTATGTTTACAGTCTGATCATTATAACAATGTAAAGATTATAACCATCAATAGATAAAAGGATGGACTCATATAATTACAGGTACCATTAAGATGGTCCATAAATATGGCTAATATATATGTAATGAGAAATAAATATGTTGACTACAATGCAATATGTATTTAAATATATATATATATATATATATATATATATATATATATTTAAATACATATATAGCAGTTGCAGCCTATTATAATGACCGATCTCTTTATAAGCCCCACGAATTCGAGTTCTAGTAGCAGACTTGGGAAGTTGGCAAGAGGGATTGAATGTACGTTCGCCCATCTAAATGTGAAAAATTAGGTGGATTCGGTCAATTCTTATTATTTTTTGTGATGCGACTCAGTGGTAATATTATTTTACCAGCAATATCATGCCGTCAATAAAGCTGTGAATGTTAAGAAACTTATCAGTCAAAAAATTTTATATTGATGATGTATCTTTGCAGATATAGTTATTTTATTAGCATAAAATAAGCTTGAAAATAGATTATTTTCTAACAAAGTTTTTGTTGTAAAAGAACATTATTGATTATGTATAGTTGCAGGAATTCTAGTTTTAGCAACATACTCAGATTGTCAATAAAAGGAAGTTCATGGCAAAACCTCACTGCACGAATACTTTTTTTTTTATGTTGTCCATTGTAGTAATTGTGTTTAACTTGCGGTATCAACTCGTTAATAGAACTAATATACAACAATCACTTCTCATTGCTATCAGCAGGTTTTGATGATGAGACTTTGCGGGAATAATTATTTTTTGGCAACAGTGTGCTGCAAATATAGTATATGAGTGGCGTTTATTATTTGTAGTATGCCACAAATAGCGACAGGATTTCTTAACGAAATAAATAATTTTTTACAATATATCATCTTAGGAAGAAAGTATCTCATGCGATGATAAATGAATGTATAGAGTTATTAACGGCAATATTTTTTCTTATAAGCAACAATTTGAGTTGCTGTAATATGTCCACATTTGTGGCAAAATGTACTTTTGCCGTATTTAATACTAAAATTGGCATTTTATTATCCGCAAACGTGCGGCAAAGATTTTTTGTCAGTTTTACAGTTTTACGGCAATTAAACGTGCTATTTGCGGCAAAAGCCGTTGCGGCAAAAAAATGAATTTGTTGTAATGTGCTAGATTAGAGTTTCCATATACTATATAATGAATTTTGGGAGGATACTTTTGTTTTTTTTTTTCTCTTCTACATCTTTTTCGATGAATGATCTGGGAGGATACTTTTGTTCTTCACTATTTTGAGTTTAATCTTCTTGAAAACAAAAAGAACTAGGCCTTTGTCCTTCTTTGTGCACCATTACATGCTACATGAGTTTTATGGTTGACATTTTAACATATGGCGATGATGAAGGAGCATCAAAATTAGTAGGGGTGTCAAATCGTGTTAATGGGTCATGTTCGTGACGTGTCAAAACATATATATTATACTATATAAGTCAGTTTTAACCTGACCCGTTAAGCTTATCGTGTCAAAATCTCAAACCCTAACACGACCTATTAACATAATGGGTCGTGTCTTGTCAACCCGTTTTGATCCATTAGTGAATATTACGAAATAGGTTAATACGACACAATACGACTCGTTTCAAATTGTTTATGTAAATAGGTCGGATTAGGGGTGGCAATATGTCACACGACCCGTTAACTCAACACGAACATGACACGATAATAGCGGGTTAGGGTTTAGCCTTAACGGGTTCGGGTCAAAACGGGTTGACTCGTTAAGACACGATTACTTAACGGGTTGATAACGGGTCAACCCGTTTTGACCCGTTATAACCTGTTATGATATGTTAAGAAAATTAAAGTTACAATTATACCCTTATACCTAAAAATAAAATTATTAGAATTTCAATTTCGATATTTTTATTATTTGGATTGTAGTTTTCGACTTATAATTAGTTTTATAATTTTTATAGATATTGTGATTTTAACATTTATATAAAATTATATTAAATTTAATCAGGTTAAAAAGGTTAATTTCGGGTCTATTCAACCTATTTACATAAATAGTTTAAAATTAGTTGTATTGTGTCGTATTAACCTATTTCTTAATATTTTCTTAATTTATTTGTTTACTTATAAAAAAAAACATATTTCGTAATATTCATCAATGGGTCAAAACAGGTTGACACGACACGATCCGTTATGTTAATGGGTCGTGTTAGGGTTTGAGATTTTGACACGATAAACTTAACGGGTCGGGTTAGGATTGACCTATATGACCCGTTAACACGATTTGACACGACACGAACACGACCTATTAAAACGATTTGACACCCCTAGGTCGAATAGACTCGAAATTAACCCGTTTGACCTGATTAAATTTGTATAATTTTATATAAATGTTAAAATCACTTATCTATAAAAATTATAAAACTAACTATAAGTCCAAAATTACAATCCAAACAATAAAAATATTCAAATTGAAATTTTAACAATTTTACTTTGAGGTATAAGGGTATAATTGTAATTTTAACTTTCTTAATGTGTCATAATGGGTCAACCTATTATTAACCCGTTAAGTAATCGTGTCTTAACGGGTCAAGCCGTTTTATCTCAAATCTGTTAAAACTAAACCCTAACCGACTATTATTGTGTCGTATTCGTATTGAGTTAATGGATCATATAACATATTGTTACCCCTAAAAGTTAGTGATCGATTTGAGGATTTTTTTTCTTTGGTTTATCAAATTGTATGCTCAATTAAATCAATCGGTTTACTTAACTAGTCTTTTTATTTATCACTGCCAGGTTGGGGTTGGAGAGAGAGACGTTATAAAAAATGCGATAATGAATTCCCCCCACATGAAGCAGTTGTGATAAAACTGTTCTACCCAATTCACAATGCTTAGGTGCACTTGGTCTAGATATAATTTTTAAATATAAAGGAGTGGGACAGTTGAACATATCTAAATGAATGTTAAGATTTTCATATAATGTTTAGAAACAACAATGTGTTCTATATATTTAGTAGTTTGTAAGTTGTAGGTTCTGGGTTCCAATTGGTCCACCCCAATGTATAGCTCATAACTACATTAATGTAAATTCTCAACTGGGTTTAGATGAATGAATATATTTGATTTATTATATTAGCTGAAAATGGTGCTCTTTAATTTGATCCACCATGTTCATCAATGCATATAATGAAAGTTCCAGGGTTTTCTATTATGTTTACTAATTTCTAAGTACTTAATATTGGGTGTTGGATAAACACTATAAATGTTATATAGCAATGGAATAGAAAGAATCATAAGCTTATGTGTGGTCGTTTCATGTAGGTGAAAAAGTGTTGAAAATTCATAAATTAGGTTATGATTGAAAAGTGTTTCATAATTAAGTGCAGTTTAAGGTATTAAAACAAAATTAATTTATTATTTCATTAGGGTCTTTGGGCAAATAAATAATTAGGTATTTCAAGTCAGTGACTAAATTGGGCATTTAAATAATTTAGTGATTTAAATAATAAATTTCCCTTAGCTCTACCGTAAAATTGAAACTTTCAATTGGAAAGATACCAACATCTTTAGCCGAAGAAGGGGGGGTTAATTTTTGATCGCTGCAAATAAGCTCCAGGAATGTTTTTTCAAGCGTTGGAAATGATGGTCAAAATTGCTGCAATTGACCAATTCTAGCGATTTTTAAGTGTTGCAAAAACTATTAATGCAATGAAAAAAACAAGCGCTGCTTCTAATATTTAGTATTTATAGCACTTTTGAAGTATTTGCAGTGATTTCAGAGCGTTGCAAAAAATACTAAGAGCAACGAAACAAACTGCTTTTGATGTTATTTATTTACAGTGATTTTTGAGTAATTGTAGTGATTTTATAGCGTTGCGAAAAATTTTAAAAGTAACAAAAGAAGCAATTATTGCTTTTGACCCCTCCAATATATGAGCAGGGAATTAAAACCGATAAAAATCAGTAAGAAGTGTTTGGAATTAGCTTGGCTACCCTGTGACCATAATTAAAGGGAACTTAAATGAAAAAGAGAGATATCACTTTCAATGGGCTTAAAGCACGGAAGCCCGATTTCTAAAAATGGGCTGTACATAGACCGATGCATCGAAGTCCTAACCCGATGGGGATCCGTGGCTTTTGTAAAAGTAGAATTGCCTTAGCCGACGATAGTAGCCCGAAATAAATGGTGGGCTGGAAAAGCCTAGCACTCATTTTTGCGTCGAAACAATTTGGAAAGAGTGAAAAAAAAGACCAAATCGATTCCAAAAGGCACCGACGTAACAATACTGTAATGATAAAAAGAAAGGGTATGCGAGACTTTTGAATTAGAATGAAAGAAAAAGTATGGGCGTAATTTGGAATTATACTGCATGAAGAAAAAGACAAAGGGATGATCTGTCTGGATTTAAGGCAACTATGCATGAATGATCAATATGGGTGGCCATTCTCTCAGCAAGGTTTTCTAGAACAAGGGAAAATGCCCACCTTTAAGGATGCAATCCTAAAACGCAGAATAACAAAAACTAGGTTGCATTTATGTGTGTGTGTCATATTGCGTGCATACAGTGTATATAATAATTCCCACATGAAAATATGCTTATTGGTCGGATAGAATTAGTTTAACTAGAGAATTACGCGTGAGCGTGCTGCTGATCGATCCCGATCGACTAGCCAGGGCTGCATTTCAGCATGTGATCACGCCTTTATTTTGTTCTTAGAGCATCGATTCTCCATTTACCTTTTAAATGAATAAAACTCATCATGATCAGTCGGCCTTGATATATATCAAATCATGCATACGAAGGATATATTATTTCATAATATATATATATATATATATTCATATTCGATCAAATTATATATAATGACATGCTTGACTATTGGTTTATGGCCCCACATGAGGTGGATGATTTTATCTTCTAGCAATGAAAAACAGCTCTAGTACTACTACCCCATTATTGCACGTGCTTCAATTCTCTTTATTTTGTACAAATGCATGCAGCATGGTTTGAATATACTTTTATGCATCTAGATTCCAAGAAAAATCCATCGATTGTTGTGATGGATATTAAGATATAATATGATGAGAATGAAGAAATCTTTTTCTAAAGAAACCAACATTTTATTAACACCACATGATATTTTATATATATTTATATATATACACATACACTGCAAAATCTGGTTCAGACAGTCTTAATGAAGACATCGTTTTATAATTAGTTGCTTTGAATAAGGTAGAATGTACTTACTAGCTACTACTGCACCTGATCGAAGACAAGAAATGTAATATTGTAATTTGAGAATTCCAGCTGAAGAATCATGACTAGACTTCTAGGTAGCTAGCATGTGAGATCATAAGAAATTAGAATTATTCTAGCATACATCACGCTAGCTAGGGACCCCCAATGCGCGATTGATCACAATTATTAGACGATCACAATAAAGTTATAATCAATTCTTGACTATATATTTATATATATATATATATATATATATGTAGAGAGAGAGAGAGAGTATATTGATGGCTTGAAATTATTGCACTACAACAATTCCTAGTTTTTTCCGTGAGGGTAAGTGGTGGAAATTATCAAGTACAGGTTAAGTGGGAAAAAAACTTTTTCCACCAATTTCTATGGTGGCTCATTCGTGGCATATAATTCATGACAAATAATAGTATACCCACCAGATTTTTGTTTCATGGGAAAAGTTATCTTTTTACCACGAAATGCAATTGCGGCAATAAATGTTTTTCACCGTGGCAAATTCTGTTGCCAACCATTCCATTGTGGTGACAAATAGAGCATTATGGGTGATAGAAGTAGTGGGTAAAAGCTATTAGCTGTGACGCATGTTGTTGCAATTTTCGTGGCATATAGTCTATTCCCACTACATATATCTTCACAAGAGTTTGTTTTGGGCGGTATAATTTTTGTGGCAATTATACTTTACTATCCATAAGTTTCGTCACAAAAGCAAATTTCCCACTAGCTTCTATAATTGGAACTATGTTTATTTCCATACTGACGGAATTGTAGCAAAAAAGCATTATCCATGTATCGTGTTCGTGGCAAAAGAAATAGGCATACCTCTTAAGTTGGTGATAATAGGCTTTATGTAATGCTCATTCACTATTGTAATTTTGCATTTCCCACGAATCCCTTTTGTATACCTACATGTTTTTGCCACGAAATGGATTTATGGAAATAGCCTTTTGGGTATAACTTTGTGGAAATAACCTGTTTTGTTACCAGCTGAACACAATATAATCATGTATTATCACCAATTTGAACTAGTAGAAATATGTCCTGTTAAACTCATTGTTACCCCAACAACCAGTCCAATTATATTGGCTTAAGATACCACATACAAATATAATCGAAATCCACTTCCATAATAAACTGTCAATATACATATATAACGATGAAATCATATATACATAGACATCTAACATTCATCGAGACAGAATCATGTATACAAATCTCCCAACATTCATTTAAACACCATCATATATACAAATATGCCAACATTCAACATAACCAATTTGTTCAAGGCCATGAAACCTACAAGATGTTTGTAACTCAATTTCAAGTAGATGAGGGAATTATAAATTCTTTCTCCAACAACATCTACGATGGGTTATCAAGATATATACATAGATTACTCTGCATTAATGTGATGTGTTTCATGATGTACGTGTGCTTCCAACATTCAGACTTCAGCCTCTTGCTCCACAAATCATGCTGCTAAATCATTCTTGAAATTGTCAAAAACAACCTGTGTCAAACTAAGATACTTAATTGGTGAATTACATGACATTGGGTGGGAAGCTTCTATAGTAATTGTGGTTCCATCCCTTGTATATTAATCCTTATTAATTAACTTTTGCCCATATAGCATATACAAATTGTAACTAGTAAAGAAATTATAATTATGTTATGAATTTGGAAAATGCCAATATCAATAGTTGATATTCCCATTCAAAAGCTCACTATATATATTTTTTCTACCATTACTTGCATGTGTTTGCAAGATATTGCAGTTGCATATTCTAAGAAAATGGTTTGCTATAGCTGAAACCATGCTATAGCAGAATATCAGTCTTCAGTATATCCCAAAACAGAGCAGCCCAATCTGAATTCAATTATATAACTATTGGGGGAAAACACACAGTTTTGAAATTCTTATAGGACTTCCCATCTACCATAGCTCATGTAATTTTATATGAGAGTATCAACTGTTTGGATAAATTGGCAACCAAATTTTAGCACTTGGAGCTGATGCACGAAATTAGTTGAGCAACATTTAGGAATTACCATCTGCTTATTGATATTGACAATTGTCATGGCTAGCTAGTAATTATTTTGGGATTTTTTGGGGTGGTGATATTATTAGATATACATGAAACTTAGTGGAACTGGAACTTTTGGGTGTAGCATTACTGTAGGAATCAACACAAAATTAAATAATTTAATTTGAACTAAATGATCGATTTATGACAACGAAATAATTAAACTTAAATTAAATAGCTAGTGTATATACATATTATATATATATATATATATATATATATATATGCTGAAACTCTTTTTATATTGATAATTTATTCCTATTTACAATGAGGCTCAATATATACACGAGAATGAAAGAATATTCCTAATGCTAGGACAATGTAGAACTAGCAATATGATGGATTATAGCGGATGATTCGTTGCAATAATTTTGGAGTGTTGTGAATGTAGGTGTGAGTGTTCATGTGTACGTTGCGATGGATGTAAGTGAAGACTTGAGTATAGCAATTGAAACCTTGCGGCAGATAGTGGTTTGGTAAGCAATTCTGCAAGCTGCTCTTTGCTTGAGATGAAAGCCACAGATAGTGACTTGTTGAGGACCCTGTTTCGCACGAAGTGGAAATCAATTTTCACATGCTTCGTTCTTGCATGAAATACTGGGTTTGAATATAAGTACATTGTACCCAAGTTATCACAGAATAACATTGGAGCAGTGGGAAGATGGATACCTAGATCATGACATAGGTGTTCAATCCAAACTATTTTTGCTATGGCGTTGGCTATAGCCTTGAACTCTGCTTCGGTGGAGGACCTGGTGATTGTTTGTTGCTTTTTAGAGGATCATGAGATTAAGTTAGAGCCAGAGAATACACAATATGCATCGATCAATTTTATGTCGTTGGGACACCCTGCCCAGTCTGCGTCGAGTATGTCATGATGTTCATTGAGTTCAATTTGGAGAAAAGAAGACCATGCTCATATGTGTACCTTAGATACCTTAGGATCCTTTTTACGGCTTGCCAGCGTGGTATTTTAGGGGCATGCATGTACTGGCATACCTTACTCATAGCGAAAGCCAAATCGAGCCTTGTAAAGGATAAGTACTAGAGAGAACCAACAATGCTCTGATACAAGGATGGATCCTCAAACATATTCCCAACATGCAAACTGAGCTTTTTTAATGTAGCCATTGGAGTTTTAATTGGCTTGGATGCACTCATATTGGTCATAGCTAGTAACTTAGATATACTTCCGCTGCATAAGTAGGGGTTCATCAGATGTATGCGTTGCCTCAATCCCCAAAAAGAAATGTAATTTGCCAAGCTCTGTAATTCAAGTCTTAAAGCTTGAAGCATGTTAACAATGAGTGTGACATTCGATCTTGTTACAAGTGGATCATCTACATAAACAAGGACATAAACAATATCATCCCAGCCATTAATATAGACAAATAATGAAGAGTCAGCTGATGATATATATATAAAACTCGAGATCAACAAGTTTTTGGCTTTAGTGTGAATACCACGCCCTTGGTGACTATTTAAGGCCATAAATAGCCTTACGCAGCTTACATACATGTGTTGGGTATTGAGGATGAATGAACCCCGATGGTTGTGTCATAAACACAGTTTCAGATAATGGACCATGAAGAAACGCGTTTTGGACATCGTATAGAGTAATTGACCAACCTTTGTTCACTATAAGAGCTATCATAAGTCGAATTATTGTTGCCTTGACAACAGGGCTAAACGTATGGTCATAGTCAATACCGGATTGTTAGAGGAACTCTTTCGCCACCAATTGGGCTTTCTTTCGCTCAATTTTGTCATTGGCAAGCTTTTTAGTGCGAAAGACCCATTTGCATGAGACCACATTAGGAGCTTCTGAAGCTAGGACTCGAGACCATGTATCATTTGCCAAAAGTGCATTGAATTTGGTTCACATGGCTTGTTTCCATTTAAGAAATTTGTGAGCAACCGAGAAACATGTAGGTGTTTTGGGAATAGAAGCAGTAGTGAAATGAGCTCAGGGAGGGTGGCCACCTTATTGTGCCATTTGTAAACTGATGAGGGCAAGTTGAATTACTTTTCAAGCGTGTCACCGTTGAACCTAATTGCAGCAGATTATTAGAGTTGATGATCGGGGGTGAGACAGGATGGGGAAGAAGATTAAGTGGGTGGTCGGCTGAAAATGGATGGAGTTAGTTGGGCTTGGGCTGGATTGATGAAGTTAGTTAGGGAGGTGGCCACCTAATTGTGCCATCTGTAAACTGATGAGGGCGAGCTGAATTACTTTTCAAGTGTGTCACCATTAAACCTAATTACAGTAGATTATTAGCGTTGATGATCGGGGGTGAGACAGGATGGGGAAGAAGATGAAGTGGGTGGTGGGTTGAGAATGGATGGAGTTAGTTGGGCTTAGGCTGGATTGAAGGTAATAAAATGAAGTGATACAAATGTGGACTTAGGTGCAGGTTTGGGCTTTGATATGCTAGCAAAAGGAAATGAACTTTCATCATGTTGGACATCTTTAGAAACATAGACATGTTTGGTTTGTATATGATAGTAGATGCAGCCGTGATGGGCCTGGCTTTTACCAAGGTAAACACATTGTAAAACTTGGTAGTCGAATTTGTGTTTGTTGAACAGACGAGTTAAAGGCAAATAGGTTGATCCAAACACACAAGGATTTAAAATCAGACTTAATTTTGTGAAGAAGCAAATATGGTGATGCGTTTTTGAGGGAAGATGATGGAAGTTTATTAATTAAATGTATGCCATGCTGAAACACATAGGACCAAAAAATTAATGGGATGGAGGTGTGAGCAAGTAGTGCCAAACCCGAATAAAAAATGTGCCTATGTTTTCTTTCTAAGATGCCATTTTTGAGTGAGAGCATGAGGGTAAGTTTTCTGTAAATAATGCCAGAGTTAGAGAGGATTTTAGAAAAAAGGTCTGAATTCCCCTCCCCAGTTAGTTTGCATTTATTTAATTTTTGTGTTAAATTGTAACTCAACATGTGCCTTAAGTTTAAGAAAGATTGACAAAACTTGTGATTTATGTTGCATGGGAAACAACAATGTATACCTTGAGTAATCATTTACAAAAAAGATATAAAATGTGTTGAACCTAAGGTTTCAAGTTTTGTGTAATTATATATTTACACATGGATTTTGATGATAACAAATGAATTCATAGAATAAAGGAGTCTCAAGCTCAAGTTATCTACACAATGGAGTCAAGCACATCAAGAAACCAAGCATGAGCAAGAAGGGAGCAAGTTCACATTAAAGTCATAGAATAATGTTGTAAATCTCTTTAAAATTCGAAATTAGGATTAAGGCTCAAAAATTAATATTTTATCATAAAGCATTAAAATACATTTTCCACATGTGCATGAATATTTTGAAAATTAAATTTGAAAATTTTGAAAGATAATTGATTGTCATCTTTCACATGTGCATGCCATGATTAAAGGGTTGAACTTTGAAAATATTAAAGATGATTGATTGTCATCTTTCACATGTGCATGTTTTATTTGAATATTTTCAAAAGTGATTGATGCTTTTCTTGACTTATGCAAAAGGAAGATGCCTTTGTTTGAAAATTTTGAAAAGTAAAGTGTGCTCCTTTTGTCATATGCAAAAAGTAAAAGATTAGGTTTGAATTTTTTGAAAAGTAAAGTGTGCTCATTTTGTCACATGCAAAAAGTAAAAAGATTAGGTTTGAAATTTTTGAAAAATGAATGATGATGTCTTTGACATGTGAATCTTTTTAAATTTGAATATGAAGTCTCATATGCCTATAAATAGATCATTTGAGAGCTTCACATTCACAACACCAAGAGCATACAACTCTCATTCAAAGCTTTCATTCTCTCTTCTCTAAGCATTGAGCCTTAATCCTTTTTCATTTTGAGAGATATAGGTTGTGCTGTATTGTTCTTATTTCACTCATTGAGGAGTGTTTTCTGATATTCTACCCACTATCAATTCTTGTATCAGTAAAAGGGTGTGTACAACCCTTGTGCGTGTAGAAAGTGTTCTACACAGGGAATCGTTGAATCACCACGTGTAAGGTGATTGCAAGTGTAGAGGGTGTTCTACACGGATCCTTTGTAGCGGTGTTGTTCAAAGGTGTAATAGGTTTTTACCTCCACCTGAAGGAGGTTGAATAGTGAATTCGGGAATCCTCAAGGGGTAGCTTGAGGCGAGGACGTAGGCAGTGGGGCCGAACCTCGTTAATATACTGAGTTTGATTCTCTCTTACCCTTACTCTTTATATTTATTGCTATTTCGTATTTTGTTTATATTTGATATTGTATATTTGATTTATAATTGTTATTTTTTTTAAATACAACTCAATTCACCCCCCCTCTTGTGTTAGTCATCTGGGCAACAAAATGTAAACCCTCATTTGAAACATGAGGTGAAGGACCCCACAAGTCCCTAAACACTAATTGAAAAGATGCATCAGATTTAGTGATTCTAGCATGAGCAGGTTTTTGATGATGCTTTGTCATAGTACATGCGTTACAAAAGTTCATGGATAACATTTCATCAAATGGGAGACCATGTTTAACAAGAACAGACTTGACAATCTTGACAGACAGGTGACCAAGGAGTGAATGCCACTGTGATAAAGAGGAAATGGAGTTTTATTTTGTTTGAGGGGACTATGAAGAGAAGGTATAGAGACCATTAGGTGTTGTTGTCCCTTGAAGCAATAGAGTCCCTATGTTGCAATCATTCACATAGAACCAATCCGAGAAAAATTGAAAGAACACATTATTATCATAACAAAACTGTCGGACTGAGATTAAACTTTTTGTGAATAGAGGAACACATAGTAATTTGTTTAAAAGGAATTTGGAGGAAGTGGATGGGAAAAGAGCTAAACCAGAGTGTGATATTGGGACAAATAAGCTATCACTGACTTGGAGTTGATCAACACTAGTATAATCTATAGCATGTAGGTTCAAATTTGCAAGTTCACTCATAATGTAGTTTGTTGCCTCTGTGTTAGGGTACCAAGCAGTGCTTGGGTTATAGTTGGAGGCAGTATAGTGAGCAGAAGCAGGAGCCACAGAGATATAGGCTTGATTGAAATGATAGATGCAAGTGAGAGATATATATCCAAGCCTATTACATACTTGGCAAATTGGTCTAGAGTTAGATAATGGAAATGGTGAACCGGTTTGAGATATACCTGTAAAACCAGAGGCACCACGACCTCGATTGTTTGAGCAAGCTCCACGATTGCGGCCAAAGTTTTGATGGCCACATATTGCACGACCTCGGCTGAATGAGGAGATCGAGATGAGAAGTTTGCTGACATTTCAGGAGGGAAAAATAAGAAAGCTATTGTAGCATGATGCTGTAGTCTGGCTTCATAAGAGGGTAGATGACTGAGAAGTGTTTCAGTCGAAATGGGGTCAATCCGAGTGGTTACTGATGACACTAAGGAGTCATAGTCAGGACCAAGTCAAGCTAAAATTAAGGGAACAAATTCATTTGAGGGAAGAGGTCTTCCTGCTACAGCCATAATATCAGCTAAGCCTTTAGCTTTTTGAAAGTAAACCGAAATGGAGTCGGATCCTTTCTTAAGGAATGCTAGCTGGAGTTGGGTTTGAATTAATTGAGCTTGAGAAGAAGAGGTGTAAGTGGATTCAAGGGATAGCCAGACTTCATGAGCCGAGGCACAACCCACTACTTGAGCTATAATTGATCCAGACAAAGAAGAAATCAAGGTTGATATAACAAGCTAGTCTTATTGGACCCAAGTATGATACTCAGGGTTTATCGGGAAGATGGTTTGGTGGAGTTGGATGAGAGCCATCCACATATTTAAAGAGAATTTGGCCTCTTAGATAAGGAACAAGTTGAACTTTCCATAAGAGGTAGTTCTCAGGATTGAGTTTGACAAATAAAATGTAAGAAAACTTAGGTAGAGGTAGAGATGGAAGAGAAGAAGAGGAGGAAGAAGAGAGAGTACTAGATGATTCGGACATGGTAAAGGGTGATAAGGAAGGAGGTGGACGATGAGTCCTAGGTATGCTTTGATACCATGCTGAAACTCCTTGTATATTGATAATTTCTTCCTACTTACGATGAGGTAGAGCCTCTCAATATGTGCACGAGAATGAAAGAATATTCCTAATGCCAGGACAATGTATAGCTAGCAATATAATGGATTACAATGGATGGTTTGTTGCAAGAATTTTTTATTGTTGTGAGTGCTGTTGTGTACGTTGCATGGAGTCGACATGAGGTGTTGCTGTAGAGCATATGTACAAACTTGTTCACCAAGCATTTGTTGGGTTTGTGGAGCCTAATTTTATTTGTATATCAGCTTGATTTGATGGCCCGAACCGACAATAATGCGTTGTATTTTTTGGTAGATTTTAAAGGAGGCTTCATTGCCCTTGGAAAAATTTTCGGCACTATTTGCAATCAGAAAAAGAGTTAGGAAAGTTTGCTTGACATTCTCAAGACAAGTAGCTTGAGTAAGAATCAGACTGAGATATCGCTTGAGGCGTGCTCGACACTCCGCTTGAGTGAATAACATAGAAAAGAGAAAATTATGGTTTCTGCCATGTGCCATTATAAATATATACTTAATGAACAATTTAGTACAGTACTCTAAGTGTTTTGAATATTGAAATTTTGCCCCAAAGAGTATTTTGTGATTCCTCAGTATAGTAAAATCCTCTGCAGCTCTATAGATATAGGTAAGTTGCCGAATCACATTAATTTTATATCGTATAATTGATTTGCTTGTGTTTGCTTTAACTTGTTTGTCATCGTCAGTTTTCACAACAAGATCAAAATTAGTAAATTAAAGAACCACAAAACTTAACTTGGGGATAAAATAATTATATAATATTGTTGGAAACTAATTCCTTAATTTTCACAATGTTTCCGTAAGGGTGTTAAGTCTGAGATCCCTCCCGGATCATTTATCTAGGTTTGCTTGTTTGGGAACAAGATGATCTATATATTTAACAACCGGCCTAAGAATATATATATATATATATATATAATTAACAAAGATTAGTGATCACACGTTAGATCAGAAAATGATCAAGATTTTTCTGTTTATGATAGAGACATTAATATAAATATTGGAGGTATCTTACAAAGGCTAGGTAATTAAGTAGCTGATAGGATCGAAAGTTTGACTAATTAAATGTAGACCTAGCTTAATTATACCCTAATTAAATCCGTGCAGAAAAGAGTTGCATATATACATGCAATTGAGAAGAAGACAAGGTAAAGCAGGAAAATGTTTTAAGGGATATATTGTTTGGTTGTGATGATTATATAGTGAGCGCTCATGTGAACGGATGGCTACTGCATGGATTTGTCCATGCGCTGAAGGCAGACAGCTTTCAAAGCAAGCCTAGTACTTCCAGTCCCGTTAATGTCACTTGACTAATAATAATATATAAATCACGAACCCAAACCGTACAAAAGGAAACTGTTAAAATTATAATATTATATGAAAATGATTTTTACAAGTTTAAGATAGGCAATTTTCATATACTTACGTTCGTTTAAAAAAGTATATTATACTTAAAAAAAAGTGTAAGAAAAGTTATTTTTATTAGTATGATCTATTTTTTTTTATAAAAAATTTGCATAGAACTTATCTATTTAAAACTTGTTACATTACTCGATTTGATAATTTTCAAAAGTACTACTGTACCCATTAATCACAAGAGAAGAGAAAAAAAATTAAGAATTATCATTAATGTATATATATTTTCTGCCCATGTTCCCACATAACATTTAACAAAATCACATTAAAAATTTAAGTGGCAAGCAACACAATTGATCATCTTCTTCGTTCTAGCTACAAGCGAAACGGCTAAAAATTAATTCAAGTAGATCATCAATAGCGTGGGGATTTCTCTGGACGTCTTAGCTAGAGTCCAATATATATATATATATATAATATCATTCATACATTCTGCAAAGTTGACGTAATTCCTTACGGCCAGGGCATGTCTCCCAGCGAGTGCAGATCGCGCAAGTTGCCATTTGCTTTGGCAGCAGTCAAGTCATGGGCGGTGCACGCATGAACCGCGTGTGGCTCTTGCTTTAGGCAGTATATGTTTCGAGCTAGCTACTTCTGTTCTGAACGAGCGCACAGGCCAAGATGCATGAATATAGACGTCACCACTAATTCCAAGCATTGCGCTACTTGTCCTTAAAGCGCAGAACATGCATGAAACAATATATAAGAGGCTAGCTAGCTTGAAATGTTTTAACACAAAACGATATTGAATTGGACATCATATTATATATTCTGCATTCTATGTAAATCTCTGATCTATCATTTCCAATCAATCTGTAGCCCTAGGATCAGAACAAGTACTTTAATTATCCCTTAATCCTACAAATTAAGCCCTAGATCATCTAATTAAAAGGCAAGTATATATATATATATAATGATCAATTAATGAAACCTATAAAATACTTGTTAAATTGATTTTATTTATCCTAATTTGGTTACAGATGACTAGAGAGAATATATAGCAAGATCGACTAGTACTAGTAGTCCTTGCATAATTAACAAGAAAATTGCTCTCTCGCTCTAAAAAAAAAAACAAAAAAAAAAATCCAAAACCGTATTCCCAGTATAGCAAAAGTTCTCTTTAATTATCTTCCAACTCAAGCATAGCGGCCTGCTAAGTATAACCCGATCGGTTTCCCAGAGAGATCCTTATGAATTAGGCTAAGTATACTTACAAATAATAATTAGGTACTCCTAGATCGCTGGTTGGCTTCAAGAAAACCAACAAAACATTCACGTTTCGAAACACTTTTCTATATTTTGCATAATTCAATATTATTATTATTATATATAGTTGCTTGTGGAACTAATTAAATATGGAGATTGGAATTAATATTGGACGTGTTTCCTGCATGTATATATAGCATAACCATAATGTTCTCTCAATTTGGATGGACTTCTTGAAAGAGTGTCAAAGTTTAAGCACTTTTAATTTAGTCATGAGTAATTTCATCATGTTCTTATTTCTCTAAACGTACGGTACTTGATCTTCAATATTACTCACGTGTTACCTTGCTTGTATAGGATAAACAAAATGGTCTCTAAATTAATTGGATGGGATTCTTGAGAGAATCACCGGCCAATCGTTGTAATTAGCAGTTTCAGTCATTAATATTTGTTCTTCAATATTACTGATCTAAACGGTAGATCATCCTCTCCGCATGCAGCTTGAAAAAAAGAAAACTGTTTATCTTGTTTTCATTTTATGACCTGTAAGGCAGAAGAAAACACAAAGATACGACACACTTCTGAGAGGTTTTTGCTCTCCATTTTTATTTTATTTAAAAAAAGAAGAAGAAATTTCCATAAGTTTATCAATAATTTAATAGCCCAACTAAACCGAATGGCTCTTTCTGGGAAAGATAGGAAACCAAGGGTGGAGAGAGAGAGCTTTAATTCCTTCCCGTGAGGAAGGCTTGGAGGCATTCAAAAAACACAAACTGATCATTCTTTGACGCTTCCTTTGCAACTTTCGATGGTGTCCCAATCACGAGTAGATTCCTTCCCCTCAACTTAACCCCACCACAACTAGCCGCGCGGCCCTTCACTCTCCCATGCAAAATGTCTGTTTCATTATTTCCACCGTGTCTCTAACATGTCCCCACCACACCTTATTTTCTTCCACAACCCATATCATTTCTTTTTCCCATGTAGTTGCTTTTCATCTCCGTCATGCATTATTATTCTGTTTTCTCTTGACATATATTGAGGTACAATCCCATGCATGCAGGCACCTGTATATGATCAGAAGAAATTTGAGATGAAAACTCCATTTGGATCGACCCTAGCTCGCTCTCATATTAACTTGTACAACACTTCAAATTATTATTCCGAGTGTTACATCATGAAGTCATGTAGTTATCTCAATCAAAAATTCTATTTGCAGTCAATTTTACATATTCTTTTACATACTTCACTGATATGATCGATTACGTACGTATTAAAAAAAATTGATACGGTCAACACATCAGTAGAGACGTATGTAGGAAGGATGCAAAAGTGACTATATGTAATATTACTCTTTTTATAAATTTTTTACATCACACAATATTTATGTGACATTATTTAATTTGAAAAATAAATTTTATAATTTAAATTTTACAAATCAAATTATAGTATGTTGATGGAGAGTGGTTTAGAGGCTTTAGAATAACATCCTCTAATTTAAAACGGTAAAAGAACAAGTAATCCACGTGGAAGGGTTTGAGTCAATTAATGTTCCGTGAATTTAATTGGATCGTCTGTAATTTCGTGTCTTAGACAGAACAGATTTAATTTAGAAAAAATATGATTCAGCTCGCGGCCCTTTTGGTCCATTTCCTGAATAATATGCCAGCCAGAGGAATTTTATTCTTGTTGGTTGTGGGTTATAAAAACAAAAATGAAAACGTTAAATTAATTAAATGTATTAATGCAAGACAGCAACATATAAACCTCGAAACAAAGATCGATGCCGACTCTAGCTAACATGCATGCTGATAAGGGACGTTTAGGGTCATGGGTGATAGGGCTACACCTTGCAAAAAACAGACCCAATAAGATAATAAGAAAAAAAAGAACAATATCTGGTACTGTAAGTAACTAATTTGAAAGTGCATGGCGTTTTGGTAATATATTCTAGGAATCCACATAATGCTCTGTTGCGACAAAACTGAGTTCTCATATCCCTATTTAAGAAGCTGCTATCAGGTCTTCTAATATTAATGTTCACAGAGAGAGAGAGAGAGAGAGAGAGAGAGAGAGAGAATCATGGTTTCTAGGAAGCACAAGAGAGCAGCCATGTACAAGAAGCTGCAACTGCTTCGTTCAATCACCAACTCCCATGCGGTAACTTTTCTCTAAAACGTCTATATATATATATATGTATGTTCATGAATATTTTATTCCATCTTAATATTGCATCTTCTTTATCAACCATATTATAAATGATATATACAGAAACTGGCCTCTTTTCAATGGAGAATATGTTATGTGGGACGAAACTGCAGATTGGTGATCATATCGCATTTTTTTTCATGGTCATCACAAGCATCGATCATCGATCATCACCAGCTAGCTTTTCGTTTTCTCCATCTAAGACCTGTTTGAAAATTTGACTTAGTTTTATCTATCGCATGATCTCTTTTTTCAAATACCCAGATCAACTTAGAGATATATATACTATCATACACAAGCCTTGGTTTTGCTTGTCAGGAAGTTAATCATCCTTGCGCGTGATCTCTTTTCTTAAATTTCTAATCCCTTCTCCAAGCATATAGTATAGACGGCCCCATTCGAGTATCGTGATAAGTTAAATAATATTTCCTGTGTTTTTTTGTGATCTCTATTCTTTACATACAGCAGAGTAAAACTTCGATTATATTAGATGCATCGAAGTACATAGAAGATCTAAAGCGAAAGATAGATGAAATGAATCGAGATATTGTCGTGGAAACTGTCCAAGCTTCGTTGCCCCTGGTAGAATCTAATTAAGGCATCGATCTTGCATTCTTCAATATATTATATTTAATTAATTGCATGGAATATTATATATATCATGTTAATTACTAACTACATATAGCTAATGATCTGTATCTTAGCAACTTAAGGTAGAAGCGCAAGAAAAGGGTTTTGTGATTGAGGTGTTCACGGAAAGGAGTTGTTGTGGTTTGCTTGTGTTCATATTGGAAGCCTTTGAAGAGCTGGGCCTTGATGTGCGCCAAGCTAGGGTTTCTTGTTCAGACAGATTTCATTTAGAAGCCATCGGAGCCAAAGTAAGAAATATTTAAAGTGGATGAATGTTATTGTTGGGTCATATTAACACACGTGCTCATTCGCATACATCTCTCTCTCTCTCTCTCTCTCTCTCTCTCTCTCTCTCTCTCTCTCTCTCTCTCTCTCTCACAACATATATACAAACGCACACGGCACATATACATGATGATATATAGACGATCGACAACATCGATGGTATATGCTCTATATATTTTGCATGCGCATGCGCTTCCATGCACTTTGGTGTGATGGAGTTTGTAGGGTCAGGCTGTTGAACCTGAACTCGATATATATGTATAAACCTGCAGGATAATCAAGGAGGTCATGAGGACCAGATAGATGCTCAAGTGGTCAAAGAAGCAGTTTTGCAAGCTATTCAATGCTGGAGTGAAACAAGCGAGCAAAAATAAGAAAGCCAAATCTTATTGTCTTGAACTACATAATTTTCTTCTACTTTCTAGCTAGCTTCGCTTTCCTTTATTTTATTTTTTTCAAATTTCCTTTCAATTTCCAATTAACTTATATCTAGATGGAATTTAAATTTCTAGCTAGCGGTACCTCTTTTTTCGTATATATGGTTCTCGTGAATTGATGGTTGCCAATGCATGCTCCAGAGAATCCAAAAGGTCCAATTCTCCAGAGAAATCCATAGAGTAGATATACAATATCGATCACGTCAACATGTGAGTGAATTTGTTTTCATCTGCTCAGTGCAAATTCTGTTAGCTAGAATAATGCGATGCCTATTTAGATATTAATAATTAGAGTAACTTTAATGTGATTAATTTTATTGTAAGTACAATTCATGTTGGAGTAGTACTACTCATGTTATATATTATCATGGAGGCCTGCGCGCAGGTCCCATGCATTCACATATATTAAATATTATGCATTAATAAATATGAATTTCAGGTACATTATGATCAGCCACAATGTGATTTTGTTTTAAAATAATTTTTCATAAGTAGAAATTAAGTAGAAACAATATATAAAATGTTGGATGGGAACTAGAAAAACAGACTACTTATTTGACTAGCAATACGAATTAATTAAAGAAGAATTACGAAAGACATCTTCATTTATTTTGTGAAAGAAACTACTGTTTTAGCTTTTCCTTCCATGATTTTTGGGATAACAACAGTTTTAGCTGATCACTTCTTACGTACCTTGATTCTGAAAATATCTTGAATCTGTTGTGTATTAGTCATTACGCTTGACATGACAGCATTATCATTATTTTATATATATATATATATATAATCTATCAATTTTCCATTGTGAAAATTAAGTTTAAAAAAATCTTTTTTCAAAATATAAATCAGAAGGAGTGAGTATGAAATACTCATGGGATTAGATTTTTTAGAAGAAAATCTTTTAGTCACAAGTTTTTTAAAATCAATTTTTTCAAATTTTTGTTTTCAAGTAAAACAATATTTTCATTGAATGATAATTAGAGTCAGATAATTCTCTAGAAGAAAGATCAGAAATAACTTCTTTACCTTTGCTATTCATTAAATCAGAAAACATTTGATTAATTATATCAAAAGTTTTGACTTGTTTAGCCTTGAAACTTAAACCTTACATTTCCTCTAGTAGAATAATCAAAGATTTTTCAAGCTTAGAGCATTCGCATTGGATTATGCAAATGCAAATCCAATGAGAAATTTAGCTAATAGGACTTGAAAATATTTTATATTGGATTATCTAACTTCAAAATTTTTGACTTTTAGTTACAGTAAAGTTAAAATTTATAATTAAATTTGATTGTTACTATTTCACATCCAAATGAATAAAAAATAATATTTTTATACACTCACTCTTCTCTCTATTCTCCCTCTTCATTCTCATTCTTTCTCCTAAATTATTTCTCCATATTATTTAATAAAAAATAATAATGTATTTTCATATAAGCTCTTAATTTAGAAAAAAAAATTAATAGAAAAGAATTTTTAAAAAAAATTATTAAATTTATAATATTTTATTATTATTTTGACTAATAAATGGATAATCCAATGTGAAAGTAAGTTTTGAATGAAATATCCAAATGTAAAATCATGTCATATTATGCAAATTGTATATTTACATTTAGATAATCTAATGAGAATACTCTTAGTAGTCAAGGAAGGAGCTAGGCTAACTAGGCTATCAAATTTTTTTTTCAATATGGTCTAACTGTTGCCCAATGAAATGAAGAGATTTATTAAGAAAATTGTTTCGTTCAATAATTTTTTTATTTTTTATTTTTTTTTTAATTTCAATAAAAGCAATAGCATCGTAATCAACATTAGGTCTTTTAAAAGGGAAATCTTTTACTTTTTCTCTCCTTTATGAGAAATAATAATTGTCTCCTAAGGTAGATGGCTAGATCTAACCACAATTTTTCCTTCTTTTTTGACAAAATTCGTTTTAACCATATTTAAACTAGTTTTAGAAATATAATAATTTTCAATGAAGTCAAAGAATAATATGCCTTTGCAGGGTATAAATTTTTTCTCTCCATTTTTACTTAATACGTACTTTTTCTTGATAAGAAAAAGTAGCATGATAAGATTTTTTCTTATCACGATTTCTAACATAACTATATTCATTACACAAAGTAATCAAATTAGTTTTAAAAGCTTTGTTGATCATAGATAATTGGCTATGATTAATAGGAGCGACCATTTGATCTGAAGCAGTTGGGATAAAGAAGAAGCATCTTCTTCTTCCTTAACAAATTCTTCTTTTATGGATTTGCCTTTAGATACTTCCGTATCTTTGGTAATATAATAAGCTGAAATAACTTGAAAAGAGGTAGAAACACATTTTAATTTTAAATCAAGCTTGACATTTTGACTCGGTCTTCTAGAAAGTTTTTGAGATCTTGGTCTATTCTTTTTGGATTGTCAACAATAAACTCAGCTAAGGAATTTTTAGATCCAGTAAAAGGATTTTTTCTTTTGTTGATCACCAAGGGTTGGTTATCAAAACTAATTTTAACGTTATCATCCAAATACTGTTGAATATAATCAAGATTAAGTTCATCAAAAATAACTTTTGCAGGTGGGACTTTATCTTCCAAAGTCCATTCATTGAAAAGGGTAATATCCTTCCAATAAATCATTTTTAGAACTTAAATATTTGCATAAGAAATTGAACTTTAGATTAATAAAGTTTTATCACCTGAAGTTTTTAAAATAGCTCTAGGATTTAAATTACTTTTTAGCACACAATAATAAATACGATAAACTATGACAAGAGACTTATTACCTTCTTCCATATCATAACCAGGTGTCAAAATATTCAAAGTTAAAGTTTTAATAAGATTAGGGTCATCTAAAGCAAGAGTTAAGTCAAAGAAACAATCAAAATGAACTAGATCACTAAACATAGATGATTGAATCATTCTAAGTATGCTAGTTTCAAATTTTTTGAATCTAGCATTTCTAAAACAAATGACTACATAAGCATTTATGCATTTCCTTGTGAAAGGCTTAACAACAACTTGAATAGAATCAATATGCATAAACTTGTAACCATTTATGCAGAAATCTTCGATCGATTTTTTGTTAAATAGGCAATATTTTTCATAAGTTTTTGAGCTAGCACAGGTTTATTCAACAGTTTTGACATTGAACTCATATTTGAAAACAAATTGAGTCCAATTAGTTTTGTAAATAGATTTAGCATCAATTTTTGAAATACTTCATTTGTTGAAATCAATATTATTAGTTTCTTCAACATAATAGTTTTTAATAATATTAGGAGGTATACTAGATCTAGAACTAATTGATAAATTAGATCTAAACATTGTATTCATCTTGAAATCACCCACAAACCTAGGCTTAACACTTACTAGTCATGTCTTCTCTCTAGTTCCTATTGCATTTCGTAACACATACCTTAGCCAACCATTTACCACTCATGCCCTAACGCTCTCCTGGCAAAAGGGTTCTTACAAAAGCGTTCTCGAAATTCTCTTTACAACTGGGGTGGCACCAATAGAGATAAGAATTGGACACAACCAGATTAAGTAGGACTATTCATCTCACCCTACTCGACTCGATACTGGCTATTCCAATCCAATCCGAAGAGTCCAACTTCCGAATGAATTTCGTGCCGTATTTTTTGAATTCCATTGATTCATGGTTTGGGTATTCCGACCCAACCCGTGTTCGACATTTCTCGCATACCCATATCTGCAATTTCGTCGGAGGTGCCAGATCTTTGCTGCTTGAGGAATCCAAATCCATACCACTTCTATTTTATCTTAGGATCTGAAGCAAGAGAAGAAAAATCTAACCATTAATCCATCAAAACCCACCACTGAAATCCATTCAGAAAAGCCCACCAAAATATCATGAAATCGCTCTGCCAAGGAAATGAAGCATTAAGTCATTGGCATAAAAGACAAGGAACTTGAGGGGTTGGATGGCTTTATTTCAGAGTTGATGTTTTGGAAAGATAGAATAATTGGAGAGAGAGAGAGAGAGAGAGAGAGTAGTGGGTGAAGAAAATGACCGATCTTCCTGATCTTTGCTTCCCTTTTCACCTAGAACCTCAAGCTTGCCATCAACCTGCTCAACAGTAAGGATGTCATGGGCTGCTTGTTTCTCATGCACTCCATGGCAAATGTTATTAAGATCTGACAGGGGATGTTGTCTGCTGGAGTAAATCCACTCATCGCCGCATTGCTCACCTGGGTTTCATCTTCTCTTTTGTTAATATTTCTATTGCCATATATGGCTTTATGAGGTAATTTTGGCCCTTTGGCATTGGGCCCCCCCCCCCCCCTCCCTCCAAAATTTTTTTCTTTTTTTATTTGTTATCGGGTCAATTGAAATAATTCGAAAGTAAAATGGAAGTCTTCCACTTCCGTTCATGTCCACTTTAGGTTGAGTAAATTGGGTTGGAATGTTTGGAACCTTCGGGCCGGGTCAGGTCAACAGGCTAAATGCACAGCCCTAAGATTAAAGGAAAACTAGATGAGTTTTAAAAGAAGTAGTAGTAGGAATACCTAGACATGGCAGAGTTTTAACATGTGTTTTAATTTGCTTAACAAGAGAAGTATGAATATCAGTCCATGGAGGTTTTCAGACTATAATCACTCAAAAAGTGGTCTACAGTGTTTCCTTACGTCTTTGTTAAACTCAGCGACATAATTAAGAGAACTTTGCAACTAGGTTTTATTGATGAATTCAGTTCAAGTGATTATGATTATCACTTAGAAACTGAACTGTCTGATTCTCCCAAGATTAAGCTTGGATGCAATGATTCTTGTTGCAAATCTTTGGGGTAAAACAATCAATGTTTTAACTAAAACTGAAGAACAAGAAAATCTTTTATTAACCTTAATTAGCCAAATTACTAATCCCGAGCTCAAAGAAGAATACCTTAAACAACTCAAGAAAACTATGGTTCAACAAGAATTTGAGAATTTTAAATCTAAAATGAGTTTTCAAGAAATTTTGGAGAGATTATATAAGAAAAAGCCCAAAGAAATTTATGTTAATAATTTAAAGCATGAAATTGTTTCTATTAAAAACGAGATTGTTGATCTCAAAACTGAGATAAACAATATCAAGTCTAAAAAATTATTATGTTTAAAAATTGATAAACAATTTGATCAAAATATTCATTCTGACAATGATGAGCAAGAAAATGATGATTCTGATTTTGGTCAAAAGGAAGTTACTCATTCTAACAACAATCATATTTGTTTAATCCATCATCCTATTCCTCCCGAATTGTTTTCTAAAGTTACTATTATTGTTTGTCATAAGTTTGAATTATTGTAATTGCTATGATTGATTCTGGATCGGATATGAATTGTATTCGAGAATGAATAATTCTTAGTAAGTATTATGAAAAACCTACTGAAAAATTATTTTCTGTTAACGGGTCTCAGATGAAAATCAAGTATGAGCTTAATAATGCACAAGTTTTCCAAGATAGTATCTGCTTTAAAATTCATTCTGTGCTTGTTAAAAGTATGACTAATAAATACTAGGAATTCCTTCTATCTCCACTTTATATCCATTCCTTTCATAACATGATGGTATTACTACTGACCATTTCGGTCAAAAAGTGAAGTTCAAATTTGCTTCAAAATTCGATATTGATACTAATGATTGTTTGAAATCTTTGGTTTATGCTACAACAGGAAATTAGATAAAAAAAATTGCTGAACAATTATTTGGTAAATTGTTACAGTCAATAATCAGTGATTTTAATAAATAACTAGTTGATGATGTAGCGATATTTGTTTTGATCTTCCAAATGCTTTTTAACATGGGAAAAAGCATGTTAGATGGGGTTTTGACCCATCCGAGGTTTAACTTGTTAGACGGGCAGGTCCAAACCGGTTTTAGAGCCATGGGAATGTTAACCCTAGTAGCAAACAATATAACATATATATATATATATATCTCCTATACTTTAAAAGTGGCTATCCTTAAGTGAATAGGAATGAACAATAATTTTTGTTTGACACTTTATTTTCTGTTTCTGCCCCTATATAGCTAGTTATTATTATAGTTTTGTCATGGCTCTTGTATTTTACTTTTTGCTTGTGCCCTTTTGTAGGTGATCTTTACTACAATTTTGCCCTTGGTTCCTGGGTTATTTGATTTTTTTGTTACGCCAATGCCCTTGTTTGACAGATTATTATTATGTTTTTTCACCTAATTGATGAATAGTATTTTTTCGACCTCCATTTTTTTACCAATTGTGCCCCATGTTTTTTTAAGAAATTCCCTTCCCTTTTTGTGTTTTTTCTTCATTTCACCGACTTATTTCTTCCCTTTTCAATTTTTTCCCTCATGCAGTGTTGCCTCTTTCATGAATTAGTTTGAAAGTTCTCTCTCTCTCTCTCTCTCTCTCCTGCCAAAAAAATTTCTTCGCAATTTTGGACTCTAGTTTGTTTTTCATCAGCCCTATTTTTTTTTGGTAAGAACTTTCTTAACAAAAATCTAGGCAACACCAAAATATACATATCGTATACAAGAGAATCAACTCCCAAACTAATGAAACGATAATTGAATTGGATAGCTAATTAACCCAAAAAAGCTCAAAATTCTATCTCACTAAAAAGTCGTAGAACAAAAAAGATGGTGGGGAGATATGAGAGATCAACAATAGAAACCATGTCGGTGGGCTATAACCATAGGCATCTTGCGTCATTTCTATTGAGAGTAAATACTGTTTTGTTTGATTTTCAGATGGGGTAGAAGAAGATGCCATTCATTTGATTTTTAAATGGACCAGAAAACCATTAAAGACTAATATATTAATAGAAAAACATAATTTTTTTCAGAAATTGTAGAAAAATACAAACTTTCCAAACTTCTCATTTTTGGTGTTTGGTTTGGAACGCCTCCTCCCAAACATCCAATCCAAGACGCACAATTTTCCCAAAGATTTCCTTACATAGCTTATATCTAAAAACATAGAAAGAAAGAGAGAAAAAGAAGAAAATTGATTAAATTTTGTGGAGAAAAAAGTGGGAGAGTAGATAAAGGAAAATGCTCTAGGTTGTTGTAAAGTTGTTGGCAATGGTGGAAGATACGATGAGCTTTCGTGGTGGGAAAGAAGGGGAAGGAGAGAGAGAGAGAGAGAGAGAGAGAGAGAGAGAAGAAGAAGAAGAAGAAGAAGAAGAAGGAGGGAAAAATTGGCAACTATCCACGTGTCCTCTCTTCAAGCTATGAAGTAAGAGAAATGTTTGGGGTACCCATTTTGGATCCGGGCATTTCTACCAATTAAATTTTTTTTTATTTTTTATTTTTTAATAATGATTTAAGTAAGTATTTTTTAATGACGTTGTAATTTTTTAATAAAAAAAGAGTTTAAGAGTATGAAAAAAATGATGAAAAAGAAAAGTTCATTAGACTTTATCAGTCAGATGTCTCATGCTACACGACTCATGAAGTAATGATCAAAGTTACCAAGGATACAACATTGAAAGTTAACAGTTTTATAATATGAATTTTAATAAAAAATTTATTTATCATATCTTACACTACACATCACATCTCTTTTAATTTTATTTCATTTTTCTCATAACAAATATATGTGATGTATAGATTATGAATAAATTAAACAACTCAATTAGTTTAAAAAGAACAAAATAAGAGAAAAATAATATAATTTAAACAAAATAAAAATTTAAAACAATATTATTTTTGCATTCTAAAATTTAAAGAGTCCTACTTAAAAAATATGTTTGGTTCATTAACACTACAAATATCCCATTTACTTTTAAAATATTTGGAAGATTTTAAAACACTTGGTTTAATTTAAAAGTCGTGCACTAGATTTAAAATAAATACTTGAGATAGCAATATTTTTCTCCAAGGTTTTCTAAAATTCTAAATTTATTTCATGTAAGAACATTTACCGTATTTGCAAAAATCATTGTGACACATGCTATATATAATTTCATCTAGGAAGGTCATAATTAGAGATTTAGGGCAGGTTTGGTAGATGAGAATTCTCATCTCAAATTCAAAATTCTCATCTCATCATTACAACTTTCCCAAATCTCCACATAAAATATAATAAACAATTTAACTTTTTCAAATTCCAAAATAACAATAATACTAAAAATAATATTTTGCAACGTTCCATCCCTTCATTCAGTGACTTAAATCAACAACATAAATTTCAGGAATATATTTCCCTCAAACTACAATAAAACCGTTTTAACTTAAAAACACTTTTACCTTATATATGTTGTTCACAATCTGCCTTTGAAGAGTTGTTTTGACACTTTTTGATACATGTTGTTATGAGACGATGATGTTTTATTATTTAAATGTTTTTTCTTAATTTTTACATTTTTTTTAGATGAATTATTACTGTAATCTACTTATGTAAAAAGATTTTACTTTTTAAAGTTTTTTTTTCATTAACCGGGTGCTACTTGCAAGGCACGTGCCTTGAACGTACCACCCTTACCAATATATATATATATATAATATAATATTGATTTAGTCAAGGAAGATGAGAATGAAACCCAACTTTTGAACTCAGTTTTACACAATCTGTGAGTTTTGTACTGTTATGAGCACTCTGAAAAGTTCATCTGTTAGGACAAGGAAAACTGTAACTTGCTTTGAACCTTTGCATTTGCTGGCAACAAGTCACAAGGAAACAACACCTTGCCGATCCGCAGGAAGAAAATGTACGACAGTTGCTCCAACACCTTGCCAATCCAGATGCTAGCCACCGAAGGCTATTTCCTCTTAAACTTCTTTCCAAGTCTTCTTACATGCCTTGATTTGCAATACTGAAACTTCCATGCTCTGGACACATCCAATCATCAGCCAATACAAGTATAGCATAAATAGCGGGTAGCAAGCATAGCTATATCCCAAAAGATCATGGCTGCATTTAGACATGCCTATGGTATCAATACTCACTCAATTCGTGAAAGGGTTTCATCCTATATCTAAGAAATAATTGACACGGTACTTTGACCAAATCACACAAGAACTGGAACAGATGGCGGAACATGAGGATTATGCCAATCATTGAGTTTTGCAAATGACATAAGCAAACTTCAAGATGTGATGTGGGTAACTGGTGAGAAGTTTAGCTCAATTATTTATAATTAAAGAAGGTATCCAAATTCTAGGAAAAACTAATTTTACAATTAAATCATACGAGTAAAAACTTATCTAGTCTCATTGGTTTATGACTGATGCAACTGTGGCATTACTCCGAAACTTTTCCTTCCACAATTTCCAAGCTTCCCTGACTTCATCCAATTCTGCATCAGGGATGCTTGTATGCTCATCCAATTTTTCAACCCATTCTTTCCAAGGAGAACCCAAAGGATCCAGTAAGTTGGAAACTTCAGGCAACATTATAGAGGTGTAGAAATCATCAACCGCCTTCAAAATTTCTTCTGATTCAACTATCGCTAGCATTTCAGGCCTCCTTACATCTCCCGGTCTTTTCCTCGGAGAAAAACTATTTCCTCTCAAAATCAACACTTCAGATGGGGCAAGGGGTAGAATGATCCGTGAGAACTTGGAAAGCGACAAGGTTAGAATATCTCTAGGAAGTAAGTTGCGCTTTACAGCCACAGCAGTCCCAACCATTTTGCGGATCTATTGAAATAAGTAGAAATTGATGTTAAAGGATTGTGGAATAAATTAGTAGAACACAGGGAATACACTATCTTACTTGACTGTAATTTCTTTACCAAGTACAAGGCAACCAAAGAAGGTTAATTAAAGCAGATCAACCCCATAGAAGTCACTAAAACCATAAGTTGCACCCACAGGTAATTAAAGCAAGTTTTGTGCATACACTTCCCCATGTGTGTGCTTCCACATCTAGATTCTTTTAGTAGGTGAAGTGAAGATGAAAGGCATGTACAAAAAATGGGATAGAAAAAAAAATTGTTGAGTTACATTGTGAAAACTTACTTGATGTAACATGAATGATTGTCCCCATATAGAAAGCTCGACATAAGGAAATTCAAGTGATTTCTCCAGCTTTCCACAAGAACAGTGAAAGATCTTTCTAAAGTGGGAAGCACCTATCCTGTCCATCTCATCAGGTTCATGTAGCCATCTTGCATGGACAACTAAATTGGTGGTGGGGGACTTCAGACCATTTTCGTGCTTATTGCAAGCGTCAGCTAGAAGTTCATGGGAAACACTGGATTCTAAAGAATTTTTGCTCATCCTCTCAACATCTAATGCAATTGTCCCATCACTCTGAAAATCATCTTCTCCATCACTTCCTTCGATCTCAGAGGCTGCCTCACCAGATGCTTTTGCTCTTCTGGGAAAACTGCCATTTCCATGTGATTTTTTAGTAGGAAACCGTTTTCTGTACTTGGACCGTACTGTATAATTGTGGAAGGGATGTTCTCCCTACAAATGGCATTCTCAAATTAAAAATTGGTGTACAGGTGACCTCTTCTTAATGGAAAAATAGACAGTTTCTATGGACCATAATCACAATGGACTACTCTGCATAGAGGCCAGATCAGCAAGGTCATAATAAATCTTCCACACCAGCCTTCTCTGAGACTGTGATGATCCTAAAAGAAGGCTTAAAGAATTCTTATAACAGAAAAAAATACCTAGCATTAATAATGCGAGCAATGTTACTCTTCATACTAAAGCTTTTCGTCTCCGGTTACACACGGTGATGTGCCATATCATTGAGTGTGACTGGGGATGATAAGGATTGGGATGAAGAAGATCATTACTCTAATAGTATAAAAGCAATGACATTTTATTCCTCCAATTCATCTCATAGCTTCTTTTCACCATCCAAAAGTATGAACACCAGATCAATCATACGAGCAGTTCTGAAACTAAGTTAAAAGCATGTTTTTTTTTTTTGATAGGTGTAAATTAAAAGCATGTTAGTGTGCCTATAAATAAAATGTAGAGTGTAGGAATAAATTTGGAGGCTGACACAGGATTTAATCAATAAAAGGTTATGCAAAATTAACATTCACTTCACAACCAGAGAAGAAATGGAAATTTCTATTAATAGAGGGAATAAAAGAAAAATCTATCCCACCTCAAAAGCATTCAATATATTGTTGAAGTCCAACAGATGATGATCAACTTCAGTTGTGCTAAAGTAACTTTTAATTCCAATGATTTCAGCAGGAAGAAGATAAGAATACTTCCGGAGATTACATTCCCTCCTAGGATCAAATCTCCTATAACATAAAAGCAGGTGAACATAATCAAAGGAGTAGAAGACGAAATGGGAGAGCAACACAAACTTGTGAAACAGAACTTCATGTAAATGGTCAGCTTGTTGTATTCTTTTAACAAACAATGAGAAAACACAATTCTAACTGTACAGAAAACACTTCAAGGCTTGAACAATCAGAAGTTAACTATGCGGTCTTCATCTTATAATATAAAGTAGTATAATTATATTTGAGAAAACCTTTATTTGGTTTTGCTAAACGATCTCTTTCTACAGTTTTACGTAAGGCATGATGAGAATCGCAGTTGGGAGAAAGTAACAAGATATGACAAAAAGGCTTGCAATCATGGAAACGGTTTGCAATTTTCTTGTGTCAGTCTAATGAGGAAGTAATTAATTAACTTATTAGATACTCTTGCCCCAATTCAAATATGTAACAAGTGAAACAGAGTCTTTTTTCAACAAAAAAGAAGAAGCACATATTCATGTCTTTACTCTATCACCATGGTATTTCCTAAGAAATAAAAGGCAAAAAATTCAGGGTCTCACCTCTGTGAGGCTAAAATGCTAAAGACTTTAATATTTTTGGGAAGATAATAGTTTATGTGATTTGCAAGAGCCATGCCATAAGGGTCTTCTTTCCATGCATTTTCAGGGATTTCCATTTTCAAGGATATTGTTGTTGCCAACGAGTGAACCTAAAACATGTGGTTGGCCACAAAGTATCCACCCAAAAAAAAAAAAAAATCAGCAACCTCGTGTTGTACGCAGGCAAATATACTGAAAATGCAATACAAAACAAACTAATCAGCAGAACTAATTTTAAAAAAAAATTACTCCTTTATCAGTACGGCTACTTCTCGCCCATGCAATTTTGTGGAGATTCCCAAAATTACTATCACGAATCCCACCGGCCTTAAAAATGGCCGTCTCCAATTCTTCTTCAATAGCTACATATCAAAGATTGTAACGCTTTTTCAGCAAGAACCCCTCCCCTCTAGCTGGAGCCGATTAAAGTAGTATAGGTAGTAAAAGGTCAAAGTCTTCAAAATGAATGAAATACCAAGCATAGCATGATTACATAAAATCCTCTCATAAATCACCACAAAAAAGACTGTTTCCTATTATTCTTGACAATGTATGCAGATATTGCTCACCGGAGTATCAAGAAACAAAAAGGAAAGTAGAATCTTACTGGATAATGAGTGTTCATCTCGTTGCATTTGCAGACCTGGAAGATATACAATACAAATTATAAAAATATAAATAAAATCAACATATCATACGGGAAAATCAAAGGAAAACTTATAAACATGGTGAAGAGAGGATAAAGAAAGTGACCTCTGTAATCGGTCCCGACATACCCAACCCGCAAGACGACCTTCTTTTTGTGGATAGATTCCCATGTGTGGGCGGAGGATGGAGACGCGGGATAGGAAGACGAAGTAGAGCAGTATGGTCTGAAGGGTGATGTTGGGATTCCGAAAAGTCTGAAGCTTGGGGTTGGGTTTGGGTTTTTAATGAGGAATGGACAGAGCGGGAAACGAAGCGAAGAGACGGCCATGGGAGAGTGTAGACTGTGCTGAAGGTGATGAGCGTGTGTTCGGGAAAGGTGCGAAGGGGTGGTACTTTTGCAGTCAGGTGGGGACGAAACGACCAAATTATACGTGGTGTTCTTTGTGATGTGGAAACGACCATCGTTTAGTATATTTCTTAGTATAAATACTGTTTTAACGCGGAGGCCCACTCAGAGACAAAAAAAATTCAACCCAACCAGGCAAAATATTTTAACGCGGAGGCCCATTTGTAGTGCTATAGGCGATAGCATTACCATGCGGTGAACGCATAGAATAACCGTCTGCATTCCTTTTAGCCCATTTTGTCTTGCGCTCGGACTGTCGGACAACTCCCTATCTAGTATCTACCCTCCCTATCTTCTTCTTCTTCTTCACTCTCACTGCCTTTGTTAAACCCTAAAGAAAAACAATCCATTTCTCCTCGCACACTCCGCCTACGACGTCGTCCCGGAGCCACCTTTCTCAGAGGGAGCCATGAATCCCTCTACTCTCGTGAATCCTCCTTCAGCTACTACTCAACAGTCAGTTCTCTACTCCCCGTTCCTTAACCCTCTCCCCCTCCGTACCGCCGCGAGCTCCGGGAAATTCACACTCCAACGACACCGTTTCCGAGTGTCTGTCCCTCGCAACTCTTCCTCCTCCGACGGCGACCAACCTGTCCCCTCCACGTCGTCGCCTCCTCCCAATGTTTTCGGAGATAAAAGGGAGCTCACCGGTATTCAGCCTCTGGTGGCCACCATGTCGCCACCGGTGAGATTGGTGAGCTCGGCTTTATTTATCGGAGCGGCAATAGCTGCGGGATACGGATTGGGTTCTCGTTTCGGCAAGTCTCAGACTGTGGCGCTGGGTGGAGCTGCTGTACTTGGAGTGGCCGGTGGGGCCGCCGCATATGCTCTTAAGGCTTGTGCGCCGGAGGTCGCCGCTGCCGACTTGCACAACTACGTGGCCGGCCACGGCGATCCTCGGGCTGTAAACAAGGATGATATAGAAAGGATCGCAAAAAAGTCAGTTTAATTAATTCTTATCTGGTTGATTATGATAAAATTACTAGTAAAATTAATTTTTTGGTGGAGGTTTTGGTCAGTGTTAGTGAATCCATATTCATTGGTTTAACAACTTCAATCTATAATTGATCAATTAAGTTTATTGTAATTCTGAGTTCCCTCATTTTATGACAGATATGGTGTTAGCAAGCAAGATGAGGCATTCAATGCTGAGCTTTGTGATATATATTGCCGGTGAGTCCAAAATTGTTTTTTTTTATTACGTTGTCCATGTATTGGGAGTGAACTGAATGTGCTACACATGCGTGTGAATTTTGTGTCAGAGGTGCTATGATACGTGGTTTGAGAATTTAAACGTGAATTTAGATTCTTGATTTGAATTTCTTTGGTTTTAATTTTCTATTTCGATTACGTCCCAGGTTCGTATCTTCCGTACTCCCTCCAGGAGGGGAAGAACTCAAAGGCGACGAAGCTGATACGATAATCAACTTTAAAAAAGCTTTGGGCATGGATGACCCAGATGCAGCGGCCATGCATATGGAGGTACATCTTACGATTGTTGTTTGTGTGTAATGTGAAAGGTCGAGAAGCTTAAGGTTATGTAATGTGAAAGGTTGAAAATGCTTAATATGTATGTAAAACAAATTTCAAATCTTACTGGAGTTAATTCTTGGTGTCGTCCAGATTGGTAGGCGAATCTTTAGGCAAAGGCTTGAAACTGGAGATCGTGATGGGGACATAGAGCAGCGCCGGGTAGGTCATATGTGCTAGGTTTCTTGATTATTATCCATTAACATCAAGTATTTTAGTTGAAGATATGGAGCTTGACCATTCTTAGCGAGTCTCCAGTGCAGGCATTTCAGAAGCTCATTTATGTTTCAACTCTAGTGTTTGGAGAAGCATCGGCTTTCCTTTTACCTTGGAAACGTGTTTTCAAGTTCACTGATTCCCAGGTAATTAATCATCAATCTTTGCCTCTAGTATGTTTTCAAGTACTTTGCAATCGTTGTCTGTATGGTTTAAATATATTTTTAATCAAAGTACCTTGCATATATTATGTATCGACAAAAAAACCTTGCATTTGTAAGAATAATTTTCTGCCATTACATCTTATCATACGTTGGCATTGATCAAATTTCTTTCTTGCATTATCTGTTACTTTTTATTGTAGCAGTTTTTCCGTCATTACCAAGTGGGCAATCATTATTTTTTTTTCTTGCCAGGTTGAGATTGCTATCCGTGATAATGCCCAGCGATTGTACACTTCTAAGCTAAAATCAGTGGGCCGAGGTATATACTTTATGAACCTTGTCTTTGCTGGACACTATGAGATTGCTGTGTTGCCCTAGCTAGTCTTTGTGTCATGCATGATTGCAAACGCTAGGCCGTTCATACAGTGTTGTGCCTTACCATCAACTTTGTAGGGTGTGCTATGCTGGATATCAACTGGGACTATTTGTTCTATTTTTACTTATCAAAAAAAATATATATATATTTGATACCATATGTTTAGAGTTGAAAAACTGTGCTTAAAGATTTCATTTATGGCTGTATTTTTGTGATCTTGTAATGGCTATATTTGTGTTATATTCTGAATGATGAAAAATCATCTCTTATTGCTTTTAGATATTGATGCGGAGTTTCTTGTTAGCCTTAGAGAATCACAACGTTCTTGTCGGCTTTCTGACGAGGTAACTTCTCAAATATTTTTTGTTTTGTTTTTGAGAACTTATTTTAACGCTCCTGATATAGTATAAAAGGGTGATAAATGGGATTTGCATGGGAAGGAGGGTTCCAATTGTAACTTTTTCTAGTCCTTTTGGAGCGTAAGCCTAGATGCGGCTTTGGTTTTCTTTAGATTGTTGAACGGTATCGAATCCAAGCCTTAACCAGAAGTATGGGTTTTGAATCGTGCCACCTACAATAGAATGCTCTTATAGATTTAAGGAGGGGCATGTTGTGATATCCCAAATTTGTATGGGAGGGTGGTGAATAGAACCCTGCATTGCCTTGTTGGAAGAGTTTCTTATGGCTTATGGTTTATATTGATTTCAAGAAGCTCCAATTGTAACCTTGACCGGTCCTTTTGGTATAAGTCCAGATGTGACTTAAACTTTCCTTGGGTTGTCACGGTGATGTTGCTGTTTCATAATTCTTCTCTATGTGATATATCCTTTATATTGCAGCTTGCCATGGACTTATTTAATGGGCGTGCAAGAAAACTGGTCGAGGAAAATATTTCATCAGCACTTAATAAACTCAAGTCCAGGACAAGATCAGCGTATGGTCACTACTGTTCAGTCTGAATGCAGCTTAGTGATGTTCTAATCTGTCACAAACTTCTACATGTTATTATCACATCTAATTAGATCATGTCTGAAAGCATTGTCTTTTATTTCACAATTTACTCATATATACTCTTCCTTAATCGGTGAACCACTCTTTATGCACCTATATGCCAGGGCCATGCTTCTCCCATACTTTTGTTTCTTTTGAGAAATTCATTTACTTGTTAAATTTGTTTTCTATTTTGATAATTTGATCTAAGAGTGTAGTTGCCTTCCTGTACATGCTTTCTGTTGTGAATTTCATGGTAGAAGGGTCTTTTGCTCATTTTATTTGTGTATTTTTGGAGGTTTCTCCATGTGTTGTTGTTTATAGTTTGTAATCTTTAGCATTAACGCCATCTAACAAAAATAGGGTTCCAGCAGGGGTATCACTGAAGTTGTGGAAGAGATTGACCAGATACTTGCTTTTAATAATTTGCTTATCTCATTGAAGAACCATCCAAATGCAGAAAACTTTGCCCCTGGGGTTGGCCCAGTTTCTTTACTAGGTAACTAGCCAAACTGAGCTGTTGCTTTCTTGTTTAGCACAGCAGCCAAAACTGAGTTTTGGACATTCCGAATCTATGAGCTGGTATTGAGGTGTTCTGTTTCTTTGACTAGGTGGTGAGTATGATGGTGATGGAAAGATGGATGACTTGAAGCTCCTTTACAGAGCATATGCTACAGATTCTTTATCGAAAGGTCGCTTGGAAGAAAATAAGGTAAACAGACACTGTCTTGCACTTTTTATGTTTCCAGTCAAGTTCACCCTGTATTTTCTTTACAAACTAGAAACCGAATGTCAAAGTATTGTTGCAACGACGATGGAAAGCTTGTTGGGACAAGATTTCTAAGAAGATTCTCATTTTTCCAATATAATTGTTTTTTTTTTTAGAAAGTGATTGTGGAGATTATTTTCTTGTTCTTTCTTAACTGCGCTAGCCATGATCTTTTTCAGCTGAGAGTGCCTTTTAAACAATCAGAACATCCCTCAAACTCCAATGTTATGCTTAACTTTGTTCTTAATCCTATAATTGTGTATAAACCAGTCTGTGGTGAACCCGCCATAGTTCTTTTTCCTTTTTTATGATAAGTGATCAAAGGTTTTATTGAAAAGTGCAAAAGGCTTAGCCCTAATTCTTTCTCATGGTGCTGGAAGTTTGTTTTTTAAGCCAAGTCATAGGTGGTTCTTTCAATTCACCTTGCTATTGCTGCTAACTGCATTGATGTTGACTTCTTAACATTTCATGATGGACTCAGCTCCATTTCTCTTAGTTAAGATCCATGATGTCATATAAAGTTGGAATCTACCTTTATTTATGCCTCATTTTACTTATAAAAAAAAAAAGTTGGAATCTACATGACAAGGGGTTCTATCTCTGTATCTCATGCTAAATTGTCGTACTCCATGTTGTTTATATTTATATGCACACATTTATATGGAGCAGACTTTGACAATTAATAAAATGATTAGAAAACTAGAAGGGGTGAGGGAATCTCACTACTTGGCAGAGAGAATTTTCTGTGATAAGGTAAATAATAATGTAGTTCTTGCCAATATAAATCCGTTTCTTTTGGGTGCATGTCTGATGCTAGGTTTGCTTTTACTCAGCTCTGTTCTCTGTTAGACACTCGTTCTGAATCCTATAGAATCCTTACCGTTTCTAATTATTTGCATAATTCTTCGATGTAGCTTGCTGCATTACATCAGTTGAGGAACATATTTGGTTTAGGCAAAAGGGAAGCAGAAGCCATCACGCTAGATGTAACCTCGAAGGTATATCGTAAGCGACTCGCACAGGCTGTTACTAGTGGTGATTTAGAAATGGCAGAGAGCAAAGCAGCCTTCCTTCAAAACCTCTGTGATGAGTTGCACTTTGATCCACAAAAGGCTAGTGAGATTCATAAAGGTAAGAGATTTGTAATGCCTGTATTCACAAACTTGCTTTTAGAAGGTATATATTTGCTAAAATGTATTTTTACAACTAAAAGATTATATTAATAAGAATAGGCATGGCCCAAGTACACAGATATATTTGCAAAAATATGCCATTAAGGTTTGTGATATGTAGTCATTCAAACTTGATTACGTTGTTAACTTTTCTTTGTTTTTTTTTTTATGTCGAACTTTTCTTTGTTTTTTTAATTGTTAAGACATGCTTTTTACGCTTATAGTTTTGGGGGAAATAGTACCTAAAACCTTTTTTCTTTTTGTCTTAAGAAATTTACCGGCAAAAACTTGAGCAATGTGTTGCTGATGGAGAACTGGATGAAAATGATGTTTCTGCCTTGCTGAGGTTGCGTGTCATGCTCTGTATACCTCAGCAGACTGTTGAAGCAGCCCACTCAGATATCTGTGGCAGTTTGTTTGAAAAGGTAACCTTTTTCTTGGTTCCCTTTATCTTCTGAAGTCATCTAAGGTATCTGGTTGTCAGAGCAGAAGTATAGGTTCCCTTAGGAATACCGTTTTATGGTTTTCTGTTGTGTTATGACAATGGAATCCATTGGTTTCCCAGTTCACTGTGCACCTTCATACCAAGTCATATACTATTTACTTGAGACAGAATTATAGAGTCTAATTGGTGTGCTAGGCTGTTGAGTTATGCTAAGCTTTGTGACTCCTAGTGGTTGGCTCAAGTGGTGAGGGCCGTGGTCCTGGTGGTATGCTCCTTCTAGGTATAAGGTCCAAGCCCTTGTGTGCAAAAAAATGTTAGGGGCCACATACCATCAGTGAAAAGCCGATGATTTACTTGATCCTTATAATGAGGACGTGTTACATGGTTCCAAGGTTTAACCACCAGATAAAAGACATTTTGTGTTTGCACAGTCTCGGGATTCCTCGTTATCAGAAAAGTTATGCTAAGTTTTGTTCTATTTTCCAGGCCGTGAAGGAGGCAATCGCAGCTGGTGTTGATGGTTATGATGCCGATGTGAAGAAATCTGTGCAAAAGGCAGCACATGGCTTAAGGCTGACAAGGGAAATTGCCATGTCTATTGCTAGCAAGGCAGTGAGTATTTTACTGTGTTTTGCATTGATAGTTTACAGAGAAAGTTTTGAATCCAAATCTCATTTGTTCTCTTTTCCATCAAATCGAATGTAAGGTCCGAAAAATTTTTGTCAACTACATAAAACGAGCACGTGCTGCTGCCAACCGAACTGAGGCTGCAAAAGAACTCAAGAAGATGATAGCTTTCAACACTTTGGTTGTAACTGAATTAGTGGCTGATATAAAAGGGGAGTCATCTGACACCTCATCTGAAGAACCTGTAAAGGAGGAGGCCAAAGAAGTCGAGGAAAAACAAGTTGAAGAGGATGAGGAATGGGAATCACTTCAGACACTTAGGAAAATAAGACCTGGCAAGGATCTTTCTGCAAAGTTGGGGAAGCCAGGCCAGACAGAGATAACTCTCAAAGATGACCTTCCAGAAAGAGAGAGGACTGACCTCTACAAGACATATCTGCTCTTTTGTCTAACTGGTGAAGTGACCAAGATTCCATTTGGTGCTCAGATCACTACAAAAAAGGATGATTCAGAGTTTGTTTTCCTAAATCAGCTTGGTGGGATCCTGGGTTTGAGTTCTAAGGAGACCGTGGAAGTACATAGGAGCCTCGCGGAGCAGGCTTTTAGGCAACAAGCTGAGGTGATTTTAGCTGACGGACAGTTGACAAAAACCAGAGTAGAGCAGCTTGATGAGTTGCAGAAGCAAGTTGGCTTGCCTGCACAATATGCACAGAAGATAATAAAGAGTATAACCACTACAAAAATGGCAGCTGCCATAGAAACAGCTGTTGGTCAGGGAAGGCTAACCATAAAGCAAATAAGAGAACTTAAGGAAGCAGGTGTTGAATTAGATAACATGATATCTGAGAGCTTGCGAGAGAACCTCTTCAAAAAAACTGTGGATGACATTTTCTCATCGGGGACTGGAGAGTTCAATGACGAAGAAGTTTATGAAAAAATCCCAACAGATCTCAGCATTAATGCCAATAAGGCAAAGAGTGTTGTTATTGAGCTTGCACGAAGTAGATTATCAAATTCGTTGATTCAGGCTGTGGCATTGCTAAGACAGAGAAATCAACAAGGAGTGGTATGGATATTTTGGAACTTCTTATTCCTGTTATTTATTGATTGGTTTTGGAAAGGCAATTCAGTTATTGATTTGGATGTTTGGACAGATAGGTTGAAGGCTTCTTTTTGTTGTTGCAGGTTTCCTCTCTTAATGATTTGTTGGCTTGTGACAAAGCTGTACCATCGAAGCCACTGTCATGGGAGGTGCCGGAGGAGCTGGCTGACTTGTATGCTATATATCTCAAGAGTGAGCCTGCACCAGAGAAACTGTCTCGTGTGCAATATCTCTTGGGGATAGATGACTCCACGGCAGCTGCTCTCCGGGAGATGGGAGATAGAACTATTTCTGTCGCAGCAGAAGAAGAGAACTTTGTATTTTGAGTATGGTAAGATGATAGCAAATTAGTTCTGTTAGGCACATTGAAGAGCCAACAAGTTCCTGCCAGATTGGCTCATTTTTTGTGCTCTTTTTTCTTTTTTATTTGATGAAGGAAGAGAAAATAATGCTGTGATTGTAATTTGTGAAGACAAGCTTTTGGCATGACCTTAGATGATAATCGGGAGAGTTTTTTTTTTTAATGTTATATCAAGTGAAATCTAGACAGCTATAGAAAAATTAATATATCTTCAAAGTATATTTTGATGATCGTGGCCAAGCAAGTGTTTTTAGAATAAACCATGAAATGGTTATGCCTTGTTCTTAGGAGACTGGTTATTTTTGCTGAATTGCTAAGCATATCCTTCAGGTTTTTGTTTCCTCGAAGAGGATGGTATCTCGTAAATTTTATTGCGTCTTCAGGAGCCTAGTCAGATCAAACCATGCATACATTACAACCCTGCGAATATCAACTTTAAATTGTAGTCGAATTTGGAGCCGTACGGCATACTGCTATGTTTGGGTAGTGGTTGATTTTAGATAATCTGTTAATAATAATGAAAAAGTAATGATAAAATATACAGAGAATTGTTACAGATACACGAAATAAATTTATGGTTTCATAGAATCCGTTATATCTGATTTGTAATAAAAGTAACTTTACAATCTGAAGTACCGCATCAAGCTACATCAGTTTGTAGATTTATTTGTGTGTAATCTTTTTATATCTAAAGTATTTCCATACAATTATTTACCTGAAATACTCTAATAACTTCACATTTGAAAAAGAAATAGATATATAAAATAAGTTAATAGTATTTATAGTTGCTCGAGAGAATTTAGAAAGTATTAAATATTTAGTAGATATTACAAAATTCATTTTATGTATTTATTTCTCTCTCGAAACTACCTGAAAAATGAAGTTAACCTCGCCTTCAAACCGTTCAAGCTCCGTCCACATTCCCAGAGCTCCTCCCCTGTCCATATTATTTTGTTTTGTAAATTGTCAACTCACTTGTATCAATTGGAAAAGAGTACATATGTCAAATTAGTTTCTCACATTCAACTACGCCGATGAATTCCCAATTCTAGAACTACTTCTTAAATCATTATAATGATAAAAGTTTGAAAATTTCTAGCCCTTGACAACACCTTGTTGTCAATACTATGTGTAGACTAGTACAAAACCATCGCATGAAACCAGGGGCGTACGTTTGTTTCTTAAGACTTTCTTTACAGTTGTGTTTTAAATTTAGATAATTTTTATAAATTAAGTTATAAAATGGTTCATTATTTTACAATATATATATATATATTATTATAAAAAGACTTTGTAAAAAAGTTTGTGTCTATGTTCATTAATTATTTCAAAATTTAATGTAAAATTTAGCACGATGTTAGCTTAATATGGTTTAGAAATGGAAGGAGAGAACATTCAACAGTTGATAGATAATGCCGAGCATGTCGGGAACTCACATGAATCGTTCCCTCTAGATTGGTCGAGCCAGAATCTGACCTTAGTCCCATCAATGAGTGCAATATCTTCGAGATGGTTAATTTGGGCCATCTAAGCTAGCCTGTACATATGGATAACGAGCATGAACGACTCTTGCACCCCTAATATCTCCGTCCCATGGAAACTCGAAACCTCTTATTCACCAAACCTTATAGGAGGATTGAGAGTTTCAACGTTGAACAAACACCTTTCGATGGTATTTGCTGTAATAATTCAAAAAGTTAAGAAGTTGGCACTTATTCCTGTCAAAATAAGAAACGGCTTAAGAATTGAGTGAGGTTCTAGTTCCCGTATATGGTCTAAAGCGTGACAGCCCCATTCCCCAAACTTATAATAATTGCTTATGCTACTTTGCTTAATTATCTTCCCTAGTCCTAACTTCAGAACAATTTAATAAGCCCGATTGTCAAATGTGCGGTCTCCGAAGAGGAAAATTTTGAACAGATCTTTCGTCAGACATCTTCATTACTCCAATATGGCAAGCCTAATATAAACCTTTTAGACTTTGTTGCCGTTTAGTTTTCAGAGATAATCATTAGTCTATAACGACCTTTTTGAAGCTGCATGTTAAAAATAATCTCCATTCTCCGACAAAAGTTGGAAGATTCTAAAGTTTGGGGGATTCGCAAAATAGATGGCTTCCAAATCAAGATATCTCGGTGCAAAGGTCAAGAGAATAAAGAGGTATGAGCCTTTGTTTTGGCTGACTAATTAGATTCCTATTACAAATACGTTCACACACTTTTCACCTACCACAGCATTTGTCAACGCAGCAGCTCCTCGCAGAGACATGCCCTTAGGTTTTTTCAGTTCTCAGACAATTTGTGTGAAATAAATAAATAAAATAAAATAAGGGTTGAGTTGCCTTCTTTAGAAATAAAGAAAATTTTATACACCACACCAACATTTCATTTTTATCCCACTATATAAGATGTGATACATTTATCACCATTAGATGAGTCCTTATTGGTTGATTTTTTATCATCTAATGATGATAAATATGCCACATCTTACATAGTGGGATGAAAGTGGGATGATGGTGTGGTGTATTGCATTACTCTTTAGAACAATATAGTAGTCTTAAAAGTTAAAACCCTGATCCAATATTGAGGCCTAAACGCAAGCACTGCTTTTGGAAAAGAGTTGGCCACAAGTTGGTGGCCAGGAGTTAGGAGCTTAGGAATTTGGATCCCCAAGAGTTTGGGGGATTTGAATCCGTGGCTTTGGTGTATTTTATTTGAATTTGTTTTTCTCTTTTTCAACGACAGGATTGGAGCTGACCATTCCATAACCTCAATAACCATCAAGAGGCCAATGCATCATGTATATATGCATGGTAGGTTTGGATAAAATACAACCAAGATGTTTAGTGGAGGCGTAACACACATTCCTTCCCTCTTTATTATTATTATTTTTTTCAATTTTTTTAAAGGAACTTTGACCTAGGACCATGAGCAAATTGAGAGTCTAAGTAATGTTCCTCTATAAATACAGCTTCATGCATTCAAGGCCAAAACACGAATCAAAAGCTCTTAACTTCTCTGTGGTCTCTCAGCTTCTTTGAACTATGGGATTTCACTTGCACTCTAACATATTCTGCTTCTTTGCATTCTTCCTACTGTTTGGTGGAGGAGCCTTTGGGCAATTATCCTCGAATTACTATGCAACAACATGCCCGAGAGCCCTATCTACCATTAGAACTGCTGTGAATAATGCAGTCTCCAAGGAGCATCGCATGGGGGCCTCTTTGCTTCGCCTCCATTTCCACGACTGTTTTATCAATGCATGTTCTCTAGCGCCCTCTCTTTTTTCCATCCCTTTCTTGCACACGCATATACACAGAACCGCACATGCACATGCACTCTGCCACTATATGATGAAGTTACACACACACACACACACACATGCATATGCATGCATACAACCTTACATAGTACTCCAACACACTATATTCCATGATACTTTACATAAAAAACATGCAATTCTTGCTTGCATGTCCAATATATGTAAGCATAAATGCATCGATCATACTTCGTTTTCATTGGGACTGAAATAATCACCCCTGTTTATAACTTTTTTCACCGTAGATTTCGTCTTGCAGCTATGACTGATGAATTTTCTTGTGGCTTAAACAGGGATGTGATGCGTCTGTTCTATTAGATGACACCGCAAATTTCACTGGGGAGAAGACAGCCGGCCCAAACGCAAATTCTTTGAGGGGCTATGAAGAAATAGATACCATGAAGTCTCAAGTGGAAAGTATTTGCCCTGGAGTTGTTTCCTGTGCAGATATCCTAGCTGTTGCAGCCCGTGATTCTGTTGTTGCAGTAAGTAAAATTAAGATGCATAAGGGGAAGAGTATGAATTATGAGAATTATTAAGGGTTAACAGTATCATCGCTTCCTAAAATCTAAAATCTGCCAAAACTAAAATCTGCTCCCAGTTTCTGGATACAGAAGCCAGAGTTTATGTATTGTAACACATTGAAAATCATACAAGAAGGTTATATCTTATTGTAAGTGTACTAATCTCAAATCGTCTCTATTTCTCCAGTTAGGGGGGCCTTCATGGACAGTTCAATTAGGCAGAAGAGACTCGACCACAGCAGGTTTTGCAGAAGCAAACACTGAAATGCCCTCTCCGGGGATGGACCTCAGTGACCTTATATCTAGCTTCTCCAATAAAGGATTTACTGAAAAAGAAATGGTAGCTCTCTCAGGTAAAACATAGCAAAACAATTTTCTTTTCTTTTTTTCTCAAATCTCAGGTGAGCATACACAATTCAGTTTTCCCATGCGCTGAATTATTTCAGAGTACATTTAGGATGGAGACAGATGCTTACTTTAAACAACCATTCAATAGGCATCATATCTGTCATTTGACCATTTTCAAAGTAGCTGAGATCTGCATTATGTCACTAAAATCAGTACTAATTTTCGAGTCAAATAACAGAGTTTCTCTCAGTTTCATGGAACTTGAATCAATTAATTCTTACATCTGTTTCTCATCTTTTTTTTTTTTTTTCCCATAAATAGGAGCTCACACAATAGGCCAAGTCAGATGCGTGATTTTCCGGGAACGTATCTATAACGAGACAAACATCGATTCAACATATGCAACATCATTAAAATCAAACTGTACAAGCACCGGTGGAGATGACAACCTTTCCCCCCTAGATGTCACTACCCCTGTCGCCTTCGATAATGCTTATTTCAAGAACTTGCTGAATAGTAAGGGACTCATGCACTCGGACCAACAGCTCTTCAATAACGGCTCCACAGACTCTCAGGTCACCACTTACAGCAACAACCCCGCAACTTTCAAAGCTGATTTTGCCAACGCCATGGTGAAGATGGGGAACCTTAGCCCTCTCACAGGAAGCAGTGGCCAAATACGTACTGATTGCAGGAAAATTAACTGAAGCTTACCACTAAACTAAGTTACTTAAATAGAGTGTAGCGTTTCCTGTTTTCTGAGTTTTGTCTGATGCAGTCACTACATGAATGGAGTGATTGGATCAAAATATCTTCATAAATCCTGTTAGTGTGATTTGCTGTTGTAGTTCCTTTTCTTCTTAAGTGTTGCTATGAATTGTGAAACATAAAGCTTTGCTTTGAATTCTATTCTCAAAACACAAATTTAGAAATTACTGTAATAGTTTGTTTGTTTTTGTATGGAACAATTGAAAATCCCAACAAAATTTAAGTGATCTTTCTTTATCTTTCTATCTTTCTTTCTTTCTTTTTTCTTTCTTTCTTCTTTTTTCTTCTTCTTCTTTTTTTTTTTTTTTCGGTTATTTGATAGAACGATCTTTCTTGAACTGAAATAGTGTATAATGCGTTTTTATGGATAAGACACGAGTTAAAACTGGACTAATGGGCCCTTTATCTAGAGGCTTATGTCCCTTCACGTAGCCTATAGATCACCTCGTGGGCCTCTTATGGGCCTAGCAAGAAAATGTGAGACCCATAATAATGCTAGTGGATGGCACGAACTCTCTTTGATTTTAATTGCAGAGGCCACAACTTTCAAATGAGATCTGGGAAATTGGGAATACGTCAAAACTTTTAAAAATCATATTGCTTTACTAACTGTTCCTTTGAACCTTTTTTTTTGTACAAAAAACTTTGCTGTATTTTAAATTTTAAATAATAACAAGGTGCTTTTCCCACGCTATTTTGATATAGTGAAGTCTTTTAAGTTAATTTAAAAAAAAAAAAATACTACAAGCTTGATGATCAACAACAACTTCTGAATATCACTAGTTATTGGTGAGCTTTAATAAATAAATAAATAAAAATCACCCCCTTAAGGTTTTAAAACTCTATTTGGATGTTAAACTGAGTTGAGATAAGTTGAATTCTTTATAAGTAGTAGTGAGTTGAGATGATAGAGTGAGTTTTGTGGAACCCACCTAAGATGAGTTTAAATGTGTTTAGATGTTAAGATGAGTTTAAATATATTTATGGAAAAAGTTGAAAAACGTTGTGGGTCCTATATGTAAAGAGGTTTTGAGTTGAGATGAGTTTAGTGATTTAAGAGTTGGATGGTTGAATGTTAGACTCAACTTATAAAAATTAGAGTAAACGAAGTTGATCTCAGTTCAATCCAAATTCCAAACGGCCTTAAATCGCTCAACCCCAAGTTCTGAAGATTTATATGTTTAATTAGTTATTTAAAAGCCAAATAATTGACTCATGCCTGGCGGCTGGCGCTGGCTAATTAATTACCTATTATACATGCATAGTAGAGACAATATTCAGGAAATTAAGCAACTCGTTAGAAAAGAGATCGGTCTTAGAGATTGCGTAACCTTCAATTCATCTCGCTGTCTGTACGTCCAAGTCAACATGAAAACAGCATGCTGTACACTTAGTAATTGTTTTATGTGCCTGCCGGTGGCATTTTTTTCACCAATCAAACCAGATTAATGTAATTGTACGTTTATGGCCGTTTACTTCTTTTTAATTTGTTGTTATTATTCCATGTGATTAGATTCTATCTTTCCGGCCTAGAATTGATACCCCCAACAAATTAATTATGCTCCTAATTCATTCATTTTGTTAAAATTTTCCATTGGTTTTGTGACCTAATTAGTTCATTGATCATCTAGTCCAAGTTCCAACAAAAGACTCTTTGGTACTGCAGATCATCTAGAAAGAAAGCCTCATTCATGTTGTTTTTCAATGTTTCCCTCCATTGTTATTTTTGTGTAATATTCGATCCTTTGATGCCAAGACGATTGCTGGACTTTCTGTATCGAGAATCTCCAGGCCGGATTCTCCTAAACTTCCGCAAAAGTGCGCGCGGTGATTTTTATAAGTAGTCAATTAATAATTTAGAGCTTTATAATATAGAAAAATTCTAAACGTAAGTCTTGAACAATAATAGAGTAATGCTAAGGATAAGTTCTAAATGTATAAGTCTTGAACAAATCTTTTATAAAAAAAAGTAGAGTCCATCGTCATAGAAAAGTAAATTTTTCATACTTTTTCAGTGTGAGATATACTTTCTTACGCGAGACTAATACATGTTGGGCTTGCATACATCATTAATAATAATAATAATAATAATAATAATAAAAGAAGCTGGCAAACGTACGTTTGAAAGGAACTTTATTTCTGGGTAATTATAGACTGCTCAACGCCCTAAATCGGCTTGTTCTTTGTAGTACTAAATATGTCAACTAGGGTGTTGAACCGGATCTAGATCTGGATATCCGGCCATAACCGGATCCAGATCCGGGTTTTAAAAACCGGGCGGTTATCCGTCCGGATTAATCCGAATTCCAATCCGGGCGGATAACCGGGTTCTATCCGGATATCCGGATTATAACCGGATAACCGGGTTTTTGTTTTTTTTTTCAAAGGCTTTAAAACTCCAAAAATATATATATAGCACTTTTTTAAAAAAAAAAAACTGATATCTTGTTTCAATTGCCTAATTTGTTTTAAAAATTAATTTAAACAATTTTTATAAGTTTTTTTTTTTAAAAAAAGTAAATTAAAGAACAAAATAAATAAAAATGCAAAATAGATAATATTTTTGTTTACATCTCCATGCAAAACATAAATTTACAAATAACAAAATAAATAGTAATACATCACAACTAATTAAACTAATACAATGCTGCTACTATTTCAAAAAAAGAAAAAAAAAATACAATGCTACTAACTCTTCACATCTTGAAAATTGAAAATAGAATTGAGGAACCAATCTTCCAAGAAGGTTTCTTAGCCTTGACCTGGGCAAAGAGGACACCAAAATTCATAACACTTGCTTAATCAGTGAAGATCATTTGATCCAGGCAAATTGTTAAAAGTAGGAGCAATAAATAAACCTGCATTATATTCCCATGCTTTAAACCTGTAAACCGACATTAATGAAGGCTGCCCATTGTTTTTGGGATGACTGTCGCCATTGTTTTAAAGGGTTCTCGATCTTTATTCCTATAAACCTCATCACCCACCATGTCCTCACTTCCAAACGGTACTGGCAACAACGTTGCATCAAGTCCCCTTAAGGCCACACCCACCATGTCCTTTCTTCCAAACGTTGCATCAAGTTCCCTCAAGACCACCACACCCATCGTGTCTTTACAGCTCTCTAACGGTGGCAATAACGTAGCATCGGCCATCGGTAATGGCAGCAGTACTTCTGAGTCTGAGCTCTTGAGCTTCCAGAGGTTTTTCGAGCACTGGATCGTGGAGCAAAACAAATACCTCCAGGACCTCATAGCTGCCTCCAAACACCACGAACAAGCTAACGCCAGTACCATGGCTGCTGAATCAAAGGATCGAGCTGATCGTGATGAGGTTCGGATCACAGACAAGCCCCACTTTCGCCCGCTCATCGACCAGGTCATTCAGCTTACGAGCAATACTATCAGGCCAAGTCAAGGTGCGCCAAGCACGATGCAATAGGTGTGCTGAAAGCCCCATGGACATGCGCACTCGAGAACGCGTTCATGGGTAAAAATCAGTGACTGGGTATATTACCCGGTTACGGATTACCGGGTTATAAATTCGGATCCGGATTTATAATAATCACCCGGATCCGGATTTCCAAACCGGATTCGAAAAAAATCCGGTCCGGATGCACACCTCTAATGTCAACAGATTAGTATGTTCTATTTTACACACCCATAAATATGCAAACTTAATCCAGAAGGCAATTCCAGACATGCAGGCCGCTAGGATAATGATAATAACCGACCATTACAGCTCTGTAACAGCTGATTATAAAATGCGTGCAAAGGTCAACCGATTGACGTGCAGGCTTGCAGCAGCATGTCTCGCTAGATATGTTTATAATTTCTAGTTTTTAACATGGATTTGGGTGGACTTAGTAGTTGACTAATTCCTTAAGTTTGTCTAATTAAAAGATTATAAACACGAGGGAAAAATACCAGTGATCATGTGATGATCAATACGTTGATCATATCCTATAAGGATTCATTATTGTTATAAATATTATTACTTGTTTATTTATTTTATAATTATTAATTACATTGAATTTTCTCCGGCAGGGCGCGTGGATTTCATGGAAGTTGAGGTATACAAAGAATTGTTTGTGTTACTATCGTGCATTAATCCATTGGATTGACGTGCGGGCATGGCAATATTTAGTAATGTAATTAAATATTCTAAATTGTTGCGCAAACAACTCTAATTAAGAGGCATGCATGTGTTTGTATAGAGGGATTCTTACACCATTAATTAGGTTGCTTGTGCCCATCATTTTCCTAATATTTTAGCAAACGTGATGATATTGACTGATCTTATAAACATATAGAAATTATTCTGATCTTGGTTGTATATGCCATATGGAGGGACCGGGTTGCTTTAGTTGGAGGGAGATCGATGGATATTACGTACGTGCTCCCAATTAACTGCCAGCCAGTACTGCATTTTGAATCATTCTTTTTGAGAATATCCGCGTGGCCGGGACCGATGATTATTTCTCCGGTACGTCAAAAGCTTAAATTAACTAATAAGAAAAAGTAAATTTAATTATTTGTATTATATTCTTAACATATCAACCTAAATAATTATTTCTTTTTTTTCTTTTTTTTTTCTTTTTTTTTTATGAATTAGATAAGTTTAATTTCCTTTCTTCCTAATTACTGGCGCCTATTAAAAAAACAGAAGATCACTTCACGGAAGATTTATAGTGAAATGAAATTTGAAAACTTAAAAGGAGATTATGATCATCAGCACCCGGCCAGCGTCTCTATCTATTAATGGATCGCGCGCAGCTTTGAAATTAACAGCAGTACGTACAAGTACTTAATTTATACGTTGAGATCATATTCGTTTTGAGGAGTTTTAAGCACTTAAAAGCAGTACTAGATCATGATCTCATGCTCCTCTAAAAAAAAAAAAAAAAAAAGATCATGAATATCTCATGTTGAATTCCAATAATATTATTAGGAACTTCGAACTCAACTAGTATAATGTCAAGGATATTGTTCGTTGCCATTAAGCTGCTAGCTCCAATATCATCTAGCTGTACTGAATCGAGTATAATTTATGATGATATAACAAATGCAAATAATCTAATTTACGGTTTATAAAAGGTAGGTTCCAAAAGGCTAGCTTTGAAAATTAAATGCTAATTAAATCTTTTCAAAAGATCATTATAAGAAAAATGCTTATTTGTATACAGTACTTATTCAGTACAAAAATAATTATTTTCTATCAAAAAAAGTCTATTTTCTTCATAAATACTTATTCTTGTCGTAAATAATCTTTTTCTTGTAGTGACGTAAAACTAATTATAAGGGTGACTTTTCCATTGAATTCTATTATATATCTTAATCTTTCACGTACATTACAGTAATTTTTTAGCCATTTATCAAATAATCAATGGATTAATTCCATTGTGAATGTGGTGGTTGAATATTTAAGGGATCCTGTTCAATATTTAAGGGATCCTGTTGTCTTCTATACTACTTAGAATTTAATAGGTGGCAAAGGCTTTTGATCTACTTGTCCCCATTACTTTTATGAAAAAAAAAATTTCTAAACGTACATAAGCCTACACATCACACTTTTTTTATTTTATTTTATTTTTATATTTTACCAAATGTTTGGTATATGGATAATAAGTAGAAGAATTCAATTAATTTAATAAGAAAATACTCAAATACAATTTTTTTAAAAAATTAAAAAAAAAAGTATTTGTGTGGTGTATGTGGATGATGAGTAGCAATGTCCATCCAGGCCTATTCTTAAACAAAATTACTTATGCCAAAAACAAAAAGGGAAAAAGAAAAAGAAAATAAAAGAAAAGAAAAAAGACTTATTTGAATGATAATTTCTAAGTAGAAATTCCTAGAAATCAAGCTATATATAAATATAATTCTATTATGCATATGAAATGAGATAGAGAGATTTTAATTTAAGAAAATTTTTGTCTAACTTCTGAAAAATGCACTCTTATTAATTTAAAAAAGAGGGGAAAACCTCCAAAACATAGACTCAGAATGGAAATTTCGTGGGTAATGTTTTACATTAATTAGCACTTAAAATGACTCAATACAAAAATTACACTTATCCAACATTAACCCGCGCCAACTATATAAACATGCACGAAAATGATTAAAATAGACACGTACAATATATAGACATTAATTTATTTTAACAGTTCCAATACGTTACAAGATAAAAATAGTAGAATATTTTTTTTGCTTGGTTGTAAACAAACTTTCGCTTCTTTTCTCCGGGGAAGGAAAATCAAGCTGGATTGACTTTCCTGCAATTCATTCTAATCTCTCCTTCATTTCCAGTGAGAGGTTTCATATTACTCATCTTGATCATGGAAGCACCAAAGTCTTTGGCAAAGTCAGATGGGTTTGTACTGTAGTGCTTGACCAGATTATCACTTTCACTGTCAGTAATATTCTTGAAGAGCTCCTGATCAGAGTGGAAGAGACCCTTCGTCTCCAGCAAAGACTTGAAGTACACATTGTCCAATATCTATGGAGTTGCATCGAGTGGAGCTGTGTTGTTATCTCCTCCACTTAAGGGACACCCTTTCTGTAAGGAGGATGCAAAAGTGGGGTGAATGTCGGTGTCATTATAAATCCTTCCCCGGAAGGTGATGCACCGAGCGAGTCCAATGCTGTGGCCTCCTGAGAGTGCAACGAGGTCTTTCAAGTCTAGTCCATGAGATTGGAAGTTGGAGAGAAGTTGAGAGAAGTTAAAAACTGGGGGAGGAAGATTGGTATTTGCGTCGTCCCGGCTTGCAGTTTTTGCATCCTTTCTCCCTAATGATACACTGTAGGAAAATGAATTACCTCCCAACTGAAATACAAGCACAGAATCTTTTGAGTTTTGAATTAAGAAGTAAATTATATATAATCTGGATAAAAGAATAATTACTAGCACTCACGATTGCGACAGAGTCACGAGCTGCAACAGCCAAGATGTCTGCACAAGATACTATATTGCCAGGGCAAGCACTGTTGACCGCATTTTTTATTTCATCGACCACCTCAAAACCCCTAAGTGAGTTGAGATTCGGAAATGCTGTCTTCTCCCCGGTAAAGTTGGCGGTGTCATCTAGCAGAACTGATCCGTCACAACCCTGTCAATATTTCAGCCATGCATGAGCATTTCAGGAATCAGGAATATTACTAACAATAATGGATGGACTCTTTGTTGTTGGTAATCGAATCTCATATCCTAGTGCCTGATGTTCACTCTGCACTCCGACGTGTCGAGAAATATTTTAGTTACAAAGATATTTTTTAAAAATAAATTTATAAATTGACATGGTTTGATGTAGTATGTTATATTATAAAGTTATTTTTATTATAAAATAGATGTAACGCGTATCATATGAAGTTATGTCAGTTTGTATGTTTACTTTATGGTATGTTTTTGTGGCTCACTTCTCATTTTTGTTGAATCAAAATTAGAGTGACATTAATGAAATACCTAATATGGAAGCATCAAGAACACCAACTCCATTGTTCTAATATAAAGATTAATTAATGTCATTGACCTTGACCTTCACACAACGTGCCAAACACAAAATCTTGAAAAAAAAAAAGAAAAAAAAAGGATCATGCAATTTACCTAATAAAGCCCTCAAATGTCACGAATAATCACGTTTATCTTGTTTAGGCCGATACGACCAATATTGCCCTAAACACTCAGTACCGAAGAGCTAGTGTTAGGACTAAATGATCAGTGTGGTTAGGGCTCTATTCCAGAGTAGAAGTTTATTATGACCAAGCAAAAAAGAAAGGTTTCAATGATCATAAAGAGATCTCGTAAAAATAAATCTATAAGCTAATGTGGATTGATATAATACATTAAATTATAAAATTATTTTTATTATAAATTATATTTAACATAGTATATAAAATCACGTTAATTTATTAAGATAATTTTATATAATCTCTTTATGAATGTAACACTTCTCAAGCAAAAAAAAAAAGTAATAGACAGTAGAAAATAAACACTAGCACGCGCGTACATAATACCCGAACATTTCAAATGTATTATATATGACTAGAAACGTACTTTTGCGAAAAAAACGTGCACCCCATGCATGAAACTTACATGAACAAAGCAGTCGTGGAAATACAAGCGTAGCAGTGATGCGCCCATGCGTGGCTCTCGATTAATAGCCTTCTTGACAACTGATTTGATTGTAGACAATGCCCTTGGGCATTTTGCCGTGTAGAAAGACTCAGGACTCAGATCTGCAGACGTTGGGATCACAATGTGTTGAACCTAAGGTTTCAAGTTTTGTGTAATTATATATTTACACATGGATTTTGATGATAACAATTCAAAGAATGAAGGAGTCTCAAGCTCAATTTGTCCACACAATGGAGTCAAGCACATCAAGGAACCAAGCATGAGCAAGAAGGAAACAAGTTCACATTAAAGTCATAGAGAAATGTTGTAAATCTCTTAAAATTCAAAATTAGGATTAAGGCTCAAAAATTAATATTTTATCATAAAGCATTAAAATACATTTTCCACATGTGCATGAATATTTTGAAAATTAAATTTGAAAATTTTGAAAGATAATTGATTGTCATCTTTCACATGTGCATGCCATGATTAAAGGTTTGAACTTTGAAAATATTAAAAATGATTGATTGTCATCTTTCACATGTGCATGTTTTATTTGAATATTTTCAAAAGTGATTGATGCTTTTCTTGACTTATGCAAAAGGAAGATGCCTTTGTTTGAATATTTTGAAAAGTAAAGTGTGCTCCTTTTGTCATATGCAAAAAGTAAAAAATTAGGTTTGAAATTTTTGAAAAGCAAAGTGTGCTCCTTTTGTCATATGCAAAAAGTAAAAAGATTAGGTTTGAAATTTTTGAAAAATGAATGATGATGTTTTTGACATGTGAATCTTTTTAAATTTGAATATGAAGTCTCATATGCCTATAAATAGATCATTTGAGAGCTTCACATTTACAACACCAAGAGCATACAACTCTCATTCAAAGCTTTCATTCTCTCTTCTCTAAGCATTGAGCCTTAACCCTTGTTCATTTTGAGAGATATAGTTTGTGCTTGTATTGTTCTTATTTCACTCATTGAGGAGTGTTTTCTGATATTCTACCCACTATCAATTCTTGTATCAGTAAAAGGGTGTGTACAACCCTTGTGCGTGTAGAAAGTGTTCTACACAGGGAATCGTTGAATCACCATGTGTAAGGTGATTGCAAGTGTAGATGGTGTTCTACACGGATCTTTTGTAGCGGTGTTGTTCAAATGTGTAATAGGTTTCTATCTCCACCTGAAGGAGATTGAATAGTGAATTCGGGGATCCTCAAGGGGTAGCTTGAGGCGAGGACGTAGGCAGTGGGGCCGAACCTCGTGAACATACTGAGTTTGCTTCTCTCTCACCCTTACTCTTTATTGCTGTTTCATATTTTGTTTATATTTTATATTGTATATTTGATTTATAATTGTTATTTTTTTTTAAATACAACTCAATTCACCCCCCTTCTTGTGTTAGTCATCTGGGCAACACAATGACAAGTATAAAACACAGTACAAAAGAATAAAAAGCAGCCATGCATGCCGCGTGCTATTAGCTCAACGAGGTACTTGTAAATATTTTAAGTTGCTGTGCAAAATAAACTCTAAGAGGCATGTGTTTATATAGAGGAATTCTCACGCCATTAGTTTGCTTGTTCCCATCATTTTCCTAATATTTTATTTCACTTGGATGATGATTGATCTTAATATATATATTATTCTGATATTCTTGGCTGTATATGGAGGAGGCTCATGCAATTTAATTGAGTTGAAGGTAGATATTACGACCTTGCTCCGATCCCAAAGTGCCGGCCAGTGGTGCAGTTTGAATTATTCTTCATGAGGAAACCAGCGATTCAATTCATGGGAACTAAGCACTCGGAATCATTGACCCAACATAGATAATGATTTCTTTATTTTCATTTTTTTTATCTTTCTTATTTATTATGAATTTGAAATTTTATCCTTTCATCCTAATTTCTCGCGTTGCGTTCCCCGTAATCCTTTTTGTATGTGTGTATAAATATATGGTCAAATATATATATATATATATATATATATATATACTAGGTTAAATCAACGTGCAAAGCACGTTTGCTTAGTTGGATCAAACGGTTATTTTATAAAAATCATATGTTTTTTTACAAAACATGTAAAAATAGTTGATAGCTTAGAAGACATTGCTTCAACTTTTATACAAGTAATATAATTAATAGAATATTACAAAGAAACTTTAACAAACAAATTAAGTACTACGATCAGTATTTTAACAAGATGATTGAATTTGCATCATCAAGATTATCATGGTATTTAATGGCGTGTTTTGGACCAAATGGAAATTGTTTTTATTTTTATTTTTATATAAAAAGAGAGAAGGTTATATGTCCAGAATGACCCGACCCAAGAATAATCCTACAGTGGTCTTGACTATCACAACCAGATGATAGAATGTGAGTGCACACTGATCAATAACGACATTTTTGTATAATATATGTTCCCATACAATAGTACATACGTTCGTATTGCAAGCCAACATAGAATATTTATGTAATGGGTAGAATTTGTCCTGGTAGGTAAAAGCTTAAAACATATATGCTATGACTCAATTTGCGTGACATGCTACTACCAGATTAATGCTTTGTACAGCTACATAGACACTCAAATCCGATAATGATTGTAAAATACAAGCACACCACTCTTACAAGATTAACCTCACTGATTTTTAGGCCTACCTTAAATCTTGTAGGCTCAAACAATTCAAATACCAGTGCATCACCATCATCCAGCTTATGGTCTAGTGCAAATGCTCTCCAGCCACCATTAAGCTCAGATCTTTTGCCAATGTTTGTAGCCTCGAATTCCACACCATTTTCATTTACTAATACCGTATCCAACGATGTTTTTGGAAGATGATCCTCACAGAATTTTGAAGGAAGGCCCTAGTAATAAAGGCAAAATATACAGTTCAACTACTTATCCACTGAACTATTAAGAAGTTAGCTTCAGAAGCTACATCGAACCCTTCCTTGCATATGTTGCATATAAATATTAGATAAAGCATAATGAAGATAAGAAGACCATAAACTGCCTCAATTGCCACATACCAACCAAAAACAACTATAAGCATGAGACCGGACCATTGATTTGACGAAAGATGGACTTCTAGAGTCTAGCTTGCTTTGGAACTCCAGTGCAGCCTCAAAGGCACGATCTCTTTCTTTTTAAGAAGCTTCCTTGACTTCATCCAATGGCCTTGACTCTCCCCCATAAACCGCAAGCCCAACGCCTCCACTCACACAACCCAACAACCCCTGTTTTTAGCAACCAAAGCAGAGTATTTGCTTCCTACCCATGAGCCACAAGCTGCAACTCAGCTTCCCCGCATCCAAGGCCACTGTCACCCAGTGTCGATCGTGTTTCTCCACGTCGCCAACCACCCAAGACTGCCACCAAGCCCTGGTTCCTTCGTTTCTTGCCTCTTCCTCTCGGTTTCTTGTTGTTCAGTCGCTTGCCATCGTTGATCACCCACTGCCCAGCAGTGCAATAGTGCACTATCATGTGCAATTAAAAGAAAAAACGATAGATTAGAAACGAAAAAAAATAAGAACATTTGTACATATTTATCTTAAACTTTGGTCGTTCAAAACCTGACTAATAGCTTCACCAATCTTCGAACTAATAATTTACCTTGAGTGCTTGAAAGGTTATATCCATGTCTTCTAGATTTTGAAGCAATTCAACCAAAGAATCATTAGACTGACTCACGGAAGCAAATCCAAACCAAAGAGAAAATCAAACTCAGGAAGATAAAACTGAAATATAAACGAAACAATTAGTAGAAAGAAAGGGAAAAAACCTGGTCAAGATCTTCGAGGTGCTCTTCAATTTCCAGAATTTTTGTCTGCTGTCTTCGAACAAACCACCGTAGGGATCCAAATCTCCGATTAGAACTTTCTAGAGTTACATCTACATTAATAGATCTAAACATTCTATAAAACCTCAAAATATATGGAAAAAATTGAAAAACAAATCTCACTTTGGAAGATTTGTAACTGTTCTTGAAATATAAAAAGGAAATCCAGATAGAGAGAGGAGATTCGTAATCTATCACAACATGTAAATAAAAAATAAAAAACCCAAAGTTTATACTCAGACCACACCGGGAAGACCAGTTCTTGCTCCTTGAAGAATTGTTGTATGGTGTTCTTCCGTACAGATCTGAAGCAGAGAAAAGGCTAATGGAGAAAGAAAGAAATAGAGAGATGATAGATGTGAGAGAATGAAAAGACTTTTACACTACGTAATTAATGAAAAGAAAAAAAGAAAGAGAGAGAGAGTACAGATACTTTTGATATTCCAACACTAACACACAGAAAAGATAAATAAAACGTACATGATTATACGGCACTCACTTACTTCCCAGATAAACGGAGTTAACGAAAAATTGATAAAGTTAACGGAAAATAATAAAAACTGTTAAAACAAGAAATTTCTGTTTGATACACACTTTTTATATATAAAGAGATATATATAATATTTAACATATATACTACATGCATACACGTATGTACAAGTCCCAAAAAGGTTTTTTTATTTTTAAAACATAAATGATGAATAAGCATACGTACTACAGTGGTCAACAACAGCTAGGCATGATCATGGAAATACCATATATATATAGTATATTAATCGAAATCTTTCGGAAGGTTTCGGTGATTTAATTCGAATTGATCATGACATGATCATACTACCAATGTATGGACGTGTCCATGGATGATATTTATAAATTACCATTTGGAAGAGTAATATCAGGTACAGGTCTTCAATGAGAAAGTTATTTACAAAAATATAAGATTTAAAAAAAAAAAAGTAAATTTTTTATACTTTTTTATAATGGGATCCTTTTTTTTTTTTTAATATATAAAAGACTTATATGAGACTTATATATAATTTGAAACTTCTATATATTATTTCTCTTTGCTATATATCCACGGTCTTTAATTGCCATATATATAATATATACGTGTGTGTTAACGTCATTGCTGTTTATGTTGTCGTTGTTGTGCTAGTGCGTACGTATACGTAGTAGTTTTGCCGAATTTGTGTACAAAAATGAGTACCGCGCGGTTAGTGATCTAGATTATTAGGTTTTTCTCCAAAATTAATTATGAGTACATGATTTTGGATAGTGAAAATGTTTCATCTTATCATTACAATTTTTATAAATTTTCACACAAAACATAATAAATAATTCAACTTTTTCAAATCCTAAAATAATAATAATATTATAAAATAACATTATAACAATATTTTATTCAATTTTTAACTTTTATCTTATCTTAACTCACTATCTAAACAGCACCTAAATTAGAAACCCGTCTTAATTAAGTTCTCAAAAAATAACATATATATATATATATATATTACGGTAGTATATCTTCAGCATTGAATGTGGATTCCACGAATTGATCTCAAGGAAAACGACGGCCTTTTTTCAAGAAAGAGACCGACAAATGCATGAATTTGTGAGTCATATAAACATTTAATAATAATAAATTAATATATATAACCTGCAAATGTTTAGAACTCAAATGTTGTTTAATTTATAGTTTCCTGAATTTCTTTAAGAACTCCAATGGATGATGGATCCATGTATCCCGGCACCTAACAGGCCTCCGCTAAACTTGAGCCAATGAAGTACGTACCAAGTACCCCAACCAACGTCCATGAATTAATTAGGCTACATATACAGATCGACGTACGTACAATTTTTTACGCCCAACATTTGATCATACGATACATGTTAAAACGGTACGTATTTGGTACTTATGACTAGATCTATTTCTTCCAATATTCTGTGTATATATACCATGAGAAGTCAAAAGAAATTAATTCATCAAACGCTATCAAGGGAGGCAATTTTCTTTTTCAGAGAACCGATTGCGCTGGCTCCGTTGGGACAAATTAATATCGAATCTGCAATTTTTCTATGGGACAAGTACATTATCATTTCTCTGCACTGGTTGAAAGCTTCAAATCCATATATATCTTCTAATTACTTCCAATTAAATACCCTTTTTTGTCAGGAATATTACTAACAATAATGGATGGACTCTTTGTTGTTGGTAATCGAATCTCATATCCTAGTGCCTGATGTTCACTCTGCACTCCGACGTGTCGAGAAATATTTTAGTTACAAAGATATTTTTTAAAAATAAATTTATAAATTGACATGGTTTGATGTAGTATGTTATATTATAAAGTTATTTTTATTATAAAATAGATGTAACGCGTATCATATGAAGTTATGTCAGTTTGTATATTTACTTTATGGTATGTTTTTGTGGCTCACTTCTCATTTTTGTTGAATCAAAATTAGAGTGACATTAATGAAATACCTAATATGGAAGCATCAAGAACACCAACTCCATTGTTCTAATATAAAGATTAATTAATGTCATTGACCTTGACCTTCACACAACGTGCCAAACACAAAATCTTGAAAAAAAAAAAGAAAAAAAAAGGATCATGCAATTTACCTAATAAAGCCCTCAAATGTCACGAATAATCACGTTTATCTTGTTTAGGCCGATACGACCAATATTGCCCTAAACACTCAGTACCGAAGAGCTAGTGTTAGGACTAAATGATCAGTGTGGTTAGGGCTCTATTCCAGAGTAGAAGTTTATTATGACCAAGCAAAAAAGAAAGGTTTCAATGATCATAAAGAGATTTCGTAAAAATAAATCTATAAGCTAATGTGGATTGATATAATACATTAAATTATAAAATTATTTTTATTATAAATTATATTTAACATAGTATATAAAATCACGTTAATTTATTAAGATAATTTTATATAATCTCTTTATGAATGTAACACTTCTCAAGCAAAAAAAAAAAGTAATAGACAGTAGAAAATAAACACTAGCACGCGCGTACATAATACCCGAACATTTCAAATGTATTATATATGACTAGAAACGTACTTTTGCGAAAAAAACGTGCACCCCATGCATGAACTTACATTGACAAAGCAGTCTGGAAATACAAGCGTAGAGTGATGCGCCCATGCGTGGCTCCTTAGCAATAGCCTCTTGACAACTGATTTGATTTGACAATGCCCGGGCATTTTCTGATAGAAAGATAGAGACTAGTTGCAGACGTTGGGATCACAATGTGTTGAACCTAAGGTTTCAAGTTTTGTGTAATTATATATTTACACATGGATTTTGATGATAACAAATGAATTCAAAGAATGAAGGAGTCTCAAGCTCAATTTGTCCACACAATGGAGTCAAGCACATCAAGGAACCAAGCATGAGCAAGAAGGAAACAAGTTCACATTAAAGTCATAGAGAAATGTTGTAAATCTCTTAAAATTTGAAATTAGGATTAAGGCTCAAAAATTAATATTTTATCATAAAGCATTAAAATACATTTTCCACATGTGCATGAATATTTTGAAAATTAAATTTGAAAATTTTGAAAGATAATTGATTGTCATCTTTCACATGTGCATGCCATGATTAAAGGTTTGAACTTTGAAAATATTAAAGATGATTGATTGTCATCTTTCACATGTGCATGTTTTATTTGAATATTTTCAAAAGTGATTGATGCTTTTCTTGACTTATGCAAAAGGAAGATGCCTTTGTTTGAATTTTTTGAAAAGTAAAGTGTGCTCCTTTTGTCATATGCAAAAAGTAAAAAGATTAGGTTTGAATTTTTGAAAAGTGAATGATGATGTCTTTGACATGTGAATCTTTTTAAATTTGAATATGAAGTCTCATATGCCTATAAATAGATCATTTGAGAGCTTCACATTTACAACACCAAGAGCATACAACTCTCATTCAAAGCTTTCATTCTCTCTTCTCTAAGCATTGAGCCTTAACCCTTGTTCATTTTGAGAGATATAGTTTGTGCTTGTATTGTTCTTATTTCACTCATTGAGGAGTGTTTTCTGATATCCTACCCACTATCAATTCTTGTATCAGTAAAAGGGTGTGTACAACCCTTGTGCGTGTAGAAAGTGTTCTACACAGGGAATCGTTGAATCACCACGTGTAAGGTGATTGCAAGTGTAGAGGGTGTTCTACACGGATCCTTTGTAGCGGTGTTGTTCAAAGTGTAATAGGTTTCTATCTCCACCTGAAGGAGATTGAATAGTGAATTCGGGGATCCTCAAGGGGTAGCTTGAGGCGAGGACGTAGGCAGTGGGGCCGAACCTCGTTAACATACTGAGTTTGCTTCTCTCTTACCCTTACTCTTTATTGCTGTTTCATATTTTGTTTATATTTTATATTGTATATTTGATTTATAATTGTTATTTTTTTTTAAATACAACTCAATTCACCCCCCTTCTTGTGTTAGTCATCTGGGCAACACAATGACAAGTATAAAACACAGTACAAAAGAATAAAAAGCAGCCATGCATGCCGCGTGCTATTAGCTCAACGAGGTACTTGTAAATATTTTAAGTTGCTGTGCAAAATAAACTCTAAGAGGCATGTGTTTATATAGAGGAATTCTCACGCCATTAGTTTGCTTGTTCCCATCATTTTCCTAATATTTTATTTCACTTGGATGATGATTGATCTTAATATATATATTATTCTGATATTCTTGGCTGTATATGGAGGAGGCTCATGCAATTTAATTGAGTTGAAGGTAGATATTACGACCTTGCTCCGATCCCAAAGTGCCGGCCAGTGGTGCAGTTTGAATTATTCTTCATGAGGAAACCAGCGATTCAATTCATGGGAACTAAGCACTCGGAATCATTGACCCAACATAGATAATGATTTCTTTATTTTCATTTTTTTTATCTTTCTTATTTATTATGAATTTGAAATTTTATCCTTTCATCCTAATTTCTCGCGTTGCGTTCCCCGTAATCCTTTTTGTATGTGTGTATAAATATATGGTCAAATATATATATATATATATATATATATATATACTAGGTTAAATCAACGTGCAAAGCACGTTTGCTTAGTTGGATCAAACGGTTATTTTATAAAAATCATATGTTTTTTTACAAAACATGTAAAAATAGTTGATAGCTTAGAAGACATTGCTTCAACTTTTATACAAGTAATATAATTAATAGAATATTACAAAGAAACTTTAACAAACAAATTAAGTACTACGATCAGTATTTTAACAAGATGATTGAATTTGCATCATCAAGATTATCATGGTATTTAATGGCGTGTTTTGGACCAAATGGAAATTGTTTTTATTTTTATTTTTATATAAAAAGAGAGAAGGTTATATGTCCAGAATGACCCGACCCAAGAATAATCCTACAGTGGTCTTACTATCACAACCAGATGATAGAATGTGAGTGCACACTGATCGCTAACGGCATTTTTGTATAATATATGTGCCCATACAAGAGTACATACGTTCGTATTGCAAGCCAATATAGAAGATTTATGTAATGGGTAGAATTTGTCCTGGCAGGTAAAAGCTTAAAATATATATGCTATAACTCAATTTGCGTGACATGCTACTACCAGATTAATGCTATGTACAGCTACATAGACACTCAAATCAGATAATGATTGTAAAATACAAGCACACCACTCTTACAAGATTAACCTCACTGATTTTTAGCCTACCTTAAATCTCGTTGGCTCAAACAATTCAAATACCAGTGCATCACCATCATCCAGCTTATGGTCTAGTGCAAATGCTCTCCAGCCACCATTAAGCCCAGATCTTTTGCCAATGTTTGTAGCCTCGAATTCCACACCATTTTCATTTACTAATACCTATCCAACGATGTTTTTGGAAGATGATCCTCACAGAATTTTGAAGGAAGGCCCTAGTAATAAAGGCAAAATATACAGTTCAACTACTTATCCACTGAACTATTAAGAAGTTAGCTTCAGAAGCTACATCGAACCCTTCCTTGCATATGTTGCATATAAATATTAGATAAAGCATAATGAAGATAAGAAGACCATAAACTGCCTCAATTGCCACATACCAACCAAAAACAACTATAAGCATGAGACCGGACCATTGATTTGACGAAAGATGGACTTCTAGAGTCTAGCTTGCTTTGGAACTCCAGTGCAGCCTCAAAGGCACGATCTCTTTCTTTTTAAGAAGCTTCCTTGACTTCATCCAATGGCCTTGACTCTCCCCCATAAACCGCAAGCCCAACGCCTCCACTCACACAACCCAACAACCCCTGTTTTTAGCAACCAAAGCAGAGTATTTGCTTCCTACCCATGAGCCACAAGCTGCAACTCAGCTTCCCCGCATCCCCGTCACCCAGTGTCGATCGTGTTTCTCCACGTCGCCAACCACCCAAGACTGCCACCAAGCCCTGGTTCCTTCGTTTGCTGCCTCTTCCTCTCGGTTTCTTGTTGTTCAGTCGCTTGCCATCGTTGATCACCCACTGCCCAGCAGTGCAATAGTGCACTATCATGTGCAATTAAAAGAAAAAACGATACTTGAAGAGCTGCTGATCAGAATGGAGGAGACCCTTCGATTCCAACAAAGCCTTGAAGTACACCGTGTCAAATCCCTTTGGAGTTGCATCGAGTGGCGCTCTGTTGTTATCTCCTCCACTTACAGGGCACCCTTTCTTTAAGGAGGCTGCAAATCTGGGGTTAATGTTTGTCTCATTGTAAAGCCTTCCCCGGAAGGTGATGCACCGAGCAATTCCAATGCTGTGGCCTCCTGAAAGGGCAACAAGGTCTTTCAAGTCTAGTCCGTGAGATTGGAAGTTGGAGAGAAGCTGAGAGAAGTTGAAAACTGGGGGAGGAAGATTTGTATTTGCGTCATTCCTGCTTGCAGTTCTTGCATCTCTTCTCCCTAATGGTACTTTGTAGGAAAATAAACTACCTCCCAGCTAGAATACAAGCAAAGAAGCTCATTAGTTTTGAGTTATGCAGTAAATATACGTCCTAATCATCATCAGGATAATAGATTTACTAATACTGTACTCACGATTTCGACAGAGTCACGAGCTGCAACGGCCAAGATATCTGCACATGAAACCACATTGCTGCCGCATTTTTCATTGGCAGCATCTTTTATTTGATCGACCACTTCAAAACCCCTAACCGAGTTGAAATTTGGTAAGGCCGTCTTCTCCCCAGTAAAGTTGGCCGTGTCGTCTAGCAGAATTGATCCATCGCAACCCTGTCAATATTCCAACCATCAGTATTTCAGGAACACAGATCATTAATTAATGACGGTACGCACACAGATATAGCAAGGAGTAAATTAATACTTCTTGTTGGTTGGCTCCACTTGAAATATTACACCATGAGACTCATGAAAAAGGTTACGCTAGATCCGGATGTTGTGTGTGATCTTACCCAAAACAGTTACCAGACGGTACTGCTTACAGGAGCATTTAAGTTATTCTTGATATAGATTTGGCTCATTAACGTCTACGTTGAAAAGCAAACTATATATCGTAATGGCAGTGTGTGTGTGTGTGTGTGTGTATGCGTGTGTACCTAGCTTAATGGGTAAAGAAACACTTTGCAAGGAAAACGATCGAAGCCCTCACATGCATGGAACTTACATTGACAAAGCAGTCATGGAAATGTAGGCGAAGTAGTGATGCGCCCATGCGTGGCTCCTTAGCAATAGCGTCCTTGACAACTGATTTGATGACTTCCAATGCCCGAGGGCATTTTTTCTGATAGAAAGTATGAGAACTTAGTTGTGCAGACGTAGGGTTCAAAATAGCAGCAAGAGAGAATAGTACTGCAACTACACACAGTACAACATGAGATTGAAAAGCAGCCATGCTAGCGTATTAATTAGCTCAGGCTATGTATCAAATTGCTGTGAAAACAAGGCTAGGGGGTATGTGTTTATATGGAGGAACTCGTACAGAAAGCTTACTAATTAATGTTGCCTAATTCCTTATATTATTGCGTTTCCAGTATAAATATTCCTTGTATTGCGACCATATAATATATATATATATATATATATATATAATTATAACTATGGTCGATGTATGTTATAATTAACATACTACAGAGTCACAGATCACACAACCGCCCGGCCCCCTCCCCCCAAATAAATAAAGCAAAATAACACGGTTTTAGGAAAAAGAAATGATAAAGGCTGGATATGATCATCAGATATACATGATTAGGAAACGGTCAACAACAATATCATAATTGAAACACCATCGTGGTAAAATGTTTTATAAATAAAACATCATGTAAACCTAAGTGTCCGCACATAACTTAAGCGGTTTTGGATTGGAGACATAAAAATTTACGACTGTTATAATTTCAAAGAGAAGCTCTTAACATTGCACGCAAATGGATCGATGGTCAAAGTTAGCCTGGCCAAGAGTTATAAATGTTATTCATGAATGGCAAAACGATCCAATGGGCTTAAAATGGATTTAGTATTTATTTTATAAAATGTTTCGGTTTTTTTTTTTTTTTTTTGGCAAGGAAGAGAAATGGTTGAAATTTGAATTAACTTGGCCGACGGAATATTTGTTTATTTTCACAACTTTTCTCAATCCATCTCATATCATCTAATCATTACAACTTTATTAAATTTCCACACAAAGTAAAATAAACAATTCAATTTTTTCAAATTTTTTTAAAAAAATAATATTCTAACAATATTTTATTCAACTTTCATCTTAATCTCAATTCATCTTATCTCAACTACGAAAACAGATGAGTTTGACAAAAGTTTTATGCATGCATATATAGCTGATTCTCAGATCTGATCGGGTACTGAGATCATTTTTTAAGATTTTCTAGTTCACGAAACCCCAACATTTTTAAAATGCACACAAGTAAACAAAAAGTCAATTATGTAATGGTTCATAATATTATTAATTTTTGCCTCTAGTTTGGTAACCCTAGAACTTGCTTGGAAATTACGGAGTTGCAAGTTCAATTCATCTAATTGCAAGTTCAACGTATATAGGAAAAATCTTCTTGCAAATAGAGTTCGTATACCAATTCAAGCATCGATATTGATATGTAAGGCATATGTTTAACAAAACAATGTAAATTGAAGATATAAATAATTTTCATGAGATATGAGATTTTCTTCTTCTCTCAAAAATTTTTTAATATTTTTTTTAAATAAAAAAGATTATCGATGCGTGAATTGGTGTACAAACTTACTTATACCTAACAAAACTCACAAATATATATTGTACGTTGCACACAGACCTTTACTATGATTGGTACATGCACGAGTTCGACAGCAACATGATTTAATATTATTGCAAGTAATGATCATGTTTCTAACATAAACCACCGCCACCCCCCCCCCCCCCCCCCCCCTCCCGCGCGGGGGCCGGGGACCGTTCTCATAATAGTAAATATCTAATTATATAAGCTTAGTTGAGGGCAATTATCCAAAGAAGTATGATATAATCCTCCCCCTAGGCCCCCAATTTTTCTCAAATCACGGGCATTACTTTTGCAAATTAATGCAAAATCAGTAAGCATATGGACCTCGTCATCTGCAACATTTATACGTAGACTATATATGCTACAAAACTTGGGGAAAATATATACTATACGACCCGAGGAGTTTCACACGTAATTAAGTATGAGTAATAATTAATTAACAACAGAAATGAGTGATTAATCTGTAAATGAACAAAAAGGAGGCACGCACCACGATTTCATGCAATATAGAGAACATATACATGTTTTAATACCAAGGGTGGGAGTATCTCCAGAGAATCAATTAATGCTGGTTCAATGGCAGGCTTAACCCATAACACAAGGAGGTGGGGTTATTCCTAAAGCCCAAATCCTGCTTCCAGATTACCACAATTATCAAAAGCGACTTTAGGCTCAAAAGCTAGAAACAACTCGTGTTCGAATTTTGATCGCTGGAGAATAGAAGCGTGTACGTAAAAGAAACGGGGTAAAGCAACTGGGGGCTTATTACTAAGCCCAAAATTAAATCCTGCTTCTAGGTTAATACCACAATAATAGGAAGTGATTCAGCGACTTGAGACTCAAAAGCTAGAAAAGGACTCGTGTTCTAGTTTTGATCAAAGTCCAGACTCGAACGCATAACATTCAGAAAATAATATGGGTCGTGGTTATATAATCCTGAAATTTGATGATCAAAGTGACATTTGAGTAATGAGGTTACTGGTAGAGCTCGGAATAGGGCAACGACTTGTCATTGTGGATGTCATCATCTGCTTCTCCTAGCTAGCTTTCTCGATGCTTTTCGAAAGTAACGAATATGATTGGCTTATCTTATTTTACTTCTAAAATCTTAGGCACCATGAAAAAGAACTGAAGTAGGGGGTTTCTCATTGAAAAGGCTCTATTAAATTGAACTGTTGAATGCACAAGGTTAGATTTCACTCACTTGTAAGGAACAATTAAAATTTTGCTACAGATAGGTCGAGTTGTTAACACACCACTTATAGAGGTACCCTTTATAATTCTTTTTAAAAAAAATCAAAACACGAATCATTTTTTAGCATAGCTGATGTGAAAAGCTTCTCTGTCAGCAGTGTGTTTGGTATGTAAAAAAATAAAGCTTCTAAATAAATTTTCTCGAACAAGAAAGGAAGAAAGAAAAGAGACACTCACAAATTACAAATGGTAAAACTAAATAACTTTGCAGTTAGATCATGCTTGGTGAATGTTGTGGATCGCCGCACTGACACTTTTACAATCAAACTCCATGGTCTTCATCCAGTTCTCAAAGTCTCCAATTTCCTATCAAACAAACAAATACCGCACCGAAACTCTGTTAACCACAACTGAAAGACAAACTCAAGATGCACACAAAAATCATTAAAACCACATCTGAAAGACAGGCACAGGGATATAACAATTTAAAAGAAAAATAACTTACTCGAGAATTCTTAAGCCTAACAATTATTTATCACATAAGCGATTCAAATTCTTCTTTTTTCTTTTTGTTTCAATATCTACCGCAAGTTTGCAACATAGTTATTCCTTACTTGAACATTTAAAATAATTTTTTAGGTAAGTGAGAATATACTTCATTAAAGGAAACCTATACCCTTCATTCACACGGCATACCAAGCTCATAAAAAGTAGATTAGAGAAACAAAAAATACCCACCAAAGCAAACACAACACCTGCTTAACACAAGGTCAAGAGAGACTATAACCATGCCATTGTGATTCACAAACTGCCTCACGCATACACAACCCGCCCGCAAAACAATAATAAAAGAAATAAGAACAACAGTTCCAACAAATTCCGACAGCCTCTCATTCTTCACAGCAGAAGCCAACAGTCAAAGTAGCAAACCTCAACAACACAAAACGGGAACCAAAAGAACCAAGGGCCATAAAAAACAAAAGGCCTCCACACTCGTAAGCTAAGTACCTCAAAAAATCAGGCAACCTTTTTTTTTTTTTTTTTTTTTCCGGATGTCAGGGAACCTCTCCAAGGCAGGGCTCTTTGGACCCATCCCTACAGAGTAAACCCCGGTCCCGTGCACTACACCCTCAAAAGTTTCCCTACACGGAACTGGTTAAATCGCTGGCTTTTCACCAAAGGGTGTGGCCTCAAAGGATTGTTTGCACTCATAAGGTGTTGAACCTTGGACCTTGAAAGGAATGAGACCCCAAGACCAAGGCCTTCACCATAACATCTCAAAATACCTTATAATCCTAAAGCCTACTACAAGTTTAAGGGGAAGGCAGAAAACCATGGAGATGGTTAATCCTAGCCCTAACAAAGTACAATATATTCCAATAGACAATGATTAAGCTGTTAGAGGAGTTCCTCATACATCTTGAGATTTCTCTCCTTCCGAATGTGTACACAGAGGCAGCCATTGATAATCTAGCTGTTAGAGGCCTTTCCTTAAACTGATTGGACATCCAAGCACAAGAGATTGCCGAAAATGACAAAATCAAACTAGAACTATCGTAGACTTGCCAGTGTACGAAATTTTTATGAAAGGAAAAAGATGCAAATACCAATTGTTGGAGATAATATCAAATTAAGATTCTTGATTTAAAATGATGATATGATTATCTTGATTTGATTAGTATTAATTACATCAAAATTGATTAGAATACTACCTAGATTAAGTTGATGTATACTACTTTGATTAGAACACTCCCTTATTTCTCTTATAGCCTCTTTCTCTATAAATAGGAGTCTATGCCTTGTATTTATGAACACTTGAGAGCAGAAAATATGTAACCAAAGTATTTCTCTCCCTCTCTTCTTCTCCTTCCCCACCTACTTTCCTATTTTCTATTTTATTATTTTATTTTATCTTCACCATGGTATGAGAGCCACAAGTTCCCCATGGACTCTTTCCGTAATTTTTTTGGCCTTTTTTTCCCAGCAAGTCTGTCAACGCTAGAGTAATTTTTCCAGCATTTTTTGTTCGGCAAGCATGTAGCCGCTCGGTGCTTTCAAAACTTCAACACTGCTTGTTCTGAAACCAAATTTCAGAATTAAGTTCACATGCTAAAGATCATCCAATCTATGAAATACCCAATCCCATACGCCGTCGAATGCGCCACCACAGCCCACCACAACATTCGACTCTCAACACGACGGTCAGCCACCAGTATTTTCTTTTCCAGATTTTTAACAATATATTTTGATAGAACAGCCGCCAACGAGTCAAACAAGCCAAAATTCGGCACTAGTAGACACCGCACGTGCCGACCAAAGGTTCTGTCCTGCTATCCACATGCTAGCCAAATTCCCACTTGTAGGGCCATAGTATGACACGTGGCGGCATTACAACGTGCCACGTAGCCCTAGGTCCACGTCAGCAATGGACCAACGGTTCCTGCATTAGCGCACGTTAGCCTTGACCATAGATTTTGGTCAAAGTTCTTCCTACTCGATTTTTTGGGCTCATTTCGACCTCGTTTGATTACATAGATGAGATGAGATGAGATTTTTTTAAAAAGTTGAATAAAATATTATTATAATATAATTTTTTAATGTTAGTTTTGTTTTGAAATTTGAAAAAGTTGAATTGTTGATTATATTTTATGTGAGAATTTGTGAAAGTTGTAATGATTAAATGAGATGAGATGAGATATTTTGGGTAGACAACCGAGGCCTTCATATTTTCCGTCTGTTTTTGGCATTGGACTTCCCCCAATGGCTAAAAGTTCTTCTAACTTAAACAATTATGTCTCATCTCACATCCATGCATCTAGAGTATCCTTATTAGTTGCGAGTCTTTTTCTTTTTATTGGGTTTCGGCCTTCTAATTTTGGTCTTATAGTTGACCATGGTCACATACAGCCCATTGTTGCCACATCTCTAAATTTGATGTTCCGATTGTGAGTTACTTCATCACCAACACTATTTTCATCATCTCATCAGTGATCAATCAATGGATAGGAAGACTACACTCAAATTTAAAACTCAAGATTATGTTTTCATCTTAAGTTTGAAGGGACGTTGAAAAAAATATCAAATTAAGACTCTTAATTTGATATTATCTTTATATGATCATCTTGATTTGATTAGTATTAATCAAATCAAAGTTGAGTAGAATACTCCCTAGATTATCTTGATGTATATTACTTTAATTAGAACACTTAATACGGCATCTTTTTCTATAAATAGGGGTCTATGCCTTGTATTTATGAAGACTTACCAGGCATGCACACATTTCCATGGAAAAGCATTTGGTAGACAAAAGCTCTTTCCAAAACTGCCTTTTCCGTGTGGACAGCAGCAATGGGCAAGATTCTCACCACAAATAACTTAAGGAAACATCAGATAATGATGTTGGACTGGTGTTGCTTGTGTAAGAAAGATAGTGAATCAATAGACCATATGTTTCTACACTGTGAGGTGGCGAGGACTTTGTGGGATTATTTTTTTGCAGGACTTGGCATATCGTGGGTCATGCCTTTTAGATTGGTGGATTTTCTCCGAGGTAATTCACAAGTCGCAGCAATATGGGAAATGGTCCATATTTGTATGTGTTTATGTATATGAAAGGAACAAAATGATATAAGCTTCAAAAACCACGAGAAGACAATGGAGGAGCTGAAAGTCTTTTTCTTTAAAACATTGTTCTCATGGGTTGGGGCATTGTTTGTAACGGACTAAATGTCCATGACTTTTTACTATCGGTTGTAAACTCTAGTTAGGTATTTCTCATGTATACTCCCTGTGTATGTTATGAGCCTGAAGATGAAATGGTATCGTGCAGGATTAAAGGAATATGCCGTCATACGAAGAGTGAAGGAAAACGATGTATTTTGGTTAGCATTAGTGAAGCTGTGCGTTTTCAGCTTTAAGTGTTGCGTTTCAAATTTCTGCCATTTATTCTTTACCATTTCAATCATTTTAGTTATTTTTCCTTTCTGTTAGAGAGTTGTGGCTGTAGGAATCTGGGGGTATAAGTCAGAGAAGGGACTAGAATGAGGCATGATTTGGAAAATTGTCAATAGCTTTGATATGTAAGGAGGTTGGGTTCCCTTGAAGAATCCCTTAATATACGTGTGACTCTCTCTAGCATTTTCACAAACACCTTTCAGCCATCTCTTATTTCCATTACAGCACCCATTGTTACATGAAGACTTAAAATAGAAAAGATATAGCCCTCAATGTCTCTCCCCCCTTCTCTTCTCCTTCCCTATCTCCTTTTCTATTTTCTATTTTATATTTTCAATGTTAATATTTTTTTTATTTTATTTTATTGTCATCATCAATAATAGTAAGAAAGGGAACAAACAAAAAAGTGGTACCGAACCTTGATAGCGGTGTTGATAGCATGAGTGGCGGTAAGCCAGTGGTCGGTCTGCTTCATGAAGCGGGCAATCGTCGCAGCCAGAGCTCGGATTTCTAGCTCGATTCGCTTCTGGTTGACGAATGCCTCTTGTACTCCACCGTTCACGGCGTCCACCAACAGATCCGAAACTCGGGCAGCATTTCGAATCGCATCTTTCTTCGCTCTCTCTGTCCCGATTAGATTACAAACAAAATGAAAAAGAAAATATGTGGCATTTGGGGGAAATCGCAAATTCCATCACAGATTTTTAGATTCAGGAACTGACCGGTGCGGTCGCGGAGTCCCAGAGAGGCTTCATGATGATGGTGGATAAACTGGAGCAGAGACGCTTCGAGGCCTCCTGGATCTCCGTTTGGCGTCTCGGAGGATGAGGAAGAATACGGCGCGCGCGTACGCGCAGGGGGAAGCGGGGGTGAATACATGTGTGCTGCTCCGAACGCCTTCGCACTTGGACGGGAATAAGGTTGCGTTTGGGTGTTGAAGATAGTTGAGAGGAGTTGTGAATAGTTATGAGTAAATATAGAATGAGTTTGTGGATTTCATTGAGATGAGTTTGATGTGTTTGTATGTATGAAGTATGTTGAGTTGTTGACTTTTGAGTAGAAAGTTGAAAAAAGTGTGAGTCTCATCAATAATTAATTTTATTAATAATGATAGTGAAATATTAATTTTATTTATATGTTATATTTATAAACACAATTATTATGATAAATTATTTCTAACACTTTAAAAAATTAATTTTTCACAAGCGCCTTTTAGAGAAATTTATTTAAATAAAAATTTTAATAAAATATATAATACCAACTTATTATTGTAAATTATAATAAATATTTTTTTTATTATAAATATAATATCAAAACTTTTTTAATTAAATATATGTAAATTATAATAAATATTTTTTTACACCAATAATTATTTAATTAAAATTAATTAAAGTTAAGTGATGGAAATAATGATTGATGGGAAAGTGAGAGAGACGTACAGTTGATGGGAAAAGTAATTGGAGATGAAATTTCAGAAAGGCTACAGTATACCACGCAGAGGAGTGCCGGTTGAATATGTTTAAAGTGTTTGGGGGTTGAAAACATTTCAACCGTACGAACCCACCTCAGATTTATGAGATATCTTTGTTACAAACCGGCCCTAAAAAAAAAAAAAAAACTTATTACTCATTTTCTTCGCAAATTATATTTTTTTATTTGTAAAATTGTTAAAAAATTTATTTTTTCTTAAATTAATTAGATTTTTGTATTCATAATTCATATACTAAATATTTTATAAAATAAAAAAATTAAAATAAATCTAATGTGTAAATATGATAAATAAAATTTTTTAAAACTAAATGACATTTACGATCTAACATAGGGAGAGAATCAGTCGGTCCGAATCAGAAAAACCCACCGAACCAACCGAATGAATAATATATAATATATATTTTATTATTTATATAATATTTATAATTTTATATAATTAATTATAATTTTTATCTAACCTAATAGGCTAATCCTATCACTAACTCACAATTAAATAATTATTAACTAATACTAATATTTATACTAAGACTAAATTACTAATAGTCTAATATGGTATCAAAAAAATAAAAAATACTAATAGTCTGATATAGAATATACTTATACAACTCATAATACTTATACTAAATCACTATAACAGTATAACTAATATTAATATATAGCTATACTAAATTACTAATAATCTACTATTAATATTATTATATAATTATACTAATCACTCTAAGTAATACTAATATATAGCTATACAGTATATTTATATAGTTGTACTAATACTTTTAGTCTATTATATAGTATAAGACTCTAAATTCTAATATAGGTTATATAGCTATAAGCCTATAACTAATACTAATATTTATATTAATACTAATAATATAAAATACAGTTATACTAGCTTATTGTTTCAAGTTTCAACATAACTAATATTACTAAATTTACTAACATATAGACTGACTATACTAAATTACTAATAGTCTAATACTAATACTAATATACTATTATATAGTTATATTAATCATAAATTCATAATAACTAAATCATTATAAGTATATAAGTATATCTACTAGAATTAGTATTAGTATTAGTATTAGCTAAGTTAATATCTAATATGCTAGTATTAGTTATAAAATTATAAGAGTATTAGCATTAGTTAACTTAATATCCAATATGCTAGTATTAGTAATAAGATTATAAAAGTATTACTCTTATTTAATATAGTATTACATAGAGTATTAGTAAATGTGTTGGGTTTGAAGAGATATAGTAATACTAGTAGTTATTATTACTAGTGTTATTACATATTATTAGTTATTAATTATTACATATAGTTATTAGTTATAGTATTAGACTATTAGTACTAGTGTATTATTAGTTATAGTAAATAAGTTAATAACTATTACTAATTTACTATATACTAATACACTAATAGTATTAATTTATTACTGATATTATATATAATATATATTAATATATATATAATAGTATACTATTAATTATATATATTAAATTATAATATATCACAATATAATTACAAAAGTATTAAATAAAATTTCCCTGGATATAAAAATAAAAAATAATAAAAAAATATCAATTGATATACTCCTAACTCTCTAAGTTAGTAATAAAGTAACAATTAACAATTTACAATATAATTTTAATTAATAATTTTTTTAATTAGCTAATTAAATAATACACATTAAATAGTTTACTTAATTTTAATTTTACTAACTTAAATATTTTCTTACTAACTTATTAATTTTTTTACTTTTTAGAACAGAAAATCACATTTTAGTTAGTAAAAAAAATGACATCGTTTAGTATAAAATTGGATCTAAACAGGGCCGTTTAGGTCAATTTTTAGAGGAAATTTAAAACTGGGTTGCATGAAAGCAACTGAGTTATTTTTTTCAACTTAGCATATGTTGAAACGGCGTCGTTTAGGGTTAAGTCATTCCCCCCCTCCCTCCGTGATTCCCTCCCAAATTCCCATTCCTAGAAATCAGAATTCATTCCCTCCTCAGACCTCTCTGGCTCTATCACTTTCTCAAGCAAATCAAAACTCTAGCCCCTCCATAGCTGCCAGGCTGCCATCACTAGCCCCTCCATCGCATCCCCTCCAAATCCTAGCCCCTCCGTTGCAACTACTTTGCTTTCTTCATTTCCCACTTACCTCACGCAGCCCCTTTAAATTCTCAACCCTTCCCTCAGCAGCCATAACCCTCTCTCACGTAGGCTCGCAGCAGCGCCGGCAGCCCTCTCTCAACCCTCCGACAACCGTCTCTCCCATTGATTTAGGTATGTAAATTTGGTAATAGGTAGGGTTATTTTTAGGTTTTTATTTTCAGGGATTTTTCCAGTCTGTTATAGTTGAAGTTATATAAAACATCTATATATAATGTCTTTGTTGAAATCACTAAATGTCTTTATACAAAAACAGATTTTGTATAGTTGAAAACAAATCTGTATAAATTTGTGTCTGCGACTCTACTTTATATAATGTCTTTATATATAAAGCATCTATATATAATGTCAACTATTTAGTGAAATCATGTCTTTGTCATAGTGATTTCAAGGGTATAATGTAAAACAGAATTTATATATTTGTTATAAATTTCAAGAATATATATCAAGTCTTTGTTATTGTTGAAGTTAACTGAACATATATATGCTATATATTGATAACATCTCATTACAAATATTATTTTATTATGTGCCTTAATTGGGTTGATATATATATATAACAAAAAGGGTCAATGGTTGGGAGTCTGGACCTTCAGGAAGTAAAAACTAAAGAATGCTTTCAATTGATCAAGTGGGTTTGGGTTATTTGCACGAATCAGCTCGGCCAATTGGGCTTTCTCTCAAATTATTTATTAAAATTATTCCTTGAAGCCAAGCCTAACATGACATGATATATATAATTTTTAGGTTCTTATATATAATTTAGTGATTGAATTTACAAGTGTGATTTGTTTCTTCAATAATTTGTTTATTCTAACCACGTACTCTGTGATTTGCTTATTCTTGTAATGGTTGACTTTATATCTAATCTAATTGTAGGTATTTGGTTGTTTATTTTTTTAAATGGAATCTTCAACTTCAACCAATGATATGCAAGAGTCAATACAAAGTCCAAATATAACTCCACCCCCACCCCCACCCCCACCCCCACCCCCATCCAATGTAAGTGATAAATTTAATATTTGTGGGTCACAAAGTGGTAGAATTAGGTCAATAGTTTGAGATCACTTTTCAAGAATACCAAAAAGTGATCCCACTAAACCTAAGGCTGCATGTAATTATTGTGATACTTTGTATGCATGTGATATAAAGATCAACGGTACGAAGTCCATGAAGTATCACATTGAGAAGCAATGCAAGAAAGATCTGTTTAAAAATACGGATAAGTCCTAGACTCTAGGTTGGAAGGTTGAGGGAGGTAGTAGTAGTGGGGGACTTGGGCCCATTGCATTTAGTATTGAGGCCTATACAAGCATTAGCAGAGATGATTATTGTTGATGAGTTGCCCTTTAGGTTTGTTGAAGAGGAGGGTTTCAAGAAGTTTATACTTGTGGTTTGCTCTAAGTGGGTAGGGATTTTATCCCGTTGGACGATTACCAATGATTGTTTTAATTTGTTTATGAGGGAAAAAAATAAATTGAAAAGTGCTCTTCGAGGATAATGAATTTCCCTCACCACGGATACATGGACATCTGTGCAAAACTTCAACTATATGTGTGTCGCAGCACATTTTATTGATGATGACTAAAAGCTACATAAGAGGATTCTTTCATTTTCTTTAGTTGAAAATCAAAAGGATGATATACTTTGTAAAAGCATAGAGTTGTGTTTGCATGATTGGGAGCGACCGAAAATACCTGCAATCACTCTTGATGATGTAAGTTCTAATGATGGGGCCGTTTCTTTTTAAAAAAAAAAAACCAAGTATAGAAGGGACACGGTCTTGGAACATGAATTCTTATATGTTCGATGTTGTACCCATATTTTGAACTTAATTGTCCGTGAGGGATTGAAAGAATATGAGAGGAGTCTATTGTGAAGGTGAGAGATGTTGTAAAGTATGTTAAATTCTCCCCTCAAATGTGGAGTACATTTAATAAATGTGTGGGGTTGGAAAAGATTCAATCCAAAAGTTATATTTGCCTAGATGTACCAACTAGGTGGAACTCCACCTATCTTATGTTGGAGAGGACTGAGAAATTTAGAAATATTTTTGATCGATTGGAGGAAGAAGATTGAGACCTTTTAGGTAGTATTAAAGATGACGATGATGGCGATGATGAAGGTGATGTGGTGGATAGGAGAATGTCAAAGAAGTTAAGGCCTCCCAATGACTCCGATTGGGACAAGGTACAGTTGTTTCAGAGTTTTTTTATTATTATTTCATAATGCAACTTTACGCTTCTCAATGGGTGAATATGTAACTTGCAATATTTTTTTTTATGGAGTTGGTTACTATTAAAAATGTCATTAATATAGAGTGTGAAGAAGGGAGCCCCATGGTGAAATTAATGGCCACAAATATGAACCAAAAGTTTGAAAAGTATTGGAAGAACATGGATAATCAGAATATGTTGTTGTACGTTGGGATTGTTCTTGATCCTCGCTACAAGATGCGATATATTCACTTTGGGTTGAGAAAAATGTAAGCAAATGACCCTACAAAAAACATTGATATGAGTTGGAAGGTGAAAAATGTATTTATCTGCATGTATGAGGCATACATCAAAAATGAATAATGGAGTTCTCCTCAGCGCACAAGTTCCCCATGTGAAGATGCAAGTCCTTCAACAGATCAGTCTGTGAATAGACAGGCGTCACATGCTGCATTGATGGCCTAATTTAAGTAAGAGTTGTAGTCAGAAGACTCTTTAGAAAGCAAGTCAAAAGTTGATAGATATCTAGCTGAAAAATTGGTGGAAGGTGAATTCAGTTAGGTATCGCGTACTTTCAAAGGTTGCACGCAATGTACTTACAATACTGGTATCGACTATGGCCTCTAAATCTACATTCAGCATTGCGGGTCGTGTACTTGACCATTTCCAAAGTAGTGTAAATCCGATGATGGTTGAAGCTCTCATATGTGCACAAAATTGGCTTTATTTTTCTTCCACTCCAATAAGCCTTAGGACTTTAATGGATGAATTGGAACAATTTGAAAAAAAGGTGGATATGTGTAAATACATGATTATCTTTTGATATTTTTTGTGGTATATTTTTTTTTAACTTCTATATTATTTAACTTTATTTAATTTGTTTTGCCCAATGTTCATTAAAGATTAAAAATGTGAGAAGATTGTGCTGTTGATTTCCCAAATCCCATTATATTAAACTATTTTGAACTTTTGGTAGTAACTAGTAAGTGGGATTAGCATGACAGGAGATAAAGATGAACATCGTAGTCCAAAAACAAAAATTTTATTTAGTATCAAAAGAATGAGAGATAAAGTAAAAGATAATAAATTGCATTTGGATTAATGTACGTAGATATTAAAACTTATTCAAAACTGTTTCAAAGCTTATTATATATATATATATGAAACTCTCTGGCAGGTCTTAACTTGTCCAGGATTGATCTAGATCAGCTGATTGTTTTGTTTGTTCAACTAATTCTTTGAATAGCCTCAACTAATTCAAAACTTATTTGGAAACTGCACATTTAGTTCCTACATATTCATATATTCTACAGGAGTGCTTATATTAATGAGGCAGCTTCACTTACATGTAAAGCTTTTAAGTAAATGGTCTTTCTTTCCCATTAGCTAGACTAATGCACTGAAGTTGGACTTCCAGATTGCTTATTCATTTAATGTATATTAATTGTCTCATGAAAATGGTTTGGGTTATTTTTCATTGACCCTTGTAGCGGACAAAATGCATTGAGATTGGATTGCCAGAATTGATTATATTGATTGTTTTATCTCAGGTAAGCAGTGTCCTTGTCTCCATGAGCATCTGCTGCTTTGTCAACTAAAACTTTCCTCAATATTTTGAAATAAGAAGAAAGGCATGCTTGATATTCTTGTTTGCATTGCTACAGTTAATGTGCTTCGGCTTGGCATATTCTGATTTGGTTGATATCATATAAATCTATGGAGGAACCATGCAGTTGTACTTATGACAACTCTTAGGCAGGATGTAGGTTAATGGGCTAGACATCACTTCCCAGCCTTGCGTCCTTACCGTGCGCCAATGGAAGTAAGGGATCTCATGATCTCTCAACTTTCTCGAACCTGCAAAGTGAAAAGAGCGTATTAACTGCATAAAAATTAGGAAGCTCTACTCTAATGGTTGATTACTATACATTTATTGAGAATGATTACTATGTTCATGTGTTTAGTGATGAGAATTTTTGTTAATAATTCTTTTGTTTACATATTAGATAGTATTGTGAAAAGTGAAAAATATGCCAATCCAAATAATGTAGCAACTGCCAAGCCCAGGAGGATAATTGTTTTTGCTTGTATTGATGTAAATGCTTTATGCCATTGTCATAGTCTTTTTTTATAAGTAATTTATGCAAATGTTATAGTGTTATTTGAATTTCATATTTGAGAGCTATGTTTTTATTTAGAGCTTTTGATGTAAATTACTAAATATGGCTCCTACTTTTCTAGATTTCTAGTTCTAGTCTTCTACTATTATTCTTTTGAAGACTTTTTAATTTTCAGTTTTTGAAACTTTTCTAATTTTCAATTTTCATTGGGAAATGATATTTGCAGTCGTGGTTGTGCAAGCGGCGTACAGTCGCTTTGAAAAAAGTGAATTAATATGGGACCCACATGAAAAAAAAACTAACTTTTTAATCGTGGACCCCACTCTTTTTCAAAGCGATTGCGTGGCATTTGCACATTCTACAACTGTATGTAGCATTACTCATTTTCATTATCTATGCTTGGGAATGGTTTTTATTTTTTTCTTTCTTTTAGAAGCCAAATTGGATGTATGGTACTTACATGATGTGCATACTGCATACTAGTGATTGATCACCTTGTTTAAATTGTTTAGATGGATATAGAAAATTTTCATTTTTTTGTAATAAAATATTTTATTCAAATTTATTGAGCCATTGGGCCAAAAATTATGGAAGAAAAATATTGGGCTATTGGCCCATTTGGATCCTATTTGGACTGTCTCGAATGAGATTGGACCGGCCCGATCCTTAGGGAGTTCGGTTCAATCCAAGTCTACAAAATCTCCCGAAACCGAACCGAACTCCACCTAATCTAATGAAATAATTTGTACAAAATAGACAAGTTTTATCCAAATAATTTTTTTAAAATGAATTTAATGAATTTCAATTTAAAAAATATTAAAAAATTAATTTTTATTAATGAGATATTTTTTTACAACAAATTTAAAGCTTATCTATTTAAAATTTGTACCCATTACTTGTACCATCTACAATAACCTTAGAAGAAATAGCAACAGCTTTTTTTATTTGCAGGTCCAAAAATGAAGTGGGAATTCTAGAGAATCTCCTTTAGAGCAGTCTCATTGGATTATCTATATCCAAAAGCAAGTGTATTTTTTAACTATGGGATAGAAAATTCACTTGCAACGGATTAGCCATTAACAAATTTTGTAGCTTTTAGCTATAGTATTTGTAAAGAGAATATCAAATTTAATCTATATTGTACATAGAGCAAATTTTTATTTTATTATTTATCTGCAACTCTATCTCTCTCCTCTTTCAACGCAACTGTCACTATTTCTTTCCCTCAAATTCTTTTTTCCATAATAAAATAAAATAAATTAATAATTAAAAAAATTAAATATTTTTTTAATTACTATATAATGAATAAATGGATAATCTAATATGGAGATTTGATATAAATAGTCAAAGTCAAATTCATCTCATATTATTTTATTGTTATATAATAAAAAAATTAATTATTCCAATATAAATTTATCTTACATTCATAAAAAATGTAATTTACATATACATAATCTATTAACAATACTCTTACACTCTTGGGAGAAAAAGATCGATAGAGAAATGAACTAACTAGCAACAGCTTTGATTATTTAATTAAGTAAATTTTCTTTAATATCATATTTTTATATATTTTATATATCTTAATCAAAACTTAAGCCTCATTTGAATACACACTTTAGATGAGATAAAATGAGATATTTTGAATAGTAATGAAATTTTTAAGTTAAAATAAGAAGAAATAGTTTGTTAAAAAAATATGAATTTGGATAATAAGATAAGATAAGATAGTTTTTAGGATTTTGAAAAAGGTGTGGGTTCCACTATTTTAGTTTTCAACCGAAGCATTGTTTATTACTGTTCACACAATATTCCTACATTGTTTATTGTCAGATTTTACTGTTTATAACTATTCACGCACTGTTCTTGCATTTTTCACTGTCAGATTTTACTGTTTATTATTTTTTATTTAAGTTGATATTTTTAAAATTTAGAAATGAAATATAGTATGTTTAAATAAAAAAAAAAACTGTAATACAGTACAAATGAGATGAAAATCTGTACTCAGTATTCAAACTGAGCCTAATCTTATATTAGATTGTTCATCTAATTTTTACATAACAATGAAATATTATTTATTATTTATTTTAATTTTGTATCTATTTTGTTATCATATTCACAAATCATCTGAGATCATTTCAACATCCAAACGAAGCCTTAGTGTAGCTAAATTCTATTTTGGCTATTTTATTGCCCATTGCAATGCAAGTCCAAATCACCATAGATTAGATAATATATGACTAACTAGATTAGCTAATATATGACTGACTAAATTAAATGCTTAGGCCAGCTCTAAGGACTTCTTCTATGCTTTTATCATTAGCACGTTATATTTTTCTGTTGCACGTGTGTTTCATTCATTGCTATTACATTGACAACTTCTCTCCATTTATTTTATTTCCATAGAGAGATCTTTATAAAATTAGAACCTATGACTTTACACTCCCCTTTGATACAAACTATAAAAAGAGAACATGGAGAAAATTTTATTCAATTTCAGAAGTTTAGAAAGTAATAAACTCAAATTAAAAGAATAAAAATCAATTTATTTTTAATTGATAGTTCATAGATTGATTAAGCATTTCATAAATTTAATCATCATCGGGACTGTGTTCTTGCTATTGTTATGATATATGTGTAAAAGTATAATTGAATTTCATGTTAAGTTTTGTTGAACTCAAGATTTCAATCATCATACAACTTTATCTCTACTAATGAATTTTGATGATAACAAACCACTTCAAGTATAAATCAATCCCAAGTTGTCTGCATAATATCAAGGACATCAACAAATCAAGCATGAACATGAAAGAGATCTGGCTTACAAATGAAACTCTTAAGTGTATTTTTGTACATATCTTTCAAATTCAAAAATAGGTTAAGGCTAAAAAATAATTTCAATATACTTATGAAAAATCATTTCACATTTTTTACATGTGCATGATATGATTAATAGTTTAAAATTGTAAAGATAATTGATTGTCATTTTTTAAATATGTATAATATATTTGAAATTTGGAATTTGAAAATAAAATCTCATATGCCAATGGCTCATTTGATATTATTAAAAAGAAGCGTTAGCAACCAAATGAGATGAAAACCTTTGTTTTACACCCACCAATAATCACATAACACGTAGGTGTTCTGGCAAATTGAAGAATAGAGTTGCAAGTTGAGAATTCCTGCATTAATTCCATCCTCTTCCCCCCAAACCTGGTCTCCTCTCTCTCTCTCTTTACCCCACGTGGATCAGGCTGCAAATGCCCCTTCTTATGTGTGGGAATGTTGAAAATAAGTTAAGCAATTAGAGCATAGGTGCAGACATACTCATTTTGTCTGCCCCCTTCACATAGAAACATCACATGGACTCCAAGAAGAAAAGAGAAGTGTTAAATAGAATACAAGCATGTTCTAAATAGAGCAAAGAAATACCACTTCGATAAAAGTGGAAATACCAATTCGATAAAAGTGGACGAGACTCAACCCAAAGTCTTCATTCCAGATTTAAACAAACCAACTATATATAATGTACAACTCTTCAGCATAAATTATCACATTCGGAGCATCCTTAATTTTTACACGCACAGTTGGGTTCCAAATCAAGTTGAGAGATACATAGAGCTCACAGTGACAGGATCTGTCGAGATAGAGAGAGCAACAAGAGTGATGAAATGAATATTTTTCTTTGTAAAGACGGGAGAATAGAGGGGGGAGGAGTGGAGAGAGACGTTCGGGACAATAGGAGAGGAGAGCCGGGGGGGGGGGGGGGGGGGGGGGGGGGGGGGGGGGGGGGGGGGGGGGGGGGGGGGGGGGGGGGGGGGGGGGGGGGGGGGGGGGGGGGGGGGGGGGGGTGTGGGAGACAAAGGGAAAAGGGAGAGGAGAGGGGGGACCTCGGAGAAAGCGAAAGAGAAAAATTGAGATAGAAAAAGAAAAACATCTCTCAACTTGCACGCACCGTAAGACACATAAGTCTCCCACGTGTTGAAATTCTATTGAAGGGTGTAAAATGCCAAAGCACATCAGATCTGGTTTGAAGTTTTTCTCATCTTCAAAATCAACGTATCAATTATAAGTTTTACTATCAAAAGCTTTCAATCTTTTTTTTTTTAATCTAAACTTTGAGTCTTAACACTTATTCATCTTGATATATAGTTTGCGATGTACTATTTTTAATTTCACTCAATGAGAATTGTACTTTGATAACCTACCTACTATCAACTTTTATATAAATAGAGAAATATTACGTATAATCATTGTGAGTGTAGTAGGAGTTCTATATGGGGGATAACTAAATCACTGCTCGGGAGGTAACTGTAAGCGTAGAAGGTTCTACAAGAATTCCTTTAAAACAATGTTGTTCAAAAGTTTAATAGATTTCTATCTCCACCTAAAGGATGTTGAATAGTAAATTTAAAAATTCTCAATGAATAGTTTGAGGCGAGGACGTCGACAATAGAGCTAATCCTTATTAAAATTTTAAGTTTGTATCTTTCTTAACCTTACTCTTTATATCTATTACTGCTTAATATTTTATTTATATTTTATATTGTGTATTTTATTAATAATTGTTAATTTTTTAAAACAATCCAATTCACCCGTTTTGGGTTAATCATCTGGCCAACAAGTATAACATGATCTAGTCAAAATTTATAGAGCTAATAAAATCTCTGGGATGGAATGGATTGGTATATGGTTGAATTGGTATTTTCCCTCTTTGTAATCACAAACGGGAGGTTGAAGTGTGGGTTCTAACTCCCATGAAAACCTTTTTTTCTTTTTTGTAAAAATAAAAAATCGAGAAAAAAAAAGTTGTGGATTTAACCACCACAGATGATGCATAGAACGTACTGCACAAAAATACAATATGCTGGAGATAAGATGAATGCATATATATATATATATATATATATATATATATATATTGTATATTCTTAATGTATTACTATAAGATTCTTATTATTATTGTCGTTTCATAAATTTGGAAATTTAAAGTATCACCTTAAATGTATTATATGAAAAATCTATTTGAAACTTATAAGCATATCTTCATCGACTCCGTCTTCAAATTAGAACTTAAAACCTTCTTTTACTTGCTATCTTTGTTTTTGTCAAGAACAACAAAATCTCACAATGATGGAGCCTTGGGCAACCACCTAATTAAGCTGCCTATCCCTTTTCAGCCTCTAGATGTTAAACCTTTTTTTTTTTTTTTTACAATTAATCAATATGATAAGGCATGGCATCTCTTAAAACATGTTAAAATCATCTTCACTTGAATGTTTTAATTTTATATAATTATTCTCAAAATTAAAAATAAATAAAAAAATTCGTCAATGGATCAATATTATTCTTTAATTATATGGTGCTAGCTGCTACAAGCACCTACTCACTGAGAGAGTGTACCAATAAAAAAGAAGAGGAAATGCAGACATTGTCAGACTCTTTCGGTACAATCCCTCGACCTGTTTAGCATTATTCTGAATTATACAGACATTACCCCCCCTAGAATATACAAAACTCAATACTTTTATTTACAATTGTTACTATTAACTATAGCTAAACCCTGCTCTAAATGTAGTACCATATCTTAGGTCTTTTTATCTCGTACCATGTTGAAAGAATGAAGCCTAGTCGTTTTATTTAATTATTGTACCATCCAAAAAATTAAGGATTAGTTTGGTTGTTAAACTGATTCAAATCAATTCAATTATATCTAATTTTAAAATGAATCTAATTTCTAAATATATAATTATCAAATTATTAAATTTATTTCAATTCAAAACTTCTTTACATGTATGATTCATAAATTTTTTTAATTTTTTATAAATAATATTAAATTTATTTTAACTTCTAAACTTATTTTAAATAGACCTATAAAATTTAATCTATCATCTTAACTCATAAAAATTAAACTTAATATTTAAACTTATTTTAAATAAATCCTATAAAATTTAATCCATCATCTTTAACTCATAAAAAATTGAATTCGGCTAAGTTGAACTTAATGTCTAAACCCCGCGTAACAAAAAGTTAAAAACTTTTGAAGAACAAAAAGTTGCAAGGGCCACGTATTCATAAAACCAAATCACGACCAAGTAGTCGATAGATCTCCAATAATGCCATATCTACCTGTCCATCTGTCCATGTTCTATGGCTCTGTGCCCAAACCAAATCTTGTACGGGCGGGGCGGCTGGGGTTTTGACTCTTGAGGGGTCTATCCTAAAATTTTTTTAAAAATCTTCTTTTTCGAGGCTGCTGCATCAATTTTTTTCTTTTCTTTTCTTTTCTTTGAGACCCTTATCTACGTGTCCATGTTCTATGGCTCTGTGCCCAAACCAAATCTAGGGCGGCCGGGGTTTTGAGGGGGTCACGGCGCAAGACTACAAGGCTATACTAAAATTTTTTAAAAATCTTCTCCTTCATGGCTGCTCCATCAAAATTTTTCAAATATTCCTTTTGATCTTATAGAGGAATTTTAAAAGAAATTTATCATTCATCATTTTTTAACTTTATATTTATTTTTTAATTTTATTATTCTTAAGCAAATTAAATTCTTATTATTTATATATTACAAATTTAATAAGAGAAAAAAAATGTAATATACAAAAATGATAAATAGAACTTTTTATTTTAAATAATTCACCTACTGCCTAAAAAAAATCTATAATTCGCGTAATTCTTATTCGAAATACATCACGTGTTTAAATTTTCGCCAAACTCAAAATTTAGCCCAAGCTTTTGCTTGTTTTCTTAAATTTTCAAGTTTTGGACATAAAAACGTTCTGACAGCTGGAAAATACTTTTCTCATGAAAGCATTGAAATTTCTTCCGTTGAAAAAGAAAACTGTTATTTCAAACGAATTTTTATTTATTTATTTATAAATAGACGTGTGTCACATGTCGTTATTAGATCGATCAACAATTCAACATGTTAACAATAGTTTCTTTTTTAGTTTTTGGAATTTATTTATATTGTCTTTTTAATATTATACTTTATAATAATATGCACAATAGGTAAAATAATTTAATTATTATAATATCAATTCACTCCTCCATAAATTATAGATAATCGTTTTGGCTCTAAGCAAAAATCTTTTAAAAAAAATATCTTCGAACGTACCCATCTCATGAGTATCTCTCCTTAAAAGAAGATGATATACAAGTTTGTCCTCCAAAATCTAATAATATATATATATATATGTATGTACGTACAAATTCTACTAAGCAGTTTTAAACTATACGCTTGTCTTTTTTTTATCTTGTATTTTTTTTTCTAAGCAGGCATGTAGTGTAATAGTGTTGAGTAGAATAACTTTATCCATGGAGATAGGCCTTATAAAACTCGAATATCTAGTCCTGATATATATATATATATATTTTTAAAAATTGAATGTACAATTTTTTTTTTTAAATCGAAAACCATTTACTACTATAAATAATATATATACACACATAGAGGCAAACACATAATCATCATATTAATTTGGCCTCTAAAATAAAATAATAATAATATTTACAATCATAAAATACATAAATATTACATAATTTTTTTTAAAAATAGATTCATACAAAATTTATATAAAAAAGAATTAATTTTTTTATAAGAAATTTAATTCTTATTTAAAAAAATTATAGACATTTACACGCTCTACAATTTTATATAATATTACTTGTACAAAAATTCTAACTCCAGCTAGGACGATTTCCTCCTGCCAACGGCCAACGCCATTGACGAGTGCATCGAGCCAGAAAGAGACGTACGACTTTGTTTTTTGCATACGATCGAGATTGGGCGTAGGCATGCGTACCTAAGAGTCATGACTTATGTTAGTCATGAACACCATACACCCTGTGCATAATGCGACTAATTATATACGTACGTTAGCATGAACTTTTTGCATGTTCACTAGCCTCAATTTTCAACTTCTACACGCTATATATGTGCCTACGTATTAACTACCAAGCTCTGCTTTGGAAACTAGGAGTACGACTAATTAGGGTTGGTGAATGCAGATTAAGTAGGAGTAAGTACGAGTAGTGCGCTCCTTTTTTCACCACTCGGCGTTATTAATTAACTTTTGACCCCACGGATCAACAATATATAGTATAACCTAACAAAAGCGTAATAATCACAAAGTTTTTTTACAGAATAATATAATTAAAAGTTGATTTTGAACTCATCTATATATATTTGAGACGAGTTGTATATTTGACATGAGTTTTAAATTTTAATTGACACGAGTTTTAATCACATTAATAGAATTTTTGTTTCTATATCATTACAAGAAAAACGGTCTTTTGTGATATTTATTGCGGTAAAAATAATATTCGTAATTAAATTTAATTGAGAATACTATTTTTACCGCAATAAATTTATCACAAAAAGTTATTTTTCTTATAATACTACAATACTTATAGTACATGTCTTCAAAAAAATATTAATAACTCATAATTAGATTTTAATGATTGTTTTATCCCAAATAACTTGATCAAAATCAAAATTCTCAAGTTCAAAATTTCTAAAAGTTACAAAGAATCTCCTTCCCGATATTGATCTGTTATCGAATACGACAAGACAATTGTCAAAATCCATCCTAGTTAGTAGTACTAAATGCCTCTTATCAATTCAAAATAATGTCCAAGTTTTCCACGTTTTACCAGTGCACTTGATAGCCAGCAGCCTCGCCAGTCGTCTCCCGTTATCGAGGTCATTATTTGTTTTGAAAACCATGCATTGGCTTCTACTTTCAAGCTGTCAAACTTTGATTCTTCCCGTTGAGATTACATGTCACATGTTCTTTCTCGGAAAATACTAAAGAAATTTACTTCTCCAAGTGTAAATTAAATCTACTTAAGACCCAAGCTGTCAACCTTTGATTCTTCCCGTTCAGATATTTGTTTCTTGGAAAATACTAAGGAAACTTAATATTAAAGGTAATTAAGAAAAAATTATTTTTTTATATGTTAGTTATTGAAAATTATAAAATTTAAATTTTATGAGAAGATTGATAAAATAAACTTTGTAAATAAAAATATAAATAAAATTATAAATATATGTAGTATTACTCTTCTTTCTCCTATGATCATAGTATTAAGGGATAAACCATTTTTAAATTATATTGGCAATCAAAACAAACAAAATACATCGACAACAGTTAAAGGGAGAAAAAATAAAGACAAGATAACATGATACATATAAATATATAGAAGAAATAATAATTTGTTTATAATTATTTATAATTAATTAGTAATACTACCTTGAAATCAAAAATTTATTTTACGTGAATTTTATATTTATTTATTTTTTAAAAAAAATTTATTATATTTATATTTATTAAATTATAAATATAAAATTATTTTTATTTATAATTTCAAACGATAAAAATATATACATAAAATGGATCTTAATCATTACTACTCGTTAATATTTTATATATCTATGCTTTAGATCTATAATTTGGAACAGGATGGTTAAAAGCTGGTGTCAACAAAAAAAGCAGAGTGAAGAGCCAAAGGCAAAATCGATATGAACTTCAGCTGCTGACCGCGCAATAATGCAGTCCATGTTGCCGACACCTTCGTAGTAAACTTTGTCCTGCTAGCTCATCAATAATTTTAACTACCCACTGAAATTAATAATTGTACTCCACTAGCTAGCTAACCTTTTCCGTCACTCAGGAGCCGTCTATATGCATGCATGCATTTATTAAGCTCCAATTATAGCAAAGATTATCTTTTCAGAAAGCTCTTTTTGTCAACATCGTTATTATTATTGTTAATTTCTCGGCAATTCTGGTTGTGTCTTCGCCAGCTTGTACAAAGTGGCTTTCTTTTTTTTTTTTCTCTAAAAAGCAAATTTTCATCTTTATACGGGTGAATAATCGAATATTTAGAAAAGAAATATCAGTAATATATATATATATATATAGTTTTTTTTTACGTGGTGCTTTTAATTGTGAGTGGACAGTGGAAAGCAAAGTCGAAGACAATTATCTTAAATTAATATAATGTGATTGCCAACTGGGAAATGGTACTCCGACATGGATATTAGTAAGAGATTGAAGTGACTATCATATATTAATTGTCATATCGGTAAGCTCAATGATGAGATGTAATGAATTTACTTTTTAATTAATTGATTCGTTGAGACCACGTATCTAATTGGAATGACAAGTACGCTTTGAAGACCATTCAACGTCTATTATATATCACCCACAACCACTTTTGCGGTCTAGCCTTTGCAAAAGTTTGCCTATGCTCTTATGGTAGGGAATATTCTTCTTAATAAAAAAGAAAGCAAATAAATAAATAAATCATTTTAATCTCACTTCCTCAAATTCTATTAAAATCTGTTGAAAAATATATCTTTTATAATATTTATTAATGTAGGCTAAAAAATATACAAACCTCTCATATCTTATTAAAAGGTTAGTTGGATAATGAGTTCATTTTATCTCATCTTATCTATATTTAAAAAAAAAATTGATAAAAAAAAACTGACATTCAATATATATATATATATAATGTTATGCGTATCTATAGCACTACCTAAATAAGAAATAATGAGAGATTTTTTGTATAGAAAATAAGGGCAGCCAACCACTCTTGAAAATGGTATGATCATGTTCATTTTAGGTATAGGTTGATGTCAAGAAAAATAATATAATATTAAATAATTAATCCAAAAGCTTAAATCAGAAAGCTGAAATGATCAAATATTATAAATATCTATCTTGACTATATATTAAGATTCCTATACATTTTCTAATTTCCAAGAGTGATAATTACTTTTTCCGATAAGGACGATAATATATTAATATTATACATGATTAAAACCCAATAACTACAACAAATTAAAAAGAAAACAATTGATTAACTTCGTCCACCTTAAATTTACATCAACGTGGTTCATGACTTTTATTTTTAGACATATATAATATATTCCATATCTAACCACTTCTTCTTGAATTAGGAGCCGTCCATGCACCCTTCGTTGAAAAAAAATAGGCATATTAAATTTTTTTTTGGTCTCCAATAATAGTATAATATCGATCGGGACTGCTTATACGAGTCACGCCCTGTTCAAAGTTTCAGGAAACTTTCATGACTACCAATTAACGGAATCACGTATATAAGAAAAATATCTTTGGTATGAAAGGATTTTATTTAAATAAACGTGTAGATTGATGTAATTTAATGTGATTTATTAGTTTATAAAATTATTTTTAGTCTGATAGAGAGATCTATTATATAATATAAAACTATATCAAGGCTTGTTTGGATTCAGAAATTAGAGAAAGATGATTTCAGATGAAAATTAAAAGTTGAATAAAATATTATTTTTTAATATTATTATTGTTTTGAAATTTGAAATATTATGATTTGAAAAAATTGAATTGTTTATTATATTTTGTATACGTTAGAATTTGAAAATGTATAATAATGAGATAAAATAAAAAGAAACACTCTTTGAATCCTAACGAATTCTTAAAGAATATTTTTACAAACAAAATATTTCTCAACATAGTATTTGTTTCGTTCATGAACTATATGTATAGGAACTTAGGAAGTATGGGTATTGAGTAGTCCGAGCTAGGTTAAGTTAGCTTTGGTGTTGCATAACGATTCAAGACTCTTTAGCTAATTTCAGACTGAAGAGTGGGCGGGGAACTAATTATATTCGTGAAATATCGATAAAAGCATATAAGACTTGTTCATAAAATCCGATTGGGTTATTTTTCTTTTGATAGTTAAACTTGTCTCGTACTTTCTCTGTTTGAAAGATTCGCCGCTCGTCCTTTTAAAATAAATTACAGACCAAAAGAGCCCGGCCTGAAGAATCTTTGACGTTTCCTCGATCCATTCTTTGACAATACGCATTGGCGTTCGGTCAAGGACTTGTACACTTTTCTTTTATGTGTTCAATGAATTGGCGACTCTCTCACTTTCCATTGAAAAATATCTCTAACAAAGTATTTTTTTTTATCTCCGACTACTATTTACTGGATGAGAAATATTATATATAACTACACAGATCAGATCTAGATCTCGTTTGGTTATATAATTTAGATGATATATTTTGATTAATAATAAGATTTTTTAGTTAAAATATTAAGATGATATGATATAGTTTTAATTTTTTAAAAATTTGATAAAGTGGTAGCTAGATCCTATCAATTATTGACAAGTATTTTTAATTATTAGGTAGAAAATATTATAAATATATTAAAAATAAGTAATATCTATTATCAATTTAAAAACTCATAAATATTTTAACTTTTCCAAAATATATTTTTTATGTTATTATATTATGACCTATTTATTTATATACTATATTTTATAAAATTTGAAATATATTTTTCTAATTATATACTACAATAAAATAAAATATTCTAATAGATAATTATATATATTAAAAATGTAGTAATTAGTGTTACTATAGCATTAGTTGAAAAATTAGGTATGAAATAAGATTTTGTTTCCAACCGTTTGGATAGTTTGTATCTCATCTGAGCATCTAAACTAAGCCTAAAAAATAAATTTATAAATTAATATGATTTCATATTATATCTTAGATTTAATTTATAATCTAGCGTATCGCATTAAAATATATCAATTTATTAATTTATTTTTATAATATTTTTTTGTGACTATAATATTTCTCACGTTATAATTTATATAAATAATTTTAATAACGTAATATTTGATAATCATTGAGAATAAACATCATTTGTAGTTCAGACTATGGAAAATTTTCTATTTAGAAGTGCATCTCAAGGAATAATAATCGAGAAGAGTCGACGTTGTAACATGCATGCACTTTCACGCTGATAAAGTCTGTCCCAAGGGGTTCCTTAACTGGTAATTAATAAGAGTACTGTGTGCTCCAATTGTCAATGATCAAAGCAATGCAACTGCCCACGTTGAATCGTCAACGTTTAACTTTTGAATTGTCTAAGAACAACCTCGAGGTTGGCCGCCACATGCCACAGACAAAGTAAGAAAAAAACAAAACGAAAATCAAATTACAGAAACCCTGGGATGGCTGGCTGCACAGGCTAGCTTTTCTGATGTAGTCTATCTTCACCAAACGTACCCCCTACATTAATTGATAGATAGTTTCAAGGACCCCACGTTTTTTTGACAAATTTGACGCATGCTGCAGCGACGATGTTGATCAATTTAAGCAAACGTGTCTCTGGCCTCGGGGCATTACTTTATCATTTATCAGACATTATTTAATTTAGACCAAACCCCCCCCCCCCCGGTTGCTTACCTTTTCTTTAATTTATAGAGGCATACCATTCCATGCAATACTCAGTCCTAGAGATTAGGTCGAGACCTGCCTCTTTTTCGCATCTGTCTCCCTCTATATAATACTCATCCCTCCATGTTCTCGGCACACCATTTCCACCACCTTCCTAGTTTTTCAAAGAAAATGGCCTTCTTCAGTACTGCTTCTCACACTTCTTTCACAATCATAGCCACATTTGCTATTCTTGTGCTCTTGACAGGGAGCTCCTCTGCTCAACTCTCTACAGACTTCTATTCTAAAAGTTGTCCCAAGGTCTTCAGCACCGTGCAGTCTGTTGTTAAGAATGCCATTTCTGTAGAACGCCGCCTGGGTGCTTCTCTCCTTCGCCTCCACTTCCATGACTGTTTTGTCAATGTAAATTTTTTCTTCTCTGTCCCTATATATTCATCTTCTGGGTTCTACTTTTGTTGCCATAATCAAGTTACAAACACAACCTTACTGAAAAAGAAACTACGAATGATGTTTTTTCGTTAGATATAGTTATGGTCAAATAAATCTTGGTTATTCATTTTTAAAAAATACGCATAATCAACTATTAAAAATTGCGTTTTTTTAATCTCAAATTCACATTTTTTTTTTAAAGAGCTAGAAGTGCTATAATTGCACGTTCTAATACTGTATAAATCAATTTTTTTAAATAGTAGATTTGGTCAAACTAAAGTTCGTAACCCATAGTTGTTAACATATATGTAATTAGCAAGTTATAAAGTGAATATGAACTCAATGGTGCAGTATTTAGGAAAAATGAAGGTAGAAAACGTACGTGTCGGTGTCTCTGTGCTTTTCATCCTGAAAAATAAAAAGCAGAATTAAAAGGGAAGGTTCAAGAAATTATGTGCATGATTATATATTGATGCACGGAACTTCAGCAAGCACATGCAAAAGTTCAGCGAAATGATGGACACAGTTAAAAGACACCCTGTTTGGAGACAGGGTCAACTTTGTTTGGCAGGACTTGGGGCCAGCGAATCCAGTTTGCAATAGTGGTGAAATCTAGTGTTAAAAAAAGCACAGAAAAAGACAAACATTATTGGATAAGGATTGTGTTTTTTAAGCATCGGCTTGTCTCGTCATGATCGTGATCATACCGCTTATTGCTTGTTGACACGTGCAGGGTTGTGACGGGTCCGTACTCTTGGATGACACCGACTCTTTCACAGGTGAGAAGACAGCAGGCCCCAACAACAGATCCATCAGGGGCTTCAAGATTGTAGATGACATCAAGGCCGCTGTGGAGAAAGCATGCCCAGAAGTGGTTTCTTGTGCTGATATCTTAGCCATTGCTGCCCGCGACTCCGTTGTAACTGTGAGTTTTTTTTTTTTTTTTTAATCTGTTCTTTTTTCCTGGGAATACAAGATATGATTAATTCTGGACTGTTTATAATATTTAACTAAAATTATAATTTTGTTTAATCTTATAGATATATAATTTATTTAATATTATAGAAAATATCTAACAATTTCTTCCCCTTTCATAATGTCATTTATTATCTTTATTAATAATAAAAAATATAATTTTTATCTTAAAACTTATCATTTTGAATTGCATGTATCACATCATAACTAGTCGAGATTTTTCATTCGAGACGTAAAATTTATCACATCAATGGGTGAGAATCTAAAGACGAAGATCATTAGCATTTCTCTATTTGAAACTATATATGTATTTAAAACAAAATTTCTAACTAATTGTATCTGTAGTACTGCATCTAGACGCAAATCTCTGCATATTATATATTCTATGATGCCATTCTAATTAATCTTTTATCATTGGAAAAATATTAAACTTTGTGAAGCTTGGAGGGCCTGATTGGGATGTTAAAGTTGGAAGAAGAGACTCCAAGACAGCCAGCCTTTCTGATGCCAACAGTGGCGTAATCCCTCCTCCCACTTCCACCCTCAATAACCTCATCAATAGATTCCAAGCTAAAGGTCTATCTGCCAAGGATATGGTTGCCTTGTCTGGTATGCATATACCTCTCTCTGATCTCTCTCTCTCTCTAAACAATCATACACATTTCTCATCATATTCTGGGTAATTCAGGAGCTCACACAATCGGGCAAGCAAGGTGTATAACTTTCAGAGACCGCATATACAACGAGACAAACATTGACAGTTCATTTGCCAAAACCAGGCAGAGTCAGTGCCCAAGGAACACCGGTGGCCGCAAGAATCTTGCGCCTCTAGATCTCCAAACTCCTACCGCTTTTGACAACAATTATTTCAAGAACCTTCTCGACCAAAAGGGTCTTCTCCACTCCGATCAGATTTTGTACAATGGTGGGTCTACCGATTCACTGGTTGAAACCTACAGCAAAAATGACAAGACCTTTGATGAGGACTTTGTGACTGCAATGATCAAGATGGGAGACATCGATCCCCTCACTGGATCCAGCGGTGAGATTAGGAAGAACTGTAGGAAGCCTAACTAATTAAGGGAGATGATGAAATTGAGGAAAAAATTACTTTGAATGAGTTGGATCGAGGAGGGTTGTTTGTTTCTAGACCCAAGTATTTCTTTTCTCTTGTCTCGCCTTACAAGGGAGGCGATTTGTTTGTTTGTTTGTATTAATAAGGTACTTGATCGGTTGCAAATTATGTTGGAAGTGTTCTATTATTTATTTGTAGAAAGCTGTTTTTGGATCATTGGAGTAAAGAATTTCGTTCAAGTATTTCAAATTTTTATTCACATTTTACGTAGATTTAATGATAAATTATATTATCAAGTTGGTCAAGAACACACGTAATAAAATTCTTTTAAGATAAGCTTTGATTTGAATACAAATTTTAAATTAAATTTGAATCTTATAATTTAATTTAAGTGATGTGAATTGTGTGCTCTAATTACCGCCATCGAGAATAAAATAAATTAAATATAATTAACTTTGCACAACTATTTTATTATTTTTACATAGTTTTTCAATAAAACCTTAATTTAAAAAAAAAAAAAAAACTCAAACTTAGAGTCAATAAATTTAGAGTGTACAAGACTTACACACGATTATATAAATTATTTTCCCTAATAAATTATCAGATAATTGTGAAGAATTATGTATGGTTATGTCCATTTTTGTTTTCTCTTTCTGTCGTGGTTAATTATGTTATGTTAATCGTGCTTGAAGAAATAGACCGGTAATAGTTTGAGAATTGTGGCAGACAAGGTCGTGATCGCTCGAGCTTCACCTCCAAGACAATGCTTCACCGAAAATAAAATTGAAAATCAAGGAAAAAAAAGAGAGACGAAAATGATGTGATATGGCACTCTCACTGACTGGAATTCCAATAAGATACTCAGAAAAGAAACCGGTATTCCCTCCTTATTTAGGCTTACGAGAGGTGATCTCTCGGTTCAACAAACAAACAGTCTTAAACCTGAATGGGCTCATGGGCCCGGGTTTTTTACAGGCTGCTAGAGAATATCCTTGTGGCCACCAAGATTGGACATTGTTAGTTTAAGCTTCCACTGGCTTTTGCATCACAAGAATTTACTCGTCCAAACCCCCTAAAGAACCGGAAATGTTTTGAAAAACAGTTCTGCTACAGGTACACGGGGTTGCGTACCTTTGATGGAATCGGCTGATGTGGCTGATTTATTTTAATAAAACACACACACAAAAAATGCACAAAGTAAACTTAATTCCAACGACAAGCATCGTATCAAAACACGAACACATTCTCGAACTCAAAAATCATTAATCCTATCCTTCGCTTCATGAGTTTCCGTTCCCGGTCTTTGACCCATAACCGGCGACGTGACGAGTTTAGGCTTCCTCCGACGGCCTCCATCAGGTCCCTCAAGACCTTACCGCCGGACCGACACTCCGACATAGTTTGACGGCCCGGAGGTTTCACCACCCCCCCTAGAAGGCTTAATTCTGCACCGTCCATCGGCGGTTCCACCTCCGGGCTGACGAGGCTGCTGCTCAACGTGACGATCGAGAGGAGTTTGGGGCCCATACAGTTGGTCATGCCGCAGGAGAACACGATCCGGGACTTGATAAAGGCAGCGCTGGAGATCTACGATAGGGAGAAGAGAAGGCCGTTGCTGCCGGCGACTGATTCTTACAGTTTCGAACTCCACTACTCGCAATTCAGCTTGGAGAGTAGGCATCCGAGTACCCTTTCCCGATTATGGAATATTGGAGATTTTGAAAAATTGTTCGAATTTGCATGAAAACATCATCATTTCCTTTTGAACTTTGTGATTGAATTTGGACTAGGAACCTGTGTTTGTCTTCGTGGGTCGGCGTCGAAGATGAGAAGAAGACCCAAAATCGCCAATCCTGATCTTTAGGGCATGCGACCACGTACTGCTATAAGCATAAGAAGAAGATGAGAATAACCTAACCTGTGTTCGTCTTCGTGGGTAACGAAGAAGATGAGAAGAAGACCCACTCTTGCTCTGTTCGTGGGTAGAAAGAAGACGGACCTTGCCCTGTTTGTTTCGTGTTCTGCCATTTGAGTTAAAATCAAAACACACCGTTTCAATTTTTTGACGTGGAGGACGGGTACGTGGGGGTACCCCATGCCAGGTGCAAGTAGAGTTTTTCTTTGAAAAAATAATATAAAAGACAAGAAAACTTGGAATTACTTTCTGTAATTAATGAAATATTGATTGTATTAAGAACAGGAAAAAATTACTAATAAATCCCTGATTCCCTGTGGTTTAAATTTCCGAATTCATCAATGGATCGAGTTAGTTTCAGAGATACATATACTTGAAGTTAGGTTCATATAATTATAATGATCCTTCCGTCCATACTTTATTAGTTTATTAATGAAAAAAGCTACCATGGTATATATCTGCCATATTATAACCAATTGAACACTTTAAACTTTGACATTAATAAGAAATATATAATAGTTCATAATTTCTTTTTCTTTTTTTTTTTTTCAAAAAAGCAGTATTTAAAATTATAGATAAAAAATAGAAAGATATTAAATAAACTAAATAAAAATAATAAATTAATGCTAGATATAGTTTTGGAGTGTATAAGTCTTGTATAGTCCATTTGAGAAAAATATATGGTTTACCATGAAAAAATAGGTTTCTTCATGTAAGTTTTAAGTGTGATCCCTTTTAAATTTTTTTTTTATTTATTATTTATTATTTATTTTCTCAAAATGACTGCATAAGATCACTTACACATACTAAATCTATATAAACCATTAAAAAAATAACTTTTAGCTAGAAAACTTGGGTACACCGATGTAGGCAGCCTTGCAAAGGATAGGTCACGATCGTACCCCATTGCGTGATCCAGAGTGAAAAGCATTTGATTGTGCAAATAACAATATCTTCGTCATAAAAATTAAAAAAAAAAAAAATCTATTTGAAAGTCGGTGTGCAAAACACACCCTCTGTTTGATTGATATGACAGTACTTGATTTGTTATAGAAATTTAAAATTAAAATCTCTTACGAATCACGTCTTGTCATATTAATAATATGGAGGATGTACATGAATATGTGCTTTGCATACTGGCTTCCAAGTAAAAGAACTCTTGTCATGTTAAAATTAACTTGGGGTTTGCTATGACGGAATGGAGAAGGTGTCGTGACTGGCTACGGAAGAATGATTTGGGGCTTTGGCTAGGGTTGAGAGATTGGAGAAGTCCCTGAGAATGTTAAGGACCTTTGGCTACTGAAGATAGATTTGCCACTTTGTACGTGTTCATGAAGAATGTGTCTTTACGGTTCACAAATTGAGAAGAGAAGGAAAATGAAAAGCAATGGCTCCCTTTTCCTTCAGCGTAATAGCAATGGCTCACTTTTCCTGAGTCAAACAATATGACTATGATCATTTTGAAGACAATTACAAAAAAACAGCAGAATGAGAATGATAGGAGAGGAGAAGAGAATTGCAGAGAGAATGGGAATGACGGGGAGAGAGAATGGAGAGAGAGAGGGAATCTATCAAAGCGTTGGTGTTTTCCCATCGTTTAAAATTCATTCCCACTTTTATTAAAACCCACCGTTTAAATAAATGGTTCACATAGGATATGGGTGCGCATCGGTGCACCAACATGCCTGAAAGAAGAGTTTTCCTATTAAAATTGAGAATGATCAGTTTCACTGCACTAATCCGATTACGATGTTGATCATGAAGGAAGCCATCAAGTTTAATTCTCCTTTTTGTTTTCCCTTTTCTTTGATCTCTTTTGAAAATTGGTTACGAATATTATTTTCGTTGCAATAAATTGGCCACAAAAGTCTATTTTTCTTGTAGTGCGGATGCATATGCTGGCAAGACATGATATTGGCCACTAAATCATCGCTTATAGACGATGGTGCATGGTTTATTATATCATTGGCAATTCAAATACTACTACGTACAGCTAGCTTAGAGGCATGATCACACGATCGAGTTATGGTTTTCTATCACCACAAGGCAATTATATATATAAGCATTCTGATCATCATTTTCCCACATGCATGCAACAGAGAGATTTTCTAATCCTTTCATGTTTCTTCTTTTCCCAATGATGCTGATCTGCAGCATGTCCCGATCATGATCTGAATCTTAGCAAACTTGAACAAGCCGATGGCAAGACCGAACCCATGATTAATTTATTCCATAAGTCGAATGAATGCATGTCGACATGCACCTAAATGAAGTTTTAGAGAGAACTGTTTAATTTCTAACCATGCATTTTTGTATATTTGGGTACTCATGAATATGATCTAAACTCAGGAAGTCTCAATACAAAATAAGTCAACTTATTTCTTGATTGAAAGGAGGCATTAATGTGCCTGCTGGACTAGGAGGAGGAGATATTGCTAGAAGAATTAAACTGGTGTGGATATCAAGTAAAATGTTTATATAGCATAATTTAATTTAGCAAAGAAATTTTAAAACTTGAATCTTATAATTTAAATAATTAAATAGTGTACTTCACACATCCATCGGCTTGATAACAGAATCTTCATGTTACAGACAGTAATCTTCTATTAATAACATTTGCTTTGGATATGCAAATATATATATATATATATAATATAGGTCAAGTAATACTTTTCCGATTTGATTACAGAATCCAAGTAATTGGTTAATTTGTTATTAAACCTTCTTGTCTGTTGTCTTATATATTACCATGATGATCTTGATCTCTCCCATTTGAAAATCAAGCCCATTAGAAAACCTGTTTCATCTTCGGATTTAAGAAATAAAAATAGCTAGCTAGAACTAGATGATGCAAATAGGTTTCTAATTTCATTAGATCTAGGAATCCTCATAATCAAGCAATAAAAAAAATATACTTATAATTATTGACATTTGTAATATTATTTACTAGCAAGTCTCATCATGTCAGCACGTCACAAATATTGATAAATGCAACATCATGAATAGGAAGTAATATCATCTATTCTGTCCCTTTTAGGGTAATATTAGAAGTCAGTCTGTCTTCATTGATGAATATATATAATTACATGATGAATTTGTCCACAAGCAAGGATATATGGCGTCTTTCAAAATCATTTCACGGAAGTATATACTACTGTATTGTTGGAACTTGGGAGATCAGGCTGAAGGAAGGTGCATCATGCCTCTGCTGGGAAGAAAGTTCGGCTTCTTTTGAATTGAGTGTCGTAATCGATTAATCTCATTTTATCGTTATAATTTTTATATATTTTTATATAAAATATAATAAATAATTTAATTTTTTAAAATTTTAAAATAATATTATTATTAAAAAATAATATTCTAACATTAATATTTTATTCAAATTTTAACTTTTATCTCAATTCATCTAATCTCAACTAACTATCTAAACCTAACCTTACTAGGTTCAGTTATATACTAAAATTTCTATTTAGCAGCCCTATACCGTACGTCGGTTTTTATATTTTATGTACTTTTATTTTTTTTTCTTGTATATTGTATAAGATTGTTGAATAGAATAATTCATTATATATATATATATATATATATATATAAATCAGGAGATTGAGAAAGGACAAGCTAAGATGCGGCTTTTTCAAGCAATTGCGACGTGAAACCAAAATCCTTCCCAATGCAATCTGCCCTCTGGTGATTATTAAGTGCACGCAATTGCATGTATATTAATCAGTCTTTTCTTGGGCATTATTTATATATTCAAGTTAGAGGATAATTGGTTTTCTGCATCACTCGATCGAGTCTGTGCTCATCCACACGCCAAGGAAACTTAAATACATCTTAGACTTGGAATATAAAACTCGCCCTAGCTGCCATTATCATTGATACCGGACAACGAAATCCATTACTTTGTTAATTTTCTCGCTGGATATATATCATTTATATATAAATGTAGAATAATTCAGAAAACTTTAAGGTTCGCAGGGTGTCAATATTCAAATATCTATGTATGATAAATGTCAAACTTGCTTACTGAGCTCCACTTCCAAGGCATTTATTTTCTCTAGTCTTCCGATTTGTCATTTGCTTCTCCCATACATAATATATATAATATATTATGTTTAGGCTGTGACGTTTGGGACAAACACTAATGCACATTGACCGTGCTATGTGATCTAGTCAATGATGTTTAAACTGCAAATTGGGGTAATCAAGAAAACTAGTTGTAGAAAAAAAAGGGGGTTGAGGGGAGGGGGGCGGCTAGAGTAACTGCGTAATAGTTATTTAATTAATAAAAATAACTGCTATAACTACAAAGATATTTGATAAAAATATATACTAAATTCACAAATTGAAATGGATTTAAATGATACGTTAGATATACTTTATAATAAAAATAGTTTTACAATTTAATGAACTATATGATCAATAATTAGTTCGTGAGATTACTTAGATGAGATCTTTATTGAGAGTAAGCATTTTTCCGGATAAAAATGCTTTGATTAGGTCCTTAAATTCTCCGATATGGCACAGACTAGCTAGCACATGTACTCGGACTCAAAAGTTCAAGCTGCAAGTCTAGATATTCCTCACACGTGCATTAATGACTAATTGTGCAAGAGATTGGCCATTGTGCATGTCAACCTCTACCGAAAACTACGGCTTCAATTTGTATATGCCACACCTTTTATTAACCAATATATATATATAGGCTGTGAATGAAGAAAAAACGTGTCTAGGCTGTGCTGACATGCATGCAGAACTCTTTTTGAATGTATTTTATAATTTTCAGAATTAATTTTACTATTTCTAGGTTCCTAATTAAATTTCTTCTTAGCAGAAAATAGATTAGCAGAATGTCGATGGCCGATGGGTAATGCAGTCGTAATATATAGCTACTGCAGTACTGTTGAAAGTTAAAACCCTAACGCAATGGAACACTTTTGTGGTGATCCTAACTTTATAAGGTAAGCTAGTGTCTTCATGATGATCTGTTGGTACCTTAATTACGCGAAGAAACAACGACAAAAATTATTGAAACGTCAAGCTAGAAACACTAACTTTTACTGCATAGGTACTTCTACAAGTACAAAGTTATAAAATGTTACAGATAAAATGGGAAAGTCAACTAATTTTGGTTTAGTACTAATGTGACAACATCGATCGAAGATCATATTATATATAAACCGGACTCAACATGTAAGTTTCTTAATTGTTGTAAAACTTGCAACATATATCTTCGACATTATAAAAAAGAGATCGGCTGGAAAATGAATGAGAATTGAAAAATTCTTCCAACCGCACCCCCTCCAAAGAAACAACGTACAAAAAACAAAAGGAATCTCATAACTGGTGGAGATTAGAGTCATGACCATTGTCAGGCCCCAAGTTCTCTTTTTATCTCTTTCAATAACTTGCCAACCACAAGGAATTATATATAAGCGTGAAACAAATGGATCAATTCTACTATATCAAATGGCCAATCCTACTCTATTGAGCATGGGCATTCTTCAAGAAAAACGAAGAAAAAGGAGTAGATGCAGTGAATTCAGTCAAAATATGGGACATTAGCATTCAAAATAAAGGAGCTGTAACCTGTTGCGCTTGAAGGTGGTGTGTACATCGAAGTAGAGGATGAAGAAGAGAAAGAAGTGACAGCTGAAGGCAGAGGTGGCAATACAGGTGGATTAGGACGAGGTGGTGGTGGTCTAGAAAGAGTTGTGCGAGGTGGGGCATGAGAAATTGAAACAGGCGCCCCAGAAGAAACCATAGCAGCTGGACTTGAAGGAATGATGTTACTAAATTTGTGTTGCAACATCTCGGCCCTTACTGCATTAAGTTCTGCTTGCAAAGTTTGAATCTGTTGTTGCAAAGCTGAAATTGCACCCATGCACCCATATACCGGGTCTCTCAGCCTCAAGTTTGCTTCATAAACCAGACTGTTTGCTGCATCAGCTCTTTGACTCTCTGGCACCTCCTAGATAAACCATATAGTCGATTGAAGAAAAGTCGGGAAATATTTCATCAAGAGCAGTAAGTAGATCATTTGAAAAAGTAAAATATTTGATCAGGTAGTGTATATATACCATTAGCATCTTGGAGACGTTGCTTGCACCAAAGACTCTGTGAACAGCCGCAAATTTTTGGGGTTCATGTGGAGAGAAATATGGGGAGAAAGGGCATTCTTCAGCACACCTTCTTCTCAAGAGCTTACATGCAGCACATGGTGTGAGAGTGTTCAAGGTCCCAGAAGGACCAAATAAATGTCTCCTTCCCATTTGAGAAGATGCATCTGTCTCTCTTTTGATCTTTTTTCCTATGTTGTAAAATCTTTCCCTAAAATAAACAACAAGATGATCAAGTTAAAAGATAAAGAAGAGCAATCAGGTTTATATGTACGATATCTGTTGAGGAAATTAATTGTAAAGTTGAATTCTGGGGAAAAATAATAAAAGATTTTCTTAAAAATGGATGCTATAGAATTATATATTAATTACCGCTCTGTGGACATTCAAGCATGCCAGAACTGGTTGTATATCTGGATCAAATTTGCTAGATGGGTTCGGAGGAGAAAGCTCGTTCGAAGGACGCGAAGCAAAGATGTCTACCAATATAAGAGATCAAGCAAAGAGATATACAACTAAACTAAGGAATGATCAGTGCTTAAAAGGCAAGGTTATTGAAGGCGGAAGTAGGTTAAAGTACCTCATACAAGAATAAATTAACATCAATGACAGAATTGAAATATTTTTATCAAGCGGTGATGATATATATATATATATATATATCTCCTAGATAGTGTTGAAGGATTCGGTTGAGTGAGATACAGAATAATTTGCGTTTGTCCTTTAGCAAGAGACAGAGAGAGGGAGAGAGAGAGCGCCAGCTCTACAATAGCATGCCTGCGAGTGCATCCTTGGAGAATTTGACTTTTGATAGCAAGCACCTGACCTAAAAATGGCCGAGTTTGCATAAGATGGATGATTGCTATGGGCTATCTAGCTGCATTGGATGCCTCATATTAATTATGTGTTTCTCTTCGTTTCATTTTTTTATTATATCTACATGAAATGGCTGTTGATGGACATCTAAGTGTACTATTTCTTGAAAAGAGAAGCAATTAAAAGAATGGTGGGCAAGATTAGAAATTGGCCATAGGCTTTGGTTTCTGAAGTGAGTTTTTAGTTCCTCTGTCAATATCAGTCGTACTTCCCTGTAATTGTCCCTTGTTAAACGTATGGATCCTCTCGCAAGTTTAAAACGTTACAGTTCTGAATAGCTGCACATCAATAAAAACAAACATGAAAGATCTGTATCAATCTTAGCCTGACATGATTATGCAAAAAGAATATACGGAACATGCATGTTTGAGGTAGCTTAGGTACTCAATTTTAAATCAAATCGAAGGAAAAGCGTGTTTGGCGTTTTTTTACTGTCACCTCCAAATTTGATCGACAGTACCCAACATTGCGACAACCTGATCCAATTATGATATTGGAAAAACATATTACTGGTCAAAGTAAAAAAACCATGTATGTCAACAAATGCAGCTGGAGAAAGAATAACATTTAACATACGTTATCGAATTGATCTCTCTCTCTCTCGCGCGCACATGGACACTTGTTATACACATAGAATGTCCCAATGAAAACAGAATTAATCAGCTTTGAGGGCGATTGAGCTGTCTCAGAGCCATGCAGAAGAGGAAAAAGAAAAGGCTGCACTAGTCACACTACAAGGATTTAGGCCTTTTGCAGTGCTTAAAATCCTTGCAAATAGATCCTTAAAACGCTGCAATACTTCAATTGCAGCGTCTCTATCTTCTTTGCATGTTCGCCGATATAAAAGTGTTATTTTTGATGAATTATAAGGGAACAGTAAAAATGCTGCAAATGACTTCTTTTGCAGCATTCTTACTTCGCTGCAGATACCAACATATAGCACTATAAAAAGCATGTCTAGATCCCTATCTTAGTGCTGCAAAAGCTTAATTACAACGAATGTTATCCTTGCTTTTACAGTAAATTTTGTTGCAAATAATGTCAATTACAATAGCGTTTTTATGTCATCGTTGCTTTAATCACTTTTTACAACGTTTCTAACTCACTGCAATTTCTCTCGAAGCGTTGCAAATGGTTAACAATAAAAGCAACAAATCCTAATTTCGCTGCTTTTAGGCTATTTAGCAACACCACAAGATCGCTGCAAAAAAGTAAAAAAGTGCTGCAAAAATCCAATATCAAAAGTAACAATTTCTCACATCGTTGCTCAAAGTATTTATTGCAACATCATAAAATCGTTGCAAATACTTCAGTAGCACTGCAAATACATTTAATCCAATTTCACTTCAGTTGCCTTTGTCGTTGCTTTATAATTTTTGCAACAGAAAAAATCGTTGCAATTGGACTATCTCAGCAATTTACTGAGCATTTGCAGCGGTTGGAAATTCATTATGGTAGGGTAATTGCAGCAACGAAAAAGCGCTGCAATTTCCTGTACAATAATTTTTTTTCCCTCCGCTTCATATAAAGGCGTGGGTATATATCTCAAAGTTTCATTTTCACAGTCAACTAAATTATTTTATTTAACTCACTAAATTATTTAAATATGTAATTTAGTGACTAATTTAAAATACATAATTATTTATATGCCCAAGGAACCTGATGAAATAATTTGAAAATTTTATTTTAATACCTTAAAATGCACTTAATTATTGAAAAATTTTCAACCATATATAGACTGATCAATGAATTTGTAATACTATTTTACCTACATTACAACGACCACACATATTCTTAATAAAATGTTAAGTGCTTAGAAAATAGTAAACATATTAGAAAATCCTAAAACTTCCCTTATATGCACCGATGAATTTGGTGGATTAAGTTAAAAAGTTATCATTTCCTTATAATATAATAAAGCAAACACATTCATTCATATAAACCCAGTTGAAAATTCACATTAAGTGTAGTTATGGGCTATACATGGGGTGGACCAATTGGAACCAAGAACCTACAACTTACAAACTACTAAATATATAGAACACATTGTTGCTTCTAAACATTAGATGAAACCGTCACTACATTCATTTAGATATTTCGCAATGTTCTGCTCTTTTATATTTAAAAATGATATTTAGACCAAGTGCACCTGGACATTGTAGGTTAGATAGAACAACTTCATCACAACTACTTCATGTGGGGTGAATTCATTATCGCATTTTTGTACATGGCTCTCTCTCCAACTCCAACCTGGCAGTTATTAATAAAAGTTCTAGTCATATGACATTGCAAATAATTATTTATAGCGATTTATGTGAGCTAAGGCAAGAAACACACATCTCACATTATATAGAGAATAATGAAATAAATTAAAACTAGTGTGTAACTACTTTATCACAAATTTCAATCCAACATTTGATGATAAAAGAAAAAACACAAATATTTATTTCATAATCCATTGGTGCATAATTGACATAGTTGTTGATAGGGATAATAAATTTATGATACAGGTTAGTCACATGTATTCAGGATTGATCTCACAGTGGATAGAAACAGAAGATGAAGCTTTCGTAAAACAATTTTTGTTTTACAAAAGCAGCTTTTTGAACAGATCTATATGCCTTTTCAAAAGCTAATTTTTGCTGAACCAACATAAAAGGGTAACTATCTAATGGAGACTGAAAAGAAAGGAGGAAACAAAAAGAACTAGTTTCTAACATACAGAACCACAATATTAATTACAACTGATTAGTCTATATATTTATAGATACATATAGACTGATCAAATATATTTCTAAACCAAGTTAACAAGCTGCTACCATAAATGTTTTAAGCATCTATTCTCTCTCTCTCTCTCTCTCTCTCTCTCTCTCGCTCTCTCTCTCTCTCTCTCTCCCCATGCGTTTTCCAATTACAGTCTTGGACTAGCACTAGAATGCAAATACTTTATATGAAAGCTCTCATTGGTGAGAGCTTGCTATATTTATATAGAATGGAGACTATACTAGAGAAAACTAATTAGGTTAACAATCTATGGGTTTGGCTCCTCTAAATTAGGTATCAACTGCAAATATTGCACCCACCAGCAGTTAGGCAGGTAGTGCTGCACATATTATCATACAACAAGTGATGGGCCAATGCAGTATGCAATCTCTCTGTTCTGAATTACTTAAATTAACCTAGGCCCCATCTCAGCTTCAAACTAAAACAAGTCATCTTTGCAATAGGATGATAGAAAACTTTGTATCATTCAATTTAGGGACATAAGCTTTATATGGGGTGTCTGTCAATAAGTGTAATTCTATATCTTCTATCACACAATTAGTCTCTCCGATCTCTATCACAAAACATGATACGGTTAATATGTAACAACAAATAGATGTCTTGTTTCTAAAATCTGTAAAAAGATACTGCTTAATGTGGAAATACTTTAGATTTTCATAGCTAAAAGCATTCACGGTGGAATAAGCAAAGGATTAAGCACTTTTAGTTTTACCTTATATACACTTTCTTCCAATTTTTCTAGGCTATTCAAAACCTATAATAATATTGGATAATGCCTCATCTAATTAGGGATTTGAAGAAAAAATCAGTCAATCAGAGGACACACTGCAAATTAAAACAAACCACCCAAAAATTGTGAACATCAAATACCCAAAAGCACACTTAGCCAAAATGCAGAAAGAAAAAAATTAAATTTCAATAAAAATGGTGCAAGAAAGGAGGTTATGTTAGATTCAAACATCTAACATAAGGTCTACAAACAAAAAGGATGCCATTTTTGTAAAGCAACAAGCTTGGATGAAGGGGGAGAGAGAGACAAATGAGTTGCAGAGCATACCTGTGGTGACGGAAGCTATACCCAATAGTTAGGTTCGACAATGTCAACGTCCGTTACAAAGAGAAATCTTCCTTGCAAAATAACTCCGACAGTAATGATGGAGGAACAGAGTGGGATGGGGAGGAAACGATGACCGTAGCTTCTGCGGAAGGGAAATAAAGTGAAGGAGAATCGAGGATTCTAGTGTAGTCGACAATGGAGGCAGAATGGACACATGTGTGTATTGAGTTGCTCACCTGGTCACTGAAAGTAGGAGAAATGGGCAAGAACCACGAAGTGGACAAGGGCAACTCGGTAACAGAGAGATTTCGGGGGGAAAAATAAAAGGTTTTGAGAGATTTGGCGCCCAGAACAATAGCAACGACATACATCCACTGTAACAACATTTTTATTAATGCAAGGCACATTTTCGTCACTATAATTAAAAACTTCGCTGCAAAAAATAATGTCATGCGTCCTCTTTCATTAAACCATAAATTGATGTGAAAAAATTGCAAGGAGATTTATTTCACTGCAAAAGATTACCTATTGCAGCGATATTAATTGCAACAAAATAAAAATTGCTGCAAAAGGGCAAATTTCTTGTAATGTCATATAGAAGTACTTCAATCCTAAAGGATACTTATTAATGACGTTACATCATATTATATTACAAACGTCATGAGATCGTCAGAATTCATGCAGGATGTGGTGTATTTTTATTTTTTAAGAAGCAAACTTCATTAAAATAAAAGATGATACATGTTAGGGTGTGGGGTTCCCCAACAAATACCCCAATACAATAACTACAATGCAAAAGAGGTGAAAAAAAAAAGAGAAAAAAAATGGGTTTTGAGACCAATTTCTTGGTCATAACCCAAGCCCTAAAATGAATGTATCGTTTTAAGAGACGTTATAAAAGTAAGTCATCGTTGAAGACTGTGTAAGCGGGTGCACTACAGTTCGTTGTCTTGAGATAGTTTTTGGATAAATCCATAGTCTCTTTAATAAGATTATGGGTTAGGGAAAGCAAAAATCCCCAGCATCGGAAGTGCAAATTTGCAGCAAAGGGAAAGTCAACCCATGTGAAGGTGGGGTCGGGCCGATTTGAAGGATCGGAGGGATGGGAATCTGTTGGTGCGGCACGTGTAGCCAGCGAAGCTGTCGGAGGGTGGAGGCGAGTGAAGACCATAGGCGGAAACAAGCCACACGTGAGGTCTACTGGCTGACATTTTGGGCACAATTCTGCTTCGTCCCAGTAAATCGGCAGCAGGGGAACGTCATGGTGGAGTGCATCTTGACTTTCCATGGCCGAAATGTAGCAAATTTGAGAAAATTCAAACCAGTAGAAAAAAAAAACTACCTTATAAGCATATTCACATATAGGTAGTGAAAAGAAAAAGGAAAAGGAAAAGGAGATGGAGAAGAAGGAAGAGTCGAGACTCACACCTTTTTCTAGGCAAAACTGATCGAAAGGATGGGTTTTTCTTTTTTCTTTTTTCTTTTTTTTTTTCCCTAGAGAGAAGTCAAAGGTAGTTGAAAAGTTGCAATTATCCATAGATTCATGTAGGATGTGGTGAAGATCAGTGATTTTGTTTTTCTGACTATTATTTCGCACACATATTTATGAAAGTAGTAATTAATATACAAAAAAAGTTAAATACAATCACCCTATGCAATCGTGGACCCACATACTTTAATTCCCGTATATGCCCCCTCTCCTCTTCTCCTTCAATCTCTCTCTCCCTCTTCATGTCGGTCTCCCACAACTGACACCAGATCAAATAGATAAGGAAAGAAATATATTTTAATTTTGTTAAAACATTTTTGAGCATGTCCAAATCTCCCACAACTGTCTAAAGAAAAAGATGAGATATTTGAGGATAGGTACAACTTGCGCATGGGATGTCCTCTCCATCTCCATAAACATATTTTTATTTTTTAGTAATGGTTGTTGTATATTTTAATTTTCTGCAATGGTTGCCACATATTTTTCTAGAGAGATGGTTATGGTTGCCATATATTTATATTTTTTTGCAATGGAAAATAAAGAAGCTTCTAGAGAGATGGTTGCCAAAACTAGAACTAGAAAAAAGTGTACAAATTTGCAGATTGGTCTAGATATTTGTAAACTGGAACTTGGAAGAAAGTTGCGAAATGGGTTTGGAATAATTAAAATTGGTTTTGCAAACTGGGAGAGATCTGTGGATTATGTAATAAGCAAATTAGAACTAGAAGAAAGTGGTTTGTGAACCAAACTGGGAAAAAGTCTGGATTTGAGAGAGCTAGAATCGAGTTTTTTCGCTTAAACTGTGTTTGATCTTGCTTCTTATTCAATTTTCTTCTTCTTCTTCTTCTTTTTAATTTTTCATTAATAGTGAGGTGACACTTGCATCAAACGATTGTGACACTTGCATTAGACAGTTGCATGCCAACTCCCATTCACGACTGTACGTAGCGGAGCTGTTAATATACTCTCACATGCATACATATTTTATTCACAATTATTCGTTATTTACAACCCAGAATATTTGCTCAAACATTTTTTTTAATGGAAAACGAACTCCATTCATTCATAACGAAACATTACATCTTTGACCAGACATACAAAGTACAAGTCAACTACAACTTTAATAGCTTTCCAGTACACAAATTTCTTTGTTACTGACTTGGTTTTGTCCATGCTATAATTCTCTATAGACCAACTATTTGAGAGATAACATTACTCTATCTAAGACAGAGTAAACAAAACCCCACATTACATATAAGATAGAGCTAAGGGCACACTCTATGAACAAAAATCCAAGAGACAATGTGTTTTTTTTTTCTCTAAAACAAAAGAAATAACAAAAAGATAAATTACATAGTAAAATAATGAATTACAGCTTGAAAAGTTGTAGATCTATATTTTCAATCTTAGAGGAAAACCAAAAACTAAAACTAAAAGAAAAATATTGTCGGAAGCGCGTGAGGGCCACGCGCCACCCTAGGAGCATGGCGAACGACCAAGTCTAAAAATGCTAAGGGCCCTGATCCTAGATCTACCACACGTGGTGCTACAAGAGCCTCCTTGTGTGGTGGCATGTGGAGCACATGCACAACTTTGACCCATGCATGTGACTCACTCGCTGGTCCTTTCGACGAATTTCTTCTCCTGTCTGATAGATTACTGGCTTGGAAATCTTTCGATGGGCGTGTGGTGGACTTTGAGCTCCAAAAAAATATTAGATCATCGATTCGTTACACTTTAAACGGAAAAACCAAAAACAAAAACTGAAAAAAACAAACATATCTGGTCTAAACCAGATGGAAGGAGGGAGGACGTTCTCCCTCTGGGCTGATTTCACGTTTGAGTTTGCTCGAACAATTTTGTTATGCTTAATTGGTCTGCTTTAAGCAATCAAAAGTTACTAATTTTCGCCCTTCAAATGATAGACTGGAAATTTCACCGTGATCTAGACCTGATCTGTTGACGGTGTTGCCTGATCTTTACTTCAAATGTACGTGTCGAAAGAAACAGCTCTGAAATGTGCTATCCAGTGCGCGCTAAGTTGATTTATTAGATTAAGCTTCAAAATGCCGGTATAGTTTGTTGTAACTCTATCCTGGTAGGTGAAGAAAAGGAGGGAAACTGGCCTATAGAAAGCGTATTTTTGGAGGGATTCTATAAACTACAAATAAACTTCCTTAAATTGCAAGAAAATAGACCCATCAATCTCCAATGCTAGCTTGGAAAACTTTCTGACACGTACACACACACGATATATCGATCGAGGTACTTGGGTGAAATGGGATATATTTATATATATATATATAGAGAGAGAGAGAGTGGTTCAGTTTCCAGAGGTTCCTCGAAATGCCAATTTTATGGCTTAAATATTTTTAAAAATGAGCAAGGCTAGCTAGGTACGAGTTCTAAATATTTTATTTGAATAAAATTAATTTAACCCGAATGAGCATTTCCTAGGAAGGTTACGTATGGTAGAATACACACATAGATCCCTGACAATCTCGCAAAAGAATCCTTTTCAAGTATAACGTTAGAATTTGCTTTACCGAGCTATCAAGCATCAATTACTGCATTAGAAGCGAGAGGAATTAACGTGTTTCATGCCTATTGCAGGCTATGTTCAACTATACACGCAGATTCATATGTAAATTTCGATTTACGAATCACCAAATTACTAAAGAACGTCAATAGAAGGATTCTTTTTTGGCCCGTATTTCAGGGCTAATTAGTCGCTGTACCCTTGATTTCGTTGACTTAAACATGCATGAGATCATTGAGATCATCAAGACCAATAATATATATAATCTCAAAGCCCAAGGTAAATTCATGAATGTCTGATATTCAAGCATGTGATCATTGGCCGGCCAGCTAAAGAACCTTTTGCTAATTAACCGTACGTAGGTTGAGTAAATACCATATACAGAAATTAGGAAAAAGGAAAATTTCTTTTGTTTTTATAGATCAGGCCGCCGCCGCCGGGGTGATATATACATATGCTAGCTGTAAGGCCGATCGACCATGTGGGTAATTAAAGAACTTTTATCAATTAATCAAGGAAGTCAGCCGTACACACTAATGGCATTTTGAGACTCGAGAGCGAAGAAATTGACAGTACCTAGCTCATGTGAACAATATAATTAGATTATATGCGAACTCACAGCCCCAATAATCATAAGTACATTTAAATATGTCGTCAAAAAGAATTAATAGAGAAAAATAGTGATCATGGATTCATGATATTAGCTGCGTGCATGTTTCCCGAGCAAAATTAAGGAAGGAATTTCGTATTCAGACCAGAAATAAATTCTATGTTTAGAACTTGAGAAAACATTCGTGAGATGCTAAGAGTTGGCCGATCCGTGTCTGTACCACGTAGGGAGACAAGCAAACAAGATCGAGGCTTTGTACGTCTAATGTTCCTAGCTATGACGAGTACGTACTTCTGTTAGCGTGGAAGTAGAACATGCATGGTACTGATTTTGGTCGGATCAACATGCTCCAGATATTTTAGGGTAATCTATTGATCAATGGATTTCTCAGCATTTATCACTTTCAAATTCAAATATTTATATATCCTCTTAGTATTTATATATTATTTAGAATAATGCTAAGTACAATTATGGGTTGTATAAGCGTTGTACACTTCTTCTAAAAAATAGTGGAGTTCACGATGAAAAAATTAATTTTTTCATATGAGTCACATATTTATTCATTTTTTTCAAAATGATAGTATGATGTTTGTGCATTCTAAATTTTTATGACTATAAATATAATTTCTTTATTATATGGTATTGATTTTGAATTTTGAAATACTAAATGTTTGTGCTTTTGTTTGATAGTGTGTTATCAACACGTGTTTTGTTATGGAATAAGATCTAATTTTGATATGATCGATTGAGCAATCAAAGTAATAAGTGGTGGGATATGAGTCATAATTAATGTAGTTAAAGTCAAATGATTTCCATGTAAAGCATGTGGGTACATATCTATCTCTATATAAGGAGCCATTTGCTTTGGAATAAAGCATTCCCATAATTATCTATCTCATGTTTCATGTTTATGAAATTAGAAAAGTACTACTACCAGGTACCTCAAAGCAGCCACTCGTAATCTGATCTTCTTCTTTCTTCGTTTTCCTCTTCAATATAGTCAAACATGCAGTCCAAAGTAAAAGTGCTCTGTTGGGACCTAGCATCAGAGATAGGCTATGGAGGGTTGAGCTCGACAGTTAGAGCATGACCAATGGCAGTTGATGGACCATCTCACTAAAATCTTTCAGTTATTGATCTCCACCCAGGATTAATGCTCTCAAATTGAGCAAGGTGAATCTTCTCAAGCTTCTCACACCTGACACCACCCGACAAGATGATTTAGGCTTAGTTTGTTTTCTCAAACCATCTCATGATCTGATCATTTAATCATTATAACTTTTCTAAACTTTCAAATAAAATATAAAAAACAATTTATCTTTTTCAAATTTTAAAATAAAAATAATATTTAAAAATTATTTTCCAACAATATTTTATTCATGCAACTTTCATCTCATCTTATTTATGAAACCAAACAAGTCCTAATTAGGCTACCTTAGTCTCAGCTTCAAATCTTCATGCCTTGATTTCCAACTATATAACTGAGAATACAACCCCACAAATTGGCCGGGTTTGCATGCAGGGCAAAGCAGTTCTTTCGTTATCATGGCACACCAACGGATCGCGATCAGATCACTAGTTCATCTTTCCATTTAGAGGACAAGACACAATTGTGGTATTAACTTCTCTATCAAAAGGAACCGGACATCACCTGAGAAGAATTGGTTCAAGGGTGTATGCCCGATACCATATATCCCAGTCAATTTCTAGACCCACTTAGGGAATTAATTCGACCTCTCGATAATGCTTATCACGCACTTTCTTCATTCTCTTTTGGGCTAGGCCGCGTAAATGATATTTTAGCTCTCATAGTGTCACATCTCTCTTTTTTTGATCTTCTTCCATTGATGCTACCTTGCGGTGCTTGGAAGATATGATAGGCCGAGAGTAGGGGGTTTCCAACCATATATGACTTCAATGGGGGCGTTTCCAAAATGGAGTGTCAACTAGTGTTACGGCTGTATTCAATCCATGCTAACCAACTGATCGACCCATTTCTTAGGTAGTGCCTTGTAAGGCACCTCAAGTACATTTTGGAGAGAATACGAGTACTATAACACTAGTTGGCACTCCATTCTGAAAATTATCCATTTGAAAGTTGTATATCATGACTAGGAACCCCCTACTCTTATATTATATATTTCAAGCACTGCCAAAGTAGCATAGGTGCAAGAAAAACTAAAAAGGAGAGATGTGATATTAATATAAGAGCTAAAACATCCCATACACCTAGCTTGAGAAAAAATAAAAGTGTCTCGATCAAATTTGAAGTTGGAGATTAGGTCTATTTAAGATTACACTCATATTGGCATACCACGGTAGGGTGGCAGCAAAATACAAAATTAGTAGGTAGCTCGTTTCTTTGGTCTCTTTTGGATCTCTCATAAGATCAATCTAGTCATTTATCGACTCCTTCTAGCTGAATTTCGCATCCATCCAATTTTTCATGCCAGCCTTCTAAAGAAATGAATTGGAGATGGAGTAGTTGTGTTATCTCAACTACCCTAGACATAAGAAGATCATAAGACATTGATGCTGGTTTATCGGGCCATGCTTGAAAGGCAGGAGATCAGAAGAAACCTTGAAGAGACTTTAGTTTTATGGCAAGGGCCGGTACATGGGAGGATCTAGATGATCATGAGGATTTGAGTTTTGCGTAAGAGAGAAGTATTGTTATCAACCCGTGATTTGCTATGGAATAAGATCAAATGTTTATATGAGTAATTAGTGAAATAAATGGTGGGATTTGAGTCATTAATGTAGTGATAATGAAAATCAAATTATTTTCATATAAATTAAAGCATTTTGGTATATGTATAAGGAGCCCTCTTATAGTTAAATATAGTTAATCACCAGTACTGGTACCATATATATTTGTAATTCGTTGATTTTTATTTTATTTTTTACGAGAAATTATAAACTTGATTACGGGCCTAATGAGCGAAGTTGACGGTCCACTAGGGTTATAAAGATGTTATTAATGCTCGTATCCCAGCTCAAGCCCAGACCATGCAACAGTACCTTCTTGAATTAATGAATTTGTCATCCCGATCAAGCGGGACCCATAATCTATCTCTACGGTCTGTTTTTTTTTTTTTTTTGATAACTACGGTCTGTTTTAACTTACATATAAATATATATATATATTTAAAGCAAATAAAAATGCAGAAAAATAAATAGATTAATTCACTGACCGAAAGAGAGGTCTTCGATCGTGACACTAATATATATATATATATTATTATGATAAGTGACTATCTAATTGCTACGATAATTTTTCTTATTTTTTTATTTATTTTTCTTGTATTTTTGTTAAATCTGTTTGTATTATAATTAAATCCATTATTTTCTTATTTTAAGAATACAATTATCTTTTTCTACATCTCTCTCATTCTCGAATTCCTCTCTCCTCTCATCTCGAACGTCATTCTCACTCTCTGATACTTGCCTCTCTACCTACCCCATCAAACCCACCCTGTCACACATTTTCCTTTCATAATATTTGTCTATGATATTCTAATATATCTTGACTTTAATTGTGAACTAATCTTTTTGTTTTCTAATGTATCTAAATATATAATTATTACATTTACTGACCTATATATTATTATCTGAAGATATTTGTTAAAATTTATTTTTTTGTCTTTATGCATTAAATTATTTATTAATCCAAATTTTTTTTTAAAAGCATATTATTTTTGTAAATAATCTATTTTACTTAATTAGATAAACGTGTTTTACATGTCCTTCTGACTTAGTGTATATATATACTGAGATTATAAAACAATAATGGATCACAGCTGCCCTCAATTCTATTAATATTTATATAAATAATTGAACATATTAATATTGAAGTCAACCTGAATGTTTCCAATTTAAATTACAAATGTCTGGTATCGAGAAAGGTATCCAAACTTTTTTTTAAAAGAATGATGTTATGTAGAGTTATTTTTATATATTTTTTGTGCATTATATATATTAAAGTGATTGGCTATATTAATTTTTTTAAAATATAATTAATTATATTAATAAAATGTATAAAAAGATACGTAAAAATAAATGTAAAAGTAAATATACATATAATTTTTTATTTTCAAAATTGCATGCAGCCCCAAGACAGGACCCACAAATTAAAAATTGGAGCTGCAAGCCGACAGTTCCATAAACAATATTATCTGATATATGGATCTGTGGGGTTAAAAAAAAAAAAACATTATATATCATCTCTCTCTTAAACGTATTTACCGGTGAAATTCCATTGTCATCTCGGTAGGATCTCATGTTCATATATATATAGGATAACGATTAGTATATATATTTAGCTAGTAGATCGATCGAATTCATGTTGGAAAAAAATGGCTATCTTAATTAATGCTAATTATATATGCCTTTTAATTTACAAGAAGATTTATATATATATATATATATATATCTATAAATTTACGCACAAGAAGGTTTTGAATGGGATTTTGATTGTTTAATCATGTGTCATATATGGTAGTTTTGTAGCAGAACAGTACTGCCCAATAATTCGATCCGGTTCAGATGCCATGTGGTCACAGCCAGGGTTTTTTTTTTTTTTTAAACCAATTAATCAGGAATATTCTTCTAATATTCTAATCATGATGATCAATGCTTGACAAAGTAAAAGAGAAGAGCATGGAGGTACCATTAATGGAGAGATAGATATTGACATCATTTACGTAAACATTAATATTTTTTATGTAATTAATTACATTTTTTATCAGTGATCCGAACACTGCTCCAGTTTGAAAACAATTATTTTATATTAAAAAAAATGACACGACCAATCAGATTAATGGAATACATAAAAACTATACAAAAATGATTATTCATAGAATTTTCTATACTAGAAATGGTACTGTTCCTGGTCATAATACCTTCGAAATAAAGCAAGCATGCAAATATGCATCATGTATTACTCTGTCTTCTTTAACTAAAAAGGAAAAAAAAATGTGCAATTTTAAATCTTCAATCAGATAGGTTTGAGGAAATTAACCTGTAGGTGGAGCTAAATTTATGGTACTATATCTATACAGTTGACAAATAAGAAGCTAATTAGCAAAGAGAAAGGAAAAACAAAAGCATAGAAAGAAAGAGAAGCAATTGATCAGAATTAAGACGCACTTTCCTGGCCATATTATCTTTAAGATCATCATCCTATACGTATATATGATCAGAAACTCATAACATATAGCAGCTCGATTAATATAGTAATATGCATACATATATATATATATATATATATATATATATTTCGATGATCAGATGAAGAATCAGTACAGGGACAAGCTAAGATCCATACGTTGTACAATCTGCATGAGCTTGTTGGAAAGAAATAACCAAGAGCGCTTCAATAACAGATCATGCAGCATAAACCCCATTTTATTTATTCATATTCTTTAAGCAATACCTTGATAATGGATGAATAGCAACCTCTGGACCTATCATTCACTGATCCACGATTAAAGCACAAAGTTGAAATGGGCACCCGATCATCATCATATTCGTGCTGATTTTTCTCGTCCGTCCTCAAATCAAATGACAGTCTTGAGCTACTTGACATTCGATCACCCCGTCAATGAGAGTTCAGCGCTGGAGAAGATCATGGCACTGAGTAGAAGGACTGCGACAATGACGAAGATGTAAATGATGAAGACGACGACGATGATGAAGAAGCCGGCGAAAATGGAAGATCTCGTGATTTCCTTGAAGGGAAGAGTCTACGCAAAAGATTACTAGGCCTCGAGTTCTTTTTAAGGGGTCTTTTCGTGGCAGTACTGGAATAGGAGGAAGGAGGAGGTGTGAGATCAGGAGGGAGATCAGTAGCAGTACTAGCTTGGCGGAACTGGAGCTTTGGAGTTCCTGGTTGAGATTCCCATGTGAAGGGAACAGAAGCAGATGCCCCTCCTTGATAATCTTCGAAAGATTTTTGTCTGGAGAACTCCCTGGAATGGTTCTTGGAGAAGAACCTGCAATCTTTCTGCTTGGTTTGGAGGGATTTTGGAGGAAAATCCGAGCTAGTTGTAGGCATTTCTGCTGAGTGCAGCTTGATGAGGCTGAGAGACCCTAAATATAATGAAGACTTTGCTGATTCTTAGTTGAGATCGTATCTGGGTAGCTGCATGTAGATCGATGATCTCTATTATATATTAACATGCGCCTATGACTTAGTTTTTTGTAAAATATTGTCAAGCATCTAAGATATAGGATATTCATGACTAGCTATCCATTCTATGCCTGTGACTCTTATGAGTTTTAAATTATTGGACTTCTTATATCAGAATTAAGATCATCAGAGCACGTACATTGGTTTTAATTACTTTTGAATTTTTTTTTTTTTTAACGTGGGCTGCACCCACGTGTCCTTCCAGAATTGGAACATCTTGTTGAAGATCAAATGTAATTGGTTGCTAGCGAACTGTTGGTACGGTATTTAAAATACAAAACAAAAACTTCAATAATCTGGGCAACCAAATGGGTTATTCACAAACTAGAAAAATATCATTTTTAAAATAAAAATTCTATGAACAGTTATTTTTATGTATTCTTTTATACACTTCAGTGATATAATTAGTTGTGTATTAAAAAAATTAATCAAATTAATCATATCAATAAAATACACAAAGAATACGTCAAAGTGACTGTAAGTAATATTATTTTAAAAAATAAAAAAAATCACATATGTGAGCCACCTTGGCTGGTCACGCGCGTTTAGGTGGCTAAGGGCCATTGGTGTTGGTTCGCCACCTAAGGGTTTTCCCAATCTGAAGGCAACATCTAGGTTCCTCATATTTGAGTGGCCCACTAAGGGCTATTTGCTTTTCATTTTTCTTTTCTTTTTTTTCTTTTTTCATTTTAAGTTTTTTAAATATATCTTGTTCCCATTTTTCTCATTTTATTTTTTAAAATATTTTTCTTCTTATTTTCATAATTGTTTGTTATTTTTCCATCTAGATTTTTTAGCTTTTTTTCTTAAAAAAAAAAATCAAAATGAAATGGTACTATTGTTGTTCTTAGATTAGACTGAATTTCTCATGCTCTCATTCATTCATTTTTTTTTTCCGGCAAGATAAACTACTTCATTACAAATATTATACATATATAGTCTATTGAAAATATTATAAGTTAGGGGGGTCTTTACCACTATGAAAGTTTAAAAGACTAGGGGGGATAAAAGAGGGGCAGATTTCCAAACATCTTATTGGAGGACGCCCATTGCGCTATTTCATGCGCACATCGATTTTGTGATCGATCTATTTTCCTTGCAGTCCAGGTTTCAAATGATTGAAGAAGAAATCTTGAATCTGAAGAGATGCCTTGGATTTCCCAGTCAGTATTGGAGGAACTGGATAAAAGAGCACTGATGACTTGCTGTGAATCACCCTCTATTGAGATTTTCTTTATGTTTCTGTTAATTGCTTCTTGAATCCCTTCATAAGCTGCTACTGCTTCTCCTACATTTGGGTTGGTACTTCTGATGGAGCTTGTGAGGACAAAGATGGGGATACCATTGGTTTTCCTGCCTATGGTTGAAGCGATGCTCCCATTTGTATTGACTGCCACATCAAATTGTATTAAGAAAGAATCTTCATTTTGGTTTGGGAGGGTGTTGTTCTTTTGTGACCATGCTGAGGTATGTTCCAAAAGAAGAGAGGAAGTAATTGTGATGAGCCCATTAAGAGTTCATTTGATTCCTTGGTGAATGACTTTGTTTCTTAAGAACCAAATGTTATCCATGGCTAGCGAAGCAAAAAGTTAAAAATGGTGAGTTTCATCTTCTGGGATATGGAGAGAGGTTGAAGGATTGAGAATATTGTTGATCCAAACTGTGATGGGTGAGTCGTTGAATTTTGTGATGTCTAGAGGCCATTTTGATTCTCTCCATAAAATTCTAGCAAAAGGGCAAGTGAGAAAAAGATGATGAAGAGTTTCTTTTTAAGTGTTGCAAAGGGGACAGAGTGCTTGTTCAGGGTCAATTTTGATGACAGTTTTTAAGAGAGATTTGGTTGGGAGGATGTTGTGGGCAGTTTTCCAAATTAGAAGCTTGAGACGGTCTTGAATTTTGAGGTTCCAGAGTTTTTTCCAAGAAAGGTGAGGGATGTTTATGGATGGGTCGTCAACCAAGGCTGCATAGGCTGATCTGATTGAGAAATTACCAGAGTAGTGATGAGTCCACTTGATTTTGTCTTTCAAATTAGAGAAATTGTGCTTTTGTAGAGGAATTTTGAGAATCTCATGGACTGAATCTGTTGAAAACAGGGTGTGGAGAAGAAGATTGTTCCATCTTCTAGGTTCTTCAAGGGTTAGTTCAACAACTTTAAGATTTTGATCTTGATCAATTGCTGGGTACTCTGGGTTTGGGGTAGGGATGTGATTGGGAATTGAAGGAATCCATGGGTCCGACCAAACTCGAGTAGAGAGTCCATTATTAATTTGGAAACAAATGTTATTCTTAAAGAAGTTTCTGTGTTTTAAGAGATTCTTTCAGAACCAAGAGTCAGAGGATTTTTGTTGAACCTCATAAAAGCTTTTGTCTTTTAGATACTTCTTTGAGAGGAAATCTTTCCAGAATGTGTTGGAGTTGTTCACCATTGACCAGAGGAATTTCAAATTGAGTGATTTATTGAAAAGATTGCAGCTTTTAAGGCCAAGACCTCCTTTGGTCTTTGGGGTGCAGATGGAATTCCATGACTTTGGAGTAAAGCACTTTGAAGAGTTGATATCCTTTCCCCACCAGAAATTTCTAAACATGCTATCAATATGTTTGGAAACAGTTTTTGGCATTGTTAGTGTTGTCATGGTATAGGAAGGGATTAAAGCTGCCACTGATCTTATCAAAGTTGTTCTACTGGCTTGAGAAGGAATTTTAGATTTCCAACCTTGTAGCTTATTCTCAATCTTTTCGATGGTTTCTTTGAAGATATTTTTCTTGGAGGAGCTGATGAAGAGGGGAAGGCCTAGATCTTTGAGTTTTGCATGACTAGTTTTAAAATCAAGCAAATTTTTTATTTCTCTTTTTTGTTGGATTGGTGTGTTGTTGCTGAAGTGAATTGTGGATTTGTTGCGATTGATTTTTTATCCTGACCATGCAGTGTATGTTTCAATACAATGTGCAAAGGATGCTGCTGTGGAGGTAATTGCTTTCCCAAAGAGGATGAGGTCATCTGCAAAGAGGAGATGTGTGATTGAAGGGCCACCTTTGGAGATTTTTATTCCTTCTAGATTATTTAAGTTTTCTTCCTTAAGGATGAGGCGAGAAATGATTTCACTTCCGAGGATAAAAAGGAATGGAGAAAGTGGGTCTCCTTGTCTGAGTCCTCTAGAGGGTTGGATGTGACCAATGGGAGTTCCGTTGATGAGAATGGAGTAGATCACTGTGGACAAACATTCTTTAATCCATCCAATCCATTTTTGGTTGAAACCTTGTATTTCAAAAAATTTTAGGATAAAGGGTCATTCCATGTAGTCAAAGACTTTTTCCATATTAATTTTGATAGCCATAAGACAAGATTTTCCTTTTTTATTTTTGAGAAAATCGAAAATCTCCTGTGCCAGAATGGTATTGTCTTGGATGAGGCGACCAGATATTAAGGCTATTTGGTTTGGAGAGATCATTGATGGGAGGACAGATTTGAGTTTGTTGGCTAAGATTTTTGCAATGACTTTATAACAGACATTTGCCAGACTTATAGGTCTGTAATGATGGACCTGGGTTGGGGAGTTTATTTTTGGGATCAGGGCAATGTTAGTGTGGTTCAGAGATTTGAGAAGTTTTCCATGAGTGAAGAAGTTTTTTATATAAGCAAGAAATTTAGGTTTAATTACTTCCCAGTAAGTTTTGTAAAAAATGCCAGTGAAACCATCTGGTACTAGGGCTTTGGAGGAAGGGATTTGTTTTATGTTATTTAATATTTCTTCATCAGTTGGGATTTTACAGAGATTTTCATTGTCCACTTTAGAGATTTTTTCAGGGAATAGTTGATCAAGGTCTCTTGTGTATATGGGATTGGAAGTCTTAAAGATGTTTGTGAAATGGTTTTGAAAGTTTGTGGCAATTTCAGTTGGTTCAGAAGTCCAGTGATTGGCTTCTAGTTTAAGAAAATTTATTGCATTCATTCTGCGTCTTATGGTGGTTGATGCATGAAAAAATTTCATGTTTAAGTCTATCGTTGTGAACCAGATGTTGCGGGATTTTTGACGCCAGAGGGATTCTTCTCTTAGGAGCTGTTCATTCAGGTTTTCCTTGATATGCTGTTCCAAGTCAATTGATTCAGTGGTTGGTTCTTTTGATTGGATGTTTTTCAGAGATTCAGTCAGGTTTCTTATGTTTGTTTGAATGTGACCAAAAGTGTTTTTGTTCCATTGAGGGCAATTTTTGTTGAGTTTAATTTTTTTTGTAGGATGAAAGCTGGGGTGCCAACAAAAGGAGTAGGCCACGCCTTTTTGATGATGCCAAAACATGTAGGGTATCTATTCCAAAACTCTTCAAACTTGAAAGATTTCTTTTGATTGATGAATTTTGACGTTTCAAGGATGATGGGTGAGTGATCTGAAGCACTAATTGGCAGGTTTGTGATGTAGGCATCAGGGAATAGGGAGTTCCGGCTAAGATTTGCGACTGCCCTATCTAATTTTTCCTTAATGTGATGGGAACTTTGTCTATTATTGGACCATGTGTATGGGGTACCAAAAGCTTTTAGGTCAATGAATCCTGTGTTTTCAAGGAAAAGTTTTAGATCTTTTGAGGTACTTGCATAGAACTTACCACCAAGTTTCTCTGATTGGTTGAGGATTGAATTAAAGTCTCCAATGATTATGGAAGAACCTGGAAAAGAATTTGTGATCGTAGTGAGGTCGTTCATAAAGTTTGTTTTGTTGATGTTATTTGCTCGGCAGTATATCAAATTTACCATCCAAGGACTATGAGAGGGTTCCGAATAGATCAAAGCAGTAATAATATTGCTAGTAACTTTAACAATTTCTACATCCAAACCATTACACCAAAAGAACAAAAGACCTCCCCTTTTTCCGTGAGGGGGCATATATACATGGTGGGAGAAACCTAATCTATTTACAATATTTACAGTATTAACAGAGGAAAGTAAAGTTTCAGATAGGAAAACAACTTTAGGATTGTGAGTCTTGATGATGGCCCTAAGGGAACGGATTGCACGGGGATGGGCTATTCCCCTGCAATTCCAAGAAATGAGCTTCATGGCATTTTTTGTGGCAGTTCTGACTCTGCCATGTTAGTCGCTAGATTAAAGGGGAAAAGAGACATCACTTGAGTTGAGGAGATTGTACCCAGTTGTGAAGACAGGATTTGCTGATATGGAGTAAAGCGTCGGCTCCTTCTGCAGATGGGTGTGTTCTTTTTCTTCCTTGGAGTCATATTTGCTTGAGTGAAATCTTGTGAGTTGTTGTCGGAGGAAAGGTCCTTGTTGCTGCTCTCCTCTGCCTCGGTGATGGAGGAAATGAAACATTTTTTCTGAATCTGAGTGTTAGTCTCGCAAGATGAGAAAACTTTCCTCTTTCCTGGGGTTAGAGGATTTGGTTCGAGAAATGGGGATGACAATTTAGTTGGATTGTAAATGTTTGTTGTTTGAGGTTGGGTTATGGGGTTTTGGTTAGGCTGGTATTGGTTTTCTTTGTTTGAAGTCTGAGTATTGCTTTCTTGGATTGTGGAATTGAGGGTGAAGCAGGCTCAGCCTAATGGACTAACTAGCAGGGAGATTTTGGGATTGTTGGACGGATTTATGATTGGGTTTTTGTTGGATTGAATTTGTGCAAAGATTTGTTTGAAGATGGATGTTTCGGGAGTTTGTGTTGGGAAGTAAGAGTTGTTGATGGAGTGGATCTGTGGTTGTTTGAGGGCCCAGTTGATGGTATCTTGGTATTGTTTAGGAGATATTTGTTCAGTGGAGTCAAGTGGCTGCGGAGTCATAGTGACGTGTGGAAAGTTGAATTGATTGAAGAGGGTTGTTCAACCTAAGGTTTCAAGTTTTGTGTAATTATATATTTACACATGGATTTTGATGATAACAAATGAATTCAAAGAATGAAGGAGTCTCAAGCTCAATTTGTTCACACAATGGAGTCAAGCACATCAAGGAACCAAGCATGAGTAAGAAGGAAACAAGTTCATATTAAAGTCATAGATAAATGTTGTAAATCTCTTAAAATTTGAAATTAGGATTAAGGCTCAAAAATTAATATTTTATCATAAAGCATTAAAATACATTTTCCACATGTGCATGAATATTTTTGAAAATTAAATTTGAATATTTTGAAAGATAATTGATTGTCATCTTTCACATGTGCATGCTATGATTAAAGGTTTAAACTTTGAAAATATTAAAGATGATTGATTGTCATCTTTCACATGTGCATGTTTTATTTGAATAATTTCAAAAGTGATTGATGCTTTTCTTGACTTATGCAAAAGGAAGATGTCTTTGTTTGAAAATTTTGAAAAGTAAAGTGTGCTCCCTTTGTCATATGCAAAAAGTAAAAGATTAGGTTTGAAATTTTTGAAAAGCAAAATGTGTTTCTTTTGTCATATGCAAAAAGTAAAAGATTAGGTTTGATTTTTTTGAAAAGCAAAGTGTGCTCCTTTTGTCATATGCAAAAAGTAAAAAGATTAGGTTTGAATTTTTAAAAAGTGAATGATGATGTCTTTGACATGTGAATCTTTTTAAATTTGAATATGATGTCTCATATGCCTATAAATAGATCATTTGAGAGTTTCACATTTACAACACCAAGATCATACAACTCTCATTCAAAGCTTTCATTCTCTCTTCTTTAAGCATTGAGCCTTAACTCTTATTCATTTTGAGAGATATAGTTTGTACTTTTATTGTTCTTATTTCACTCATTGATGAGTGTTTTCTGATATCCTACCTACTATCAATTCTTATATCAGTAAAAGGGTGTGTACAACCCTTGTGCGTGTAGAAAGTGTTCTACACAGGGAATCGTTGAATCACCACGTGTAAGGTGATTGCAAGTGTAGAGGGTGTTCTACACGGATCCTTTGTAGCGGTGTTGTTCAAAGGTGTAATAGGTTTCTATCTCCACCTGAAGGAGATTGAATAGTGAATTCGGGAATCCTCAAGGGGTAGCTTGAGGCGAGGACGTAGGCAGTGGGGCCGAACCTCGTTAACATACTGAGTTTGCTTCTCTCTTACCCTTACTCTTTATATTTATTGCTATTTCATATTTTGTTTATATTTTATATTGTATATTTGATTTATAATTGTTATTTTTTTAAATACAACTCAATTCACCCCCCCTCTTGTGTTAGTCATCTGGGCAATAATGGTATTATCAACTTGAATGGGTGGCAGGAAGGACTGAAGTGTTAGGCTTTCATTTAATTCCATTAAATTGGACATTTGGTTTGGTGGGGTAGTGACACGTGGATGAGTTGGTGAGAATGACAGAGTTGTGTGAGTTGTGGATTTCATGCAAAGTTAGTCGAGTTTATGGAAAGGGTTTGGACTTGGTATGAGTGCAGGAAAATGGTTGTTATGATCTTTTTTTTCTGGCTGATCAAGAGTAAGGATACTTTTTCCTTTGTCCAGGTTTGGATGTTTTTGGCTTGACTCTTGGGTTGAAGGGTGAGTTGGTTCATGTATGTGAATTGGAGGTAGAAAGGGGATGTTATTTTGATGGTTTTTGCAAGTTGTTGATGATTTGAAAGCTTCAATTTTTGATGAGCGACTAGCTTCCTGGTACTCTGCCCTGAGGTCTTGACTATAGAGAGGGGTAGCTGTTTTTCCATAATTGAAGGGACAGAGTTGTTGGACATGACCTAGGTTGCCACAGATATAGCAGTATTCTGAGAGTCTCTCATATTTAAAGGATATATTTGCTGGGGACATGTTGATCCTTGGGAGAGTTACTCCTTCAATCAGTGGCTTGAAAGTGTCAACTTCTACACGGACTCTGATAAAGTTTTTCGTAACATTTGGAAGTACAGTATTTTGGTCAACTTCCAAAAGATTCCCCATAGCTTTTCCAATTTTGATGGCATTTCTCATAGTCAGTTGTTCCATGGGAAGTCCATGGACTTGGATCCAGAACGCTGAAAATTGTAGGTCTACTTCTTGAAGGCTCTAACCCGGTTGCCATTCCTTTAAAACTAGATGAAAACCCTTGAAATTCCGTGGTCTTTGAGAATATGTGATGTGATTTGATAGGATCAAATTTCTCGTCTGAAAATAAAAGAATTTTATACATCACATTTATATCCTACTATGATGAGGTGACATTACCCATCAATCTTGATATTTTTTCTTTAAAAAAATAAAAAAATTATCTAAAAGTGATAAAATTGTCACATTTTACATGGTGACCAGAATGATAATATGGTGTATAATATTACTCTTAAAAGTAATATATATAATAGATTAAATTTGTACCATAACATAATGAAATAATTGACAAAACATAGATTGCCCCTTTAGTTTTATCTAAATCTTTAGGATTTTGATAATTTTCCTTTCCTTCACAGAAAACTGCTCTGGTGCCTAACAATAATAAGTTGAAACGTTATTGCACATGCAAATTCTTGGTTATTTCGTTAGTCCTATATTGAATAGATGACCTGTACTATAAAATTAAACTGTCGCATATTAACTTCCAATTGATTGACACATGGTTCTGCACGAAAATTGCTGCTTCATTAAAAAGGCTAGTTAGAGACTAATGAAATGACACGTTATTCATATGCTGAAAAATTTTAAAATTAAAATTTTAAATTTAAAAAGAAAATGATAAAATGAATCTAGTACATAAAATTATAAATAAAATTTGTATGTACATATAATTCTACCCTTCTATGTGCTTTTATTTTTTTGTATGGAAGTAAAAATTCTGATTTTATACTGGGCCCGTTTCAATACAGAAATTATTTCATATCATTTTATCATTACAATTTTTTTAAATACTATAAGAAAAATAGACTTTTACGATCAATTTATTGCAACGAAAAGACTATTTGGTTGCTAATAGTCTTTTCATTGCTATAAATTAGTTGCAAAAGCCTATTTTTCTTGTAGTAAAAGTTTTCACACAAAATATAATAAACGATTTAAGGTTTTCAAATTAAAAAACAATAATAAGATTAAAAATAATATTCTATCATTATTTTATTCAATTTTTAACTTTCATTTAAAACCATCTCATTTAATCTCACAATTTAAACTACACATTAAGGTTACGTTTAGATATTGAGCTGAGTTTTTTATGAATAGTAATGAGTTGAGTAAATGGAGTGAGTTATGTGGGATCCATCTAAAATTAGTTTAAATGTGTTTAGATATTAAGATGAATTTAGTACCACTTATGAAAAATTGAAAAATGTTGTGTTGGGTCTCATGTATAAAAATGTGTTGAATTGAAAAGAGTCGTCGGTCCTACGTGTAATCAAGTTTTGAGTTGAGATGAGTTTAATAATTTAAGAATTGAATGTTTAAATGTTAAATTTTTGAACTGAATTGATTTAAACTAATTCTTGCAATCAAACTAGGCCTTAAGAACTCAACCACTAGAACTCAAAAATAGAAAAATCAACCACTAGCTGACAGCTGTGAGCGTCACCGAGACGGAAGAACTTATATATAAGAATATTTAAAAACAAGAATTAAAGAAGCTCATGGATCTCAGAATGGGCACGCCTACATCGGAGTATCTCCAATTGCCTTAAATTAGCTTGTAATGAAAAACCTCCCAAATTTAAGGCATTTCAAAATCCTCTCTGTATCGTGTCTTTCTGGTGGTTTTGTCGGATCCTCAGGGAGCGCTTCTCTTCTCAAACTAAAAGGTAATTCACTTCCCTCCTCTTTAGTTTGGATTTTCGTCTTGTATCACAATTTAATGTTTTTATTTTTTATTTTTAAGTAGGTTTTGTTTAAACGATCTATTTTCATTCAAACATCTGTTCATTCCTGATTAGTCCGACGGATTTTGTTTGTTGAAATATCTTTTTTATTTATATTGGTCTCAACCTATGTTTAGAAATCATCGTCGTCGTCTTCACTATTGTTTTGTGGAATTTGTGGTTAAGAGTTGTAGCCGCCTACATCGCAATGTTTTCCTTATCTGGATTTGTAGTTTTTTGTTTTAGGATAATGGGATTCTTCATCTTCTTCCATAGGTATTAATCTCTCCAAATCTTTTCTACTAATAAGTATGAAATTTGAAGCAGCTTTCTCAGAATTTTTGTGGTATCTTGTTCTTTCATTATTAAGTTATATGGTAAATTTTTTTTTTTTTTTTTGATAAATAGTTATATGGTAAATTTTTAGACTAGGTTTATTTGTTAGTTTGGATTTAGAGTATTTGGGGCTCAGCGTGCTAGTGCTGTCTATTATCTTCTTTGAAGAGTGTCTGAAGGTTGTTGTTCTTGTTCCTGTATCTGCATTTTTATCTCTCTTGGTCGTGAGTTTTGAAGTTAACTGACGTTGATTTTGTGCTGAATTTTTCAGTTTTCTACTGAAGGTCCTGCAGGTACGCTTTCAGCCATGCTCTAGACGATCTTCTGTGTAAAGGGAGAACCTGGGGAATGCTGAAAGATGTGCATGACGATTTGGAATTCTATCTCTGAAGTCAAGGAGATTGTCAAATTACTAGAGAAATCCTTTTTTGTTCTTGGTGAGACAGGATGTGGAAATAAAAGTTCATATGCTCGGTGTTCCCAAAAGCAATATGGGCCTACTTGCCATGGTAGAATGCCTGTTGTTGATCTTTGTGATGATGGTTGAGCGCTTATAATACTAATATACTTCCTGCCCTGTACTTTAGATTACTTGTGTTGGCAGGAGTAAATATTGTGGTTTTGTTCTGCATTAGTAAAGTTTTCGATGGAAAATAACTCCAAGGTGTTGATGCAAAGATATGAATTAGGGAGATTACTAGGCCAAGGCACTTTTGCGAAGGTTTATTATGCGAGGAGTATAAGAAATAATCAAAGCGTGGCCATTAAGGTAATAGACAAAGAAAAGGTGTTGAAGGTTGGGCTCATTGATCAGATCAAGCGAGAAATATCTGTTATGAGACTGGTTAGACACCCCTATATCATACACCTCTATGAGGTCATGGCCACCAAGACCAAGATTTACTTTGTCATGGAATATGCCAAAGGGGGTGAACTGTTTAACAAGGTGGCTAAAGGAAGGCTAAAGGAGGATGTTGCACGAAATTATTTTAGGCAGCTAATTGATGCCGTTGATTTCTGTCACAGTCGGGGTGTTTATCATCGGGATATAAAGCCGGAGAATCTATTACTGGATGAAAACGAAGATCTAAAAGTCTCTGACTTTGGGTTAAGTGCCCTTGCTGAATCCACGCGCCAAGATGGGCTACTCCATACCACCTGTGGCACTCCTGCATATGTCGCTCCTGAGGTCATTAACAGGAAAGGCTACGATGGGGCCAAAGCTGATATTTGGTCTTGTGGAGTGGTTCTCTATGTCCTTTTGGCTGGTTATCTCCCATTTCATGATTCAAATTTGATGGAGATGTATCGGAAGATTGGAAAAGCAGAATATAGGTGCCCTAATTGGTTCCCACCAGAAGTGCGCAGGCTGCTGTTGAAGATGTTGGATCCAAACCCCAGTACTAGGGCTTCCATAGAAAAGATCAAGGAAAGTTCATGGCTCAGAAAAGGACTGAACTCTAAACTTATTAAATCTGTATCTCCTTCAGATCTGAATGCTTCTGGTCCCTGTGAGAATAGCAGTATGACTGCTGACTCAAAGCAAGAGTTAGCTAGACCTTCAAGCTTGAATGCTTTTGATATCATTTCCCTATCAGCTGGGTTTGATCTTTCTGGCTTATTTGAAGCAGAATGTCAAAGGAGAGAAGAAAGGTTTACTTCCAGAAAACCTGCCTCAGTCATCATCTCTAAGCTGGAAGAAATTGCTAAGCATCTGAGGATGAAAGTGATGAAGAAGGAGGCAGGTTTGTTAAAGTTGGAGGGAATGAGGGAAGGTAGGAAGGGGATATTGTCCATTGATGCAGAGATCTTTGAGGTCACTCCATCTTTTCATTTGGTGGAGGTTAAGAAAGCAAATGGAGATACCATAGAATATCAGCAAATAGTGAATGAGAATATAAAGCCTGCTCTAAGAGATATTGTTTGGGTATGGCAAGGTGAGCAACAGCAGCAACTGCCAGAGCTGCTGCAGCCACAGCAGCAGCAGCAACAACAGCAGGAGCTGCATCAGCAACAAGAACAATGAAAACACATTGCCAGATTTCCCATGGCATCTTATGCTTGATTTTTTATTGATAATCTGCCTTTTTTTGGCTGTTGTATTTGTCCTTGTGAGTGTTGTTCTCCCTAACTCTATATATTTGCGGTGTTTGTTTGTATATGCTTGATCACTTTTTTTTTTCTTTTTTTTTTTCCGAAAAGACACACAAAACATCAAATGCAATTTTCTGGTATTGTTTTTCATGTTCTTCTCCGATTGTTTTACTCACAATCATGTTTTATTGATTTGTTTCAATTCGGTTTTCCATGGTTTTAAACCTGGTGATATCAAGATACCTTGAAAGGATCACGACCATATTCAAAGGTCTTGATATGAGCCAACGTATGCCTTTATTATTGGATTTTCTCATTAATTAAGGCTTCTTCAAAATTTAGATAGATGAATAGCGGGTGCATTAGAGGTGTCATTGATCATATATCACCATATACTCATCCTAGTTTAGGCACAAACAGTTGGTAGCTAGTGTGATATTGTTCACAATGATGCAAGTGGAACAACATCGCAAGTTATGATCTGATTATGAACATTATCCTTAGAAGCTACCGGTACTTATTTAATTGCTATTTTTGTATTAGTTATTGGCCCTATCTTGACAGCAAGTAATAATACAACTACAACTATTTTTAGCCCATTTTAAATCAACCAATGCAATCACGTCACTTCATAAAAAATGAATATCAATTTTGCAAAGTTATCCTCAATTTCCTATAGGATCCTAAAATGGTTGCAAGTTGATCATTTTCCTTTGACAGGCTGAATCTTTGATCTCTTAGCTCACTGCTTAACCAAATTCTTAGTTCTTTCAACCCCATTTTTGTCCATTTCCTAGATTCGAGGAATGCTTCTAGTAGCAAAACCATGGAACATGACGACTACCAAATTTACACATATACAAGAAATTGAATGGTCTTTGCCATTTAGATATTATGTCTGTTGCCATAAGACACAACAGTTGGACTTGGTTCAATGGTCACGTTGATTTTCTTCCAACTGGCTGGCACCAATTCGTGTCACATGGTCCGCGTTTTGGGTGCGTGAAGTGTTGCCATCCTTAGATGGAGGCGTGAGTCAAACCCAGTACACCATGGCTGAATCCAAAGCCTCAATGCCACTAAGCCATTTAAAGGCTTATATCATGCATATAGATCCAAAATATTATAACTATAAACCATAACTTATAAACTTTCCATATCTTCTCTCTTTTCAAAATAATTCACTACTTTTAAGATCAACCCAAAAATACTATTATACTATTAATAGATTTAATATATAATTAATTATTTTGAAAATATTTCCAACAGACGTGTCACACACATGTTTTTGCACTCAGTCCTAGTGATGGAAGCAGTTCAAACTTTACTTTTTGTGCATGGTTTAAAATATTTGTGGTCTTGCAGCCTTGCTTTATCGATAGTGGCGAATCCCTAACGGACAAAATGGCAAATACCCACCTGGCTTTGCTAAGAATTTTCTCCAAAGAACGGGGACCCTCGTTTATTCTTATGGTCAAGAAATAAAGCAAGGCAATAGTGTGATGTAATCATGTGATATATGAAACTGACCCCATGTTTTCAATTAAGCAACTCCTCCAAGTGGTTCCATCTGGACAACCCATATATCCATCTTATCCCTGTTTGACATTGTTGGTTTGGTTGCTTTAGAAGGAAAGGTAGAGTGTTTTGGTTTGGTTGGTCATCTCTTTTTCGTGGTAGGACCACTTGTATCGAAAGAGATCATGTGGAGTTCCTGCGATTACTACAAGGGTACCGAGGGATGTAGCTCGACGACTCACCTAATAAGGTTAAACAAAAAAATAATAATAATTTATTTTTTATATTTTTAAATATTTTTAAAAAATAAAAAAATTTCTAACATTACTAAAAAATACTTCCTTAATCATTAAATAAATAAAAAAACTTTCGGGACCCAAATTCAGGTACCAAAGCATTTCTCTTACTAGAAACATCATAGGTTGCTTCTGTACTGGTCTTTCAAGCTACTATTTTTCTTCTTTCTTTGTAATAATTTTTGGAATGAGAGGCAAAAATTTTAAAAGTTCAGCAAGTCCAATGGTGAGGGACCAGTGTTTATATTTTGGTCAAACCGTAGTATGAAACCTATGTTGTCCACTCGATGATGAGCACACTGTTTTTATTGTTCGTAGCATAGATGCTAACTTTTTTGTTTGATACTGTCACTTTTATATATTCTATTTTTATGTATTTTTTTACATATTATACTATATGATTGATTAAAATAATTATTTTATATTAAAATAAAATGATACAATCAATCACATTAATAAAATAAAGTGACACAATCAATCCATACCTAAAAGAGGAAGATTTTTAATTTGAATAACGGGGAGTTAGAAATTAGAAATTGAGAGGAGCCCAAATGATTGAAAGCAAACTGTGGCCTTTTGTGGCGTGGGCCGAGGGAGATCACTCGAAAGCATGAAAAAGCCCTTTCCTTTCTTTTGCCTAGCCCCACGTTTCCATCCCCACTCTTTACAATAGAGGAAAAACGTACAAAAAACTTCAAAAAAATTACGAAACTAATGAAAAGAGAGAGCAAAAGAGAGAGAGAATATTGCAAGAGAAAGATTATTCTTTAATGCAAAACTTGATGCATATACAAGGGAATGATACTCATATTTATAGGAGTATAAAGGGGGATAGGTGTACCTTAAGTCACCATTGATGGCTAAAGATAAGTCTAAATTAATTGCTCAAGATTGGTCATACAATACAATTTGAATTTGGTTTCTAACACTCCCCCTTTGGATGACCACAATAAAGAATATGCCTCGTTAAAACCTTGTCAAGGAAAAACCCAGTGGGAAAAAAACCAATGACGAAGGAAAAAGAGTACAATATTCATGTATATCGCCAAGTGCTTTAAGATTGCCTCATTAAAACCTTGCAAAGGAAAACCCAGTGGGATAAAACCTTAGCGAAGGAAAAAGAGTACAATCAGCACAAGTCTTCAAGACTTTACTCCCCCTGAAAAGTGCATGATAATAGGCCTTCAAGTTTCCGCATTCCAATGTTCTGCACAATCTTCTTAAATGTTGCAGTTGGTAATGCTTTAGTGAATAAATCTACCAGATTATTACTTGACCGTATCTTCTTGACATCAATTTCAACTTTCTTCTTATGAATTGCAATGATCTTCTTGTATGGATCTGATAGATAACTCGCATCTGTATATCCATCTAATTGTGGACTTGATCCAAATAATTACATATTCAGGGCTTCAATTGAACTGGAGATAAGGTACTTCAGGACCAAAAATTTCTCCATCGTCTTCAGGACGAAATGGATTTTTCTGCTCATCAAATTATCGAGCAACCATTGGAGTACTCAGGAGATGAGTTTTGTCCATATAAAAGTGCTTCATGACTTTATAGTGAAATTCACCATATTGATTCAAGATCATTTTAACATTAAATTCACTACTCTTCTGGAGTTGTGCTCTTCTGGAGTTCTTGTAAATAACATAATTACTAGAGGAGTTATCAAAATTAAGCCGCAAACCTCCATATTCAAAAACGGTGGCCATCTTTTTAGGCCAGGCAAGCATCACGGGATTTTACAGTTCTTATGTACCTGTCAGGCGCCGCAGGGCTATAATGCTACATCTGCTGTCAGGCGCCGCAGGGCTATGATGCTACGCCTCGTCTCTTGTAAAGAGATGCTTCACGAGAGATGCCGTGAAGCAATAGAGGTGCTTAGTCATAATTTTCTCTATAAAAGAGATATTCAGCTCATCTTCATTCGCATCTCATCTTCTTTACTTTTCTGTAATCATACTGCATTCTCACTCTGCAATCTCTTTCTGCATTCTTACTCTGCAATGGCTCAGCAATCTTCTCATGGCCAATATATAAGGTATTATGCACCTCGTTCATCAGCTGTTCCTGCTTCTACCACAGGTGCTATAATACAATACAATAATGATCTGACTAATAAGTCAGATGTTGAAGCTATCTACGAGCTTGTAAATCTCGGTACTCATTACTCTTCAACTATTTATGCATTTTCTCAGCGACTACAATCCAAACCTTATGATTTGGACAAACTCAATGAGAAAATTTCTATCCTTCAGCGACTTCTTCAGGAGTCTAACATGAAGATGGAAGCAATAAAGCAAGAGAATAGGAAATTAAAATCTCTGCTTAAGTCTTCTTTTAGATTGCCTACTCCTTTAGATAAGGATGCCATGCAGATTCTTGAAAAAACAAGAGCATTTAAAGAATGAGGCGAAATGCCTCAAATTTCTGTAATTTTTGCTTCAAGATAATAAAATAATATTTCATAAATATTCATATTTGTGTTTCTATCTTCTGGTAGATATTCTGTGTGCTCTATTTTATTTCTCATTTAATAATGTACATTTATCTCCCCCTTGAAACCGAAAGGGTTTTATATTTCAGATATGTGCAGTTCTTCTGATCTCTTCAGGAGTTTCAAGAAGATTTAAATCATCAACCGCAATAATAACAAATCCGGAATCTCTTAATAAAAACACATCGGTATATTGGATTATTTTCAAATCCTTCTTTCAATAAATATTCGCTAATGCGTTTATACCACATGCGTCCGGATTGTTTTCTGGATGTACTCAGATAACAAGCTTCAAGCATTTAATATCCTTCAGGGATTTTCATATATATTTCTGGATGTATTCAGATTAGAAGCTTCAGGCATTTCATATCCTTCAGGGATATATGATCATATATATGTCATGGTCTAATGACCCATATAAATATGCAGTGACCACATCCATTAACTGCATATCCAATCTTTTTGTAATTACCAAACTAATCAAAAATCTGAATGTGATTGCATCCATAACAGGAGATTATTTTTCCTCATAATCAATCCCTGATTTCTGCAGTTTTCATGAGCTCTTCTGGAATCTCAATGACATTTAAATTGTCTATATAAACTGCAATAAAAGATAATATAAATACTAAAAATATATGAAAATAGTATGTTCCACATGCGTTTAGCTTGCATTAGATCATATAAAGATTTTAAGACTTGATAGAATATGTACTTCAGGACTATATGCTTCATGTATACCCAAATTCTTGGTAACTATCAAGTTAATACAAATGTCAATATGATCTCTTTAAATTCAAAACATATCAATATATTCGTGATTTATATATCACATTTTCATTTCCTTTATACAAATACTCACTCATATTCAACAAGCATCACCTCATAGGTGTTTGAACTTCCAGTCCATATGCATCACTTTTTACTAGTGATATCAATTCTGCAGGAATTATTTATTTCTATTTTGGCCAATATTTTTACGTCGGTATTCTTCAACGGTTCTGAGCTCACTTTCTTCATTACTTCTGGTAATATCAAGTGCCATCTTATATGAAAATACGTTGTCGACAACGGTTTTATTTCTCTCCATAATTTCTCAATTACTCATGAAATGTAATATTGAGATCTCGTTATTTTCAGGTGCCTGTCCCTCTTTAAGGGAAGACATTTCATTAAATACCTCTTCAGGAGGTTCTTTTTCAGGAGATTTATTCTCTTCAGGAGTATCAATTACTCTTATGGCATGTGTTGTGGGTATGGACTCTTCAGGAGTACCAAATTCATTTTGTATTTTTCTCTTCCGAGGAATTTTATCCTTTACACCAATAGGTCGTCCACACTTCAGGCGTATCTTGGACTCACCTATTGCTGTTTTGGTAATTTGTCCTTCAAGGACTGCAATCCTTGCTGGAACATTAACAGCAGGAATATATGATTTTACCACACCTTTAGTGTCAGTAAATAAATCCGGTAATTGATTTGCAACACTTTGCAAATGAATAATTTTTTGAACCTTTAGTTGAAATTCATTTGTACGAGGATCAAATTGGGAAAGAGCTTTATTTTCCCAAGTAATTTCCTGTCGTGCTTCAGGCACCGACTTCTTATTACCCAATGTTGGAAAAATGGATTCGTCAAAATGACAATCCTCAAAACGTGCCTTAAACATATCCCCTGTAAAAGGTTCAAGGTATCTGATAATAGATGGAGAATCAAACCCAACATATATTCCAAGTCTACGTTGAGGACCCATCTTTGTACGTTGTGGAGGTGCAATTGGAACATATACCGCACTTCCAAAATACGAAGATGAGTAATATTTGGTTGTTGACCAAATACAAGTTGTAATGGAGAATATTTGTGATATGCTGATGGCCTAATTCGAATCAACGATGCTGCATGAAGTATAGCATGTCCCCAGGCAGAAATAGGAAGTTTTGATTTCAAAAGCAAAGGTCTAGCGATTAGCTGAAGCCTTTTAATCAATGATTCAGCTAAACCATTTTGAGTGTGTGTGTGGGCAACTGGATGTTCAACTTCTATTCCTATTGACATGCAATAGTTATCAAAAGCTTGAGATGTAAATTCACCTGCATTATCCAATCGAATAGTTTTAATTGGATAGTCAGGAAATTGTGCTCGTAGTTTAATTATTTGGGCAAGAAGTTTAGCAAATGCAATATTTCTAGTGGAAAGTAGACAAACATGTGACCATCGACTTGATGCATCAATTAAAACCATAAAGTATCTGAATGGTCCACTTGATGGTTGAATAGGCCCACATATATCCCCATGAATCCTTTGTAAAAAAGACGGAGATTCAAAAACAACCTTTGAGATAGATGGTTTGATAATCAATTTACCCTGAGAACATGCAGAGCATGGATATTCATTAGGTAATATAACCTTCTGATTCTTTAGGGGATGCCCATACGAATTATCAATTATTCGTCTCATCATTATTGATCCTGGATGTCCAAGGCGATCATGCCAAGTCATAAATACTTTGGGGTCAATGCACTTCTGGTGCATTACCACATGTGATTCAATCGTTCTCATTTCTGTATAATACAACCCAGATGAGAGAGCAGACAGTTTTTCTAATACGAGCTTCTGGCTCGAAATTATTTTAGTAATGAGAAGATGCTCTTTATTGTCTTCGTTGGTGGTTTCAATATGACAACCATTACGACGTATATCTTTGAAACTCAATAAATTTCTTCTTGATCGTGAAGAAAATAGAGCATCATCAATGCAAAATTTGGTGCCATTCGGCAACACAATATAAGCTCTTCCGGAGCCTTCAATTAGATTCGATGAACCAGATATAAATTTAGAATATATTATGAACTTTTGCACTCGATATTGCTACTTCAAGAGCACATTCGAGGCGTTCATTTTAAACATATATTCTTTAGTGGTTTTTCTCAACACACTTTCAATTATGCAACTTCAAGTGCATCAATCATAATGAGCTTTTTGTACACGTATCACTCATTTAAACTATCTCATAGAATCAATAGATCCTTTATTATGAGATACTCAATAAAATTATTGTTTTAAAGCGATCCTTCAGGGATGCTCAATTTCTATTCCAAGATGAATCTTTATCATCGGTTTAGAGCAATTCTTCAGGGATGCTCAATTTCTATTCCGAGATAAATCTTATCATCAATAATTCATAACAAGTATATAAAAATAAATAAAACTTGTATATAAATTGAATGATAATAAACATAGAATTTAATCAAGTAATAATAATGAATATAATTTTAAAACTCACTTTGGAGATTGCAAATAATATATTGAAAAACTTATTTGAAGTAGAAGACTACTAGCTTCAAAATCGTCAGAGATTTCGTGCTGATAACGTGTTATGAAATTAATGAAAAGAGAGAGCAAAAGAGAGAGAGAATATTGCAAGAGAAAGATTGTTCTTTAATGCAAAACTTGATGCATATACAAGGGAATGATACTCATATTTATAGGAGTACAAAGGGGGATAGGTGTACCTTAAGTCACCATTGATGGCTAAAGATAGGTCTAAATTAATTGCTCAAGATTGGTCATACAATACAATTTGAATTTGGTTTCTAACATCTCAAAATTGGTCATACAATACAATTTGAATTTGGTTTCTAACAAAAAAAATTTATTTTTAATTCATTATCAATTTCCATTTGGTTTTCTTTCTTTTTCTAAAAAAATTCATGACTCGAGACATTTCGATATCGTGGAATGAAAAAACTGTGTTATTGCTCTACATATGATCTGATCTGATCTGTCTGCCTTCCTATTGGCAATTGTTACAACAGCTCAATAAATGAAAAACAACAGCTCATATTTCCTCATTATTTACTTTCTTTTCAACAAAAAATTGTCATTATTCCGTCACTTTTCTTTTCTTTTTTTGTGCAATGAAATCGTGAACAGTGAATTCCAGAGTTTTTCCATTATGTTTTCACCTGTAAATTCCTTCCTTCCAAGTGACCCCGTAAAGAGAGAGCTCTAATATTTTAACTGTTTTCGAAACACTCTTACGTAAACTACACTCGGTTCAATAAGCAGGATTAGAGAGAGGGCCAAAAATGCTTTAACTCCAGCAGTCATCATCACTCGAAATGTTCCTAACAATCCGTGATATGTACCTAACAATCTGTTGAACCTTATCCTTTGCCAATAATCTAAAAGAAAGCCTCATTAATTCAACGTGGGGTATGTGTTCATAGAAAATCAAGATTATCACTGGTGAATTCGTCATCGAAAAGCACTATGGATTGTTTTGAGTTGTAAACGAACAAACAAGATGCCTCTCCAGCCCACTTCCTTCCCGACGGGCCCCACAGACTAGGGAAAGAGCAGCAGGGAAAGAGAAGGTGTAGCATATAAAAAAGAGAAATGGTACCAGGAAAGCGCTGCAGGGAAAGAAAAGCCTTACATTATACATCTCCAACCCACAAACATGAATTTATTAATATATTTAAAGATACACATATTTAAGTATTAAGATAGAATACAAAAAATAATAAATCATATGTTAATTAAGTAGAGGTGTGTGATGTAAGACTTTTATGTAGAATTTCTCTATAAAAAATGAGTTAATTACACTTTGTCTCCTCAAACTTTTACCCAATTCTTCATGTGCCCCTGAAACTAATAATTGCATCAAAATGAATTTGCTTACTTTCAAAACTATCAATCCTCTCATTTCGTCTACCAGCAACGTTAAATGTAACGGAAAGTGCCTCCACGTGCATAAAATTCACTGTAAAGACAAAAGCACTCTTGACTTGCGTGAAAATTCGAAGGGGCAAAGTGAAATTGCACAAAAATTCGAAGGGGCAAAGTAAAATTAATTGTGTATTTTAGAATATTTTTATACTATTCAAAAATACACGTGAATATACTATTTTGTATAAATTTATCTGTATTATTTGAATGAAAAAAAAAATTAATTTTATATAATTTTATATAAATTGCATTGTTTTATTCAAATATATTCTTGATGATTCTAATAATAACGAATCGATAGAATACACGTAACTCATATTTATTTATAAATATTTCTTAAAATATTAATAAAATTGTTTACAATTAATGTTTTCTATTATTGTTTAAAAGAGAATAATTAACAAAAAAAATCCTATTTGCAAGCACTTTTGGGTATTTTTTGTACACTCCAGTAACGTGATTAGTTGCGTCACTTTTTTTTTAATATAAAATAACTGTTTTGGCTAATCACATTAGTAGAATGCGCAAAAAATATGTAAAAGTGACTGTATGCAACAGAACTCTTAGCAAAATTATTTAAAGTTAAAAAAAAAAACATAATTGAAGCACAACCATTTCTTTCACATTGATACAAATCTACATATATTTAACCAACATAATTTAGACCATATATTTCTCTTAATTTATTTTGCATCAAATTGATTTTTTTTTTTTATGTTAGACTTATTAATTAGGGTTAATTTTACTTTACTCCCTCGAACTTTCACGCAATTCACAATGTACCCTCCAAACTAATAATTTTGATGCAGTCAGGGGTGCTTTTGTCTTTGCAATGAATGTTATGCATGTGAGCAGCACGTGGAGGCACTTTCCATTACATTTGACGCTGCTGATAGACAAAAAGAGGGGATTGACAAGTTTTGAAAGTAAGTGCATCCACTTTGATGTAATTATTAATTTCGGGAGCATATTATGAATTGAATAAAAGTTTGAGAGGGCAAAATATAATTAACCCATAAAATATATTCTCATCCTAAACAATACACTTAATGTAAGTTGAGTGCTTCCGAAATCCCTCAATGGAATTGGAAAGGATATAATACTAGTTAGGTTGCAAGTTCACTTCAATGCCACCATCCGAACTCATTCATCTGTTTTCTTGTCAACCAAATCAAGCACTACAAGAATGCACACATCAAGAATGTAATATCTCTATTTTACGTGTATTTTTATTGAGTGCTTTTATTTAAATTATTATAATTAGTGGTTTTCTTGTTTTAAATTAAAGGTAATTTTGCGGTATTATTTTTATGAATTTTAAGTTGTGAAATTATTTTATTAGGTTTTCTTGTTATTTATTATTATTTTGTATTTAAATTGTTCTTTAATTTAAATTAGTTTATTTTTGGGCTTTAAAATTATTGTGTTTTTAGATTTTATTATTTTATTTTATTTATTCACTGCGTTTAAGTTATTATATTTTATTTACTGTTTTGAAAATAGTTTTCATTAGATCGGTCTCTTGACCCAAGATGTGAGAATTGGACCTCATTTCTTTTCCTTCCCTATTCTTTGTCCTTTTTACTTTTTCTCCTCTTTTTCTTTTCTCTTTTTCTTTTTTCTTTTCTTTCTTCTTTCTTTTTCCCCTGCTTCTCCCCCACGCGATGTCCCCCTTCCTTCTCTCCCTGTCGTTTTTTTTTTGTCTACCCTTAGCGCTGCCGTGTACCACACCACCCCTACCATTCTCTTCCCCTCCGGCCAATGAACCTTCCTCTCCATTTTCTGGCCACCTCGTGCAACCGTTAGCCACCACACATGGCTGGAAGCCGCAGCATCGTTTCCTTCTAGCTCCGCCATGCGCTACCCATTGTTGTCGCCGTTGTTTCCATTCTCTTCCCCACCCACCGGCAACATCACCCTTCCATTTTCAGCCCCCCAAACACCGCCGTTAACTGCCACGAGCAACACCCAAGCTACTCGGTTTTTTTGCTCCTCGCGCAGCCATGACTCCACCGTTGGCCACCACATCATCACCAGCCTCCCAGCTACCTAACCCACCCAATCCCAACTCCGATCCGTCACTGGTGAAACTCAACCAACCCACTTTCCGTTTTGGGCTTTTTGGCTTTCAACCGCCGTTTGTGCTGCCACCCACGACCAATCCCCACTTCTATTAGCTTCACCGACATCTCTAAACCCTACCCTAGCTTTCTCTATTCTTCGTTTGCCTCCGTTGAAATTTGGGTATTTTGTGACCCACGGCCACAGTGCATTTTGCACTGTTACGTTGCCTTGCCATCGCTTTTTGCATCTCTTCCTTGATCCTTAGAAAAATGTTTTATAACGCTGTAAGTATTTTTCAAATTTCATTTAAGATTTAAATATATTCTTGCTTTAACAATACATTGTGATTTGGTTGGTTGTACCGGACTGAGTCCGAGGAGTCAGGAGTCGGATGGATTTAAAGATGGAGTTACTTATGTTTAGATGATTTGGATTGTTGGGTATTTTGTGTCATTTCATTTGCATTGCATGGTGCATGCATGTACATGTGTTGGATATTGAAAACTCGACTTTTATGCTAGAAATGATTTTTGGGTATTTTTTTTTAAATGAACTGATTGAACGATTGGATAGAGAGTTAGTGTAGGGATGGTGGTAAGCAGAGACAGTGGTAAAGTCCCGCCTGTGATTCCCGTCTTCGGTGCACTCGTAGGGATGGTGGTAAGTAAGGATGGTGATAAAGTCCCGCCTGCGATTCCCGCCTATAGACAGACTTGTAGGAATGGTGATAATTAGGGACGGTGGTAGAGTCCTGCCTGTGATTTCAGCCTATAGTGCACGCGTAGAGATGATGGTAGAGTCTCACCTACAATGCTCTGATAGCTGGTAATTGGGCTATTTTTTGGAAAAATGGTGAAATTGAATTTTTGGGTCATTATCTCAGGAAAATGTTTTGAAGAAAATGTTTTGGGCCAAAATGGGATTTTGGCATGCGTGGAAAAAGGTGAGTTTTAGGGACATGCATATGATATCATGTTCATGCATTTGGTTATTGCATGAATATATATTTTTATCTTGAAGTTTGTTTGGATTATTACTTACCTGTGATACCATCTTTGGTACCGTAGATTTAGATGCAGATGATGAGGAGGCAACTCTGCCGGAAGATTAATTTGGTGCTTTTGGTTGTTTATTGAAAAACTATTTCTCATTCTTTAAATTATGTATTTTAGTTTTATGATGATATTGGAACTTGTAATATTTTTAGTATGCTTGTTTTTAAGCGAGTTTGTATTTAAACAAAATCTGGTACTTAGTTGACTGACTTTATTATTCCGCTACGTTATTTTTGTTGTACACGTGTCGCTTATACATACACTTGACACTTAACGATGGGATGTGTGACCCGTGTTGTCATCATCTCGATATCTCAATTTCCACATGTTCGTACGTGGGAGTTGGAGACGTCACAAAGAAATGCTCATAGAGTCATATGCCATACGAGGAAAGTTCCTGCAAAGAAGCGTTATGAACTAACTTTTCATTCTGCTTCTTTTAACCACTCTAATTCTAACAGTCAATAACCATATTTGACACCCACAAGCAATGAACTTGATAAGAATAAAGAACACGCACAATACCAATCCATTCTTCAACTATTGAGTCAAAGGAAGGTGCTTATTTCCATGGAAAATTTCTATGCATATAACCTTCTATCACGACACAGCATCAAGAAGCTTGGGTTGCTATGGTACGCTGTGGGTATGCAGGAACAATTGTCGCTAAAGTTCTACATAAGATGCCACAACCCTTCTGTAGTTGAATTTATGCAATGAGAATCTTCTTTTGATAAGTAATACAATGAGAATCTTTAAGGAATGGTGCCGTGCCAAAGAGTATAAAAGGAAATTGTTCGCATCTCAGTGAGTTGTGAGAGCTGCAATGTTAACGATGGAAGAATTCAAAATATCAAATTGCACATAGCTTGAAGATGGGCATAGAAGATTTCATCTTATTGGGGTTGATCATATTCAATCAGATGGGAGATTAGACTTTTTCCTAATAAAAAACAGACGCTCATGTTACCTATAAAAAAAAAAAAAAAAAAAAGACCCATGCTCATGCAACCACATAGGCACAGAGAGAGAGAGTAGCAAGGAACAGGAGCCAGTCCAAGGCTTCGGAGATATTCATCCACTTCTGGTGGATTACACAACACAATGAAGGCCAACATAAACATTCTGGCATACCAAAACACCAGTCAAAGGCCAGAATGGGCTAAGAATGAGAGATATATATAGGCACCTAGAAACAAAATCTAAACGCTTCAATCATTCTCTGATATATTCCAAGTCTCGTTGAGGCATAGGATGTATTCATTGTGTGCCAGACAAATCGATATAATTTGAAAGCTAATGCTACAAACAATCCTACAAAGAAGCTTCATGTTTCCAAGTAGCCTTCACGTAGATGAGTTCCCATTCTAAATGCCTTGGACATATTCGTTTTTGTTAAAAGCCCTAAGTGTACTTGAGTGCAAAGGGCCTTGTGAAGCCTATGCATCAAGGGCAAAAAACAAGTGCAAGCCTAACTGTAGTAAAGCATTCATAATATACAATTATTTCCAAGAGAAAAACTTTCCATATACAATCAATGAAACTTACATACAAATTCAAAAAGGATATTTATTTGGCTCAAACATTCAAGCATTGGGCAAATGCAAAAGAATTGTGGGTACAAAATTCCAAATTCTGCATAGGCTATCTAATTTCTTAAAATTTATACATAATAACCTGGAATGAAATTATCAATAGGAAACAAAGCAATCATTCACTTAGAAAATTACGTGCTACTATCTTGGGCTTTACATTTTCTGCAGTTGACATTACACATGTACCCAGCCATTGTATCAGAGATCAAAGTAAAAAGCATGCTTTTACAAAATATAACAAAAAGAACGTATAACAGACTGAATATCACTAATCAACTTTTTTTTTTTTTTGGGGGGGGGGGAGAATTGTAGATGATCCCTGTGAAACAGGGGGTTCGGGGGGATGTCATTCTTAAATTTTTTGGGATCGAGGGTAATTTTCAATGTAATCACAATTAAGAAGACATTATTTGTTCCTAGAGCTTTCACAGGAAGCACCAACTTTTGCACTTTAAGTTCACTTCATTAGATGCACTTTACTGTAAGATTAAGAAGCACTTTCCTTGGTGCCTTGTGTTTGCTTGTAAGCAAGCATGCATCTGCAACATAGGACATGTTGTCTCTACTCAAAATGAAACTTTTAGACCCCAGAACAGCAAGCTTACAAAGTCAATTTTGCATATGGGACACAACACTTACTTAACAACTTTTAACTACATAAATTCCACTCGGCGTCAAAAAAACACTTGTGATTCAATTTATCACTCCCTTGTTCAACAATCAAGGCACGACATGCAACTTTGGAATTCAATGCCAAGATCGCAAGAAGATGAAAAAAATGAGGATCACTCTCTCAAGATCCTGCTGTACATTGCATAAAAATTACTCTAGTTGCTAACACCAAAGCAAAAATGTTGTGTCCTATGCTTTCGCTATCACTTGAGAGAATAAAGAATCAAGATTCAGTTCAATGAAAACCTGAATTAATCAGTTACTGGCTTGATTTCACCCCCACAACACGTACCGATTCTACTCTGCCAGCAATTCAAGTTTCTTTATTTCACACACGATACATTAGAAAAATCAAATTCTTAATAAACAACCGAATCACAATCTCTACAAGGGTACAGTTCAGTGCAATTCCAGGTATACGTAAATTTTGATAGCAGCTTTACCAACAACAACAAACAAGAATATAGGGGTGTTCAAACGACTCTAAGGATTACAACAGCAACACCATGGAGATAAATGATGGTTCAGCCATGTACCTACCAAGTAGTACACAGTAGCAGTGCCATGGACGCAGATCAATCGGAGCTCTTAGAGGACGCAGAGACCAAATGCCTCCACAGGTATCGACCACTAGCCATGTCCACACAGGTCCAGAACGCCGAACGGACCTGCAAATCCCAAATTCAGAACTAAATAAACAAATGTGAAAAGAAATTGAAGTCTTTGGGGGAAAAGGGAAGGAAAAGAAAGAATTTGAAACAAGAACGAAAAAAAAGCCCTATAAAATGGTGGAGACCTTGGATGACTCGTGGTTGGGATCCTTAACGACGTGGTCTTCGGCGCCGGCGGCTTCTTCTTGGAGCGGCTGGTGGGATTTGAGGTTTCTGAGGACGAAGAAGCCGGCGAGAGTGGCGGAGAGGAATATCAAAATAAGCCTCAGCGGACACATTTTCCCAATCCGATTAGGTGTGGGGGGGTTGAGAAATGAATGTTTCAGCACAGAAAATTTGCTATGAACAAAGAAAAAGTGAAAAAGCTGTGGGGTGGGTGCAGTTGAAGTTTTGTCAAATTCGGTTGCCGAAGTTTGAGATTTTTGCCAATTTTTTTTTTTTATTTTATTAAATTTCCACAACTTTAATTTTAACAGATAACGTCCATGTGTTTACCCTTTTCATTCGAATCTGGATAATGGGGAGTATTTGTCCAAATTTTACAAAATAATATAATCATAACAACATTTTATAAAAATAAATTTATAAAATAACGTGAATTGATTTTAAAATTATTTTTATTATAAAATAAATCTAATATATTATATAAAACCATATCATTTACTTTTATGATATCTCTATGTGACTGTAACATTTTTTTAATTAAAAAATTCAAGTAAGTTCTTGATTTTTTTACTAGAATACTAAAGTTCAGACAAAAATTCTCAGCATCATATTATGTAATACACAAATTAGTTAGATTAGGTTTTTTAACTAACAAAAGAGTAATGATACTCATGATGTAGTATTAGATAATTAAATATTATTTATTATATTTTATTTGTTATTTATTATTTAATGTCGTATTATAAAATAACGAGATAATAAAAAAAAAAAATTATTTTGAGATTATGGAATAAGCGCGCACACAAATTCTGGATGTGTTTTGAGTAATGGAGCAGAAGAAAAGTCCACCACTGTTTTGGAGAAGAAAAGAAAAGGTCCACCGTCCACCATTTGCTGGACCCTGAGTTGGATCCCAATTGGCCACTTTCTCCATTATTTTCAAATTAATAAATATAAAAACGTGTAAACAATAAATAATTTGCCGTCGGTTACAAGGACATACAGCCACGTCTGTTCAAATGTATTTGTGTTCTTGTGGGTGATATCATTTTGGATGGAATCCAAGTCAAGCCATAACCTAAAGCTAATTTATATATTGAAATAACAAAATAAATATAATTTTTACTCGAAAAATAATGCTCAAATTTTAACAACTCTTTCCTAGAATTAGCTCAAAATACCATACTTCAAATCTTACTCATGAAATTAAAGTTTTAAATACCATTTCGAACGAAATGTTTCGATAATGATACCATTTCGGTATACTGTTTCAAGATTTATTATATATTATATACAAATATTTATATATATATATATATATAAACTAACAACTAAGAATAAATACATATATATATATACAAGTGTATATCATGTGTATGTTTATATATATGGGAGAATTAAGGATTTATAAAATGAATACAAGTTGAAAAAATCACAAACTTGAGTTGAGACACAAAAATAAAAATAAAAATAAAAGAATAGATAAATTATTAAAAATAATGATATTTAAAAAAAATGAGGTGAAATATTTAAATTTATAAAATAAAATAAAATTATATAACTACATTTTATATTTTAGAATTAATTAAATACAATCTGAATTTAAAATTTACAAAAATGTCATCTAAATACAAGAAAATTATAAAAACAGCCCGAAACGGAATGGGAACCGAAAGGTCCAATTCCAACCGAAATGGCTAGAATTTGACCAAAATGGCTGAAACGAGACCGGAATGAGAAATTTGAAGCGAAACGAAACGGGATGGTAGTGTACCGGACACTACACTGAAACAGCAAATTCTGGCCTTTCCGTCTGGAAAGGAACAAAAAGCAAAACCTTGCAAGAAATTCCACTTTTTTTGAGATTTTGGGAAGAACTGCTACTGTCAAAGAGCATCATGCAATAAACGGTTCGAATTGTGTCATTTCCAACTTCATGAACTTAGCTGATACAAAACTATATAGATAGTATCTACGATTTGTCATCCATATTTGGATGCTTTCATTCATCACTTGAGGATGATATTATTCTAACATTTAGGAAACGTTTCAAATAAAGAAAGATTTGCAATGAACACCTACCTACCTAGGCATCCAAACATGTGGAGAAGCAAGAAGCTGAACATAAGCTTCGACCCATATATTCTTGTATATGGAAACCTTTCGAACTGCAATTGAATCCATTGATAAAAAAAACATCCAAGTAACCATGGAAAAATAAACAAAACAAAACACATTTTCGGGCTAGGGACAAGCGAAATGGGAGCAACCTAGTCCATTTCGCCAATTCAATTCAGGTGCAACTTCATATAGATCAGAGCTTTCATTAAAAACAAAATGACAATAAAAAAGTTACTCACCACACTATCAATTTCTTCAAAAAGAATAAAAACTTATTTTCCGAAGCATCACAATCAACAAGAAAACAAATCTTGTTGTAACACCTGTCAACACCATCTATATCGTCCTGCAGAGTGAAATAGGCAGGCAACTCTATCAAAGGAAGTTAAGACACCTGTCTTGTCAGTAAGCTGCCCACAAACAGCAAAATCTGCACATTGATTTTTTTTTTTTTTTTTTTGGATTATAGGCTTTTGGTTTTGCAAGGAAATATTTGGAGCCAGAAAAGTTCACATCAGCCTGCAAGGAAGCAATATGCACCACCTTAATCATTTATATTAAGCGCTAAACAGTACAACAGAGTACTTGGTCTGAGTCATCCTAAGCTCATTCTGAGTAGTTTGTTTGCATGTATGGGGCTGGAATCAACAGTTGATTTCACAAGACCCAAATATATAATCTCATGGGACTGTGTACGTGAAAATGTTAATAAGCAATGCTGAACTATATGGCATATACGACGTGAACTTACCTAAATGAAACAAGTTCTGAGTAGGATTAAGGCTTGACAAACCGTGCAATCTTAGAAAGCACTGTCCTTAAACTTCGGATACCAGCTCCAGATTTTGAGCTTACCATCATCTGAAGTTCAAACCATTGTCAAAGTACTTAGCTCTCTTCGAACAAAGACAAAAATTTATTAAGTGTATAATATTGAGTGATTCAATCAATCAAATGAAGTTGTGCTTTCATACCAAAGGTTGAACTACAGACTTATTTGCCTTGAGACTCTGCATAAAACCAAATCGTATTTAGAGACATGTTAGTCTTACTGGAGGCAGAGGTACATTTTAATAAAAATGTCACCAAACTTGTGCAACACTCACCTCTTCAATTTGCATTGCATGGCGAGCCACATCAATAGGGAAAATCATATCCGTCTTGGTTAATACAATCTGGTATTTAGTCTGGGATCTGTAAAGAGAGATATTGAAGAGTATAAAAGTTAAGTACATGCCACTTCTAGCAGGACTATTGTTTCCTATACATATACTTTTTTTCTCATAGGTAATTTCCTGTACATATACATATACAGACAATGAAGATGCAGAAGACCAATGTGGAAATAGCATACAACCTCAAGTAGTTTTAGGCTGGATCAGATCACTATTCGCCAACCCATACCATCAACTTGAGGTGGTTAGCTATATTTTTTTTTATCAGTAATCAAGAAGTTTTATTCATAATAATAGGCAAAGCCAAAGTACACAGGGAGTATACATGAGAAGTACCTAACTAGAATTTACAACTGAGAGAAAAAAGTCATGGATATTTAGTCCGTTACAAACAATGGCCCCCACCCAATGCACATGTAACAAATGGTATGCACCACAGGTATGGGTACTATAAGACATTTTAAATAGACTCAAAACATATATGTGGAAACCAGACTGCCACAACCCAAGAAGGATCAGTGAAAAAAAAAAGGTATTACTTGTGTCTGTGCCTTGAATATCCTGTTAACAGAACAGGCTGGTTTCTTATTTTAATATGGGTCTCCAATTTACATGCCTCGACCATAGCATATGAGTATATATTCCAAAAATTTAACTCAGGGAAATCAATTGCAAAGTACCAAAAATTTAACTCTCAAGGGAAATCAATTGAAAAGCACCTTTCCATCAAATTGATGAGTTCATGATCCCTTGGCTTCATACCCCATTTTGTATCAACAAGTAGGCATACCCGTTTCAGACCAACTCTTGTGGAAACATACTCCTTTACCTACAGATTAAAAGATTTTCAGCAAACAGTTCATAGGTACATGTAACAACAAGAACCCACTTTTTTATACATCAAAAGAATGCAGGACTTATACGGAAGTAATCCAGACCACCAACCCAATTTGCCACTTCTCATACTGACAACTACCTAAACTTCCGATTTTGAAAACTCACAAAAAATTAATACAATTATCAGGTTGATCAAATTGCATCCATTAAGGGAGCTTAACTACTCTCCATGCTTCCCAAAATTGCTTCAAAATAGCAACTTAATTCTTTAATAGTTGTCCCAACATTACCAAAATAAACTTTGTCCAGATCTTACCCAGGTGACCCAGCAAAAAGAAATTGGCATGTGTTTTTTTTTTTTTGATAAGTAAACGGTAGTATTAATAAGAAACAGACAGAGTCCAAGTACACAAGAAGGTATACAAGAGGAGCACCTATCTAGTTCGAAATATTAGAAACAAGGAAATCATGAAAATTTAGGCCATTAAAATCCAGAAATGGGCATGTGCTTTAGTTTTTTGAGAACCCAAACTGATCAGAGGTGAATTACAGATGAATCGCATGCACAGGACATGGTATCCTGTTGATCAGCATCTTGAGGAATGCCAATGTCATGATCTCAGTTGTTTGTTTCCAGAATAGGTTAGAAAGCAGCTACACAAGAAAAGGTGCATTTCTGTTTGCATACTTACAAGCTCCTCCCAAGCGTCCTTAACTTCTTCTTTTGCATAAGCAAAGCCATATCCTGGCAAATCAACCAAGCAGAGCTTTGACCCCAAATTGAAGAAATTAATAGTCTGCAGAAGAACCATTGTTGTTAATAAACAAGTCCAGCAGATACTGAAACTCGCAGTTCTAAGAAAAGTATAGCACCTGAGTAAGGCCAGGCTTATCGGATGTCCGAACAACACCCCATTGTCTAGTAAGGGCATTAAGTAGCGATGACTTCCCAACATTTGACCTTCCTAGTAAGGGCAATAAAACGTATTTGATGTCTTTCATTGCCTCATTCTCAAAATGTTCAAATCTACGAAAATATAAAAGAACTAAACCTTCTAAGCATATATATATCAGTAAGCACCAAAGAAAGCAATCTAAAAAAATCATTTCAGAAATTATTATGAGAACCGAGTCACACCGTCTATGCCTATTCGGATTAATATTAATAAAATCGTTTACCATACAAAAAGAGTTTGAGAACTATGTACAACAGGCCAGAAAGGAAAATCTCTTCCACAAAAGAAATCAACCAATTTGTTTAGGCTAACTAGTAAGTAGACCAAAAAGGGTATCCTTCCTTTTGCCAAAAGGCTGTAATTTCAGGCCATAACAAAAATCTGCCCTCGGTTTATTGAGGGCATAATGTGCTACTACATTTACATTAAATCCTTGCCAATGTATTACTTAAATTGAAACCATTAATTTATGCATTCACCTTGGAATAATGGCAAATTGTACAGATTGCAGATTATGAAATCTTTATCCAAGTTGAAAGGAGAATAGCTACTGAGTGATAGCAATAAAGGAACACAGCTGTAATTAAAATAACTAGCATAGAAGGAGAGTGAGAATTCGAAATATTTACCAGCAAATGCAATCTCTGGGAGTTCGGGAGGAGGAAATGATGATGAGCTCTTCGCAGCGGCAAAAAATGTCAATTTATTCCTAAATGCCTGCACAAAAATGTTAACACAATCATAGATAAAGAAATGTACAGAAAGAGAAGCACACAGTAAATGGAATCTATCTTCTTATTGAACCAATCACAAGACTGATATGGAATCAAGGCACTATGTGAATATCAAACGCACTATTTCACTGCATAATTTACAAACATACAGAATCTTCGATACGCTCCCTTTCAGAGCTGGTAGAAAATGGAATATTATCTAAAGGGGCAGAAAGCTCAATGTTATAGCCCGCCCTCCGCAGCTCAATCAAGCGTCGACGGCCCAACAACTATGAATGAAATTAAAAGGAATCATAATGCAGGAAATTATAATTAAAGAAACAGAATTACTCAAAAAAATATAGCTCTAACATCACAAGTCCCTGCTCATGCAAATTACATTATCTTCCACGTAGGTAAGGATTGAGGGACTTGGTTGTATTGCCCGGAATTGTGCATTCCTCGACATTTCATTTTTCTTCTCCAAATCTTTTTCCTTCTCTTTGGTGCTTTCTGCAAAGCAATTAAAAAAATATTTTTCAGAGAAAAAAATTCAATTATCCATTTTATTTAACAATAAATAAGAAGAAACTAATTGCAAACGCAGATCACTTTCAAGCTGGTAAGTTCAAGGTCAGCTTAGAAAACAGTAAATAAATTTTAAAAAATTGAAGTTTGTAACAAAGAGCACAGAATTACAAACAGAATACACTGATAAATACTTACCATTAATAACAATGCCATCGTCTAGCCGTTTATTTGAGGTATCATGCCGATCTATTCGAATTACTCGCTTCTTCCTCTTTGGCTGATCATCTAGTACTTCCGAATCATCATCCAATGCTCGCTTTCCTCGAACATTTTTCTTGGCAGATTTTGAAATAGATACATATGGGGATTTCTCCTGACACTGATCCAGGCGCTTCATTTTATCAGATTTGATTTTGGAATGTTTCTTCAATGAACCAGTCCCACCAACATCAAATTCATCAATGCCCTTTGTTTTGGTTCTATTAGAAGCCCAGGCACTGTCCACTGTATCCTTCAGTTTACCTTTAGGACGTTTCTTCAATAAACCAGTACCACCAACATCCATTTCATCAACCTCCTTTGCATTGGTTCTATTAGACGCCCGAGCTCTTTCCGCTGCATCTTTGAGTTTACGATAAGATTGTTTAGTTTCAGTAGTAGAATTCTCTATTTTACTTGAAACCCATATGGAGCGAGGAGATTTCTTCTTGTTTGTTTGTGCCTTAACATCATCTTTCACCTGATTCGGTCCTTTTTTAAAGGAAGTCTTTCTATTGGGTGCCTTTGCATTTCCAGAAGAAGTTACCTCCTCGTCTGTACCATGCCCAGCATAGATTCTCTTTGTTTTCCTATCAAAACTCATAGGTTTAAGCTTTCCCTTCCCATCATTACTGAGTGTACTTTCAACCTTTTTATTTCCATCCTTAGAATTCTTAGATCGCCCACTTGCAAGTTTGAGTCTCTTATTGAGCCTATACCTTAAGTTTGACTCTCCAGACATTCTCTATCACAGTTTAATACCCCAATACCACACCCCCAGAGCCCTGGAAACAAAAAAAAAAGTTCTAAAAACCACATATGTCAGAAGGAAGTCCGGTGCGAACTTTAGAACTCCACCTGAAAAATTGGAAAACAAATGTTAACCTTGTTATTATTCAATTTTTGGAACCTGAGGAAGCAGAGAACCTCAGCTCAACTAAGCATAAGGCAACCATTTGACCCACCAGACTTTAAATAGCAAAATAATATTAACGTTTGTTTATGATTGTTTAATTGGAATGAAAAAACATTTGCATTTACATCCAAACTAGGTTACTGAATCACCATTTGATTAGGGCCAAGCTCCAATTCCAACAGAGTCAGAATGGAATCAGAGTTGCGTTTTCACTCTGGCTCGGTTTGACTCAAGCTCCATTTAGCCTCTTCAGAATCGAAGCAAATCAAAGTTCAACCTTCACCTTACAATCTTGATTAAATTTAATCCCCAATTATCAAATCAACCATAAACCTCGAAATTCTGACATCTCAAATCGGCCCAGTACCACAAATGAGATAGAATTAATATTATCACGAAAAAAAGCAAAAGTCTCATAAACCCAATTGAACCAAGTGATCAAAACAAAAGCCAACAACGAGGAACATTGATGACATTAAAATAAAAATAAGAAAGGAAAAAAGAACTAGCGCTGAGTATTGCGCTCAAACCTAGAAAATCTGGGACTCTGTTCAGGGCTGCTCCATTGGCAGGAGAACCTGTTTGAGACTCAGACGGGCAGCGTGCCAAAAGCCGAACGAGGTGGTAGGAACCAGAGGAGAGAAGCTCGGAGCAAGCAGGAGGGAATGTTGCGGGAGTAAAGGGAAATGGAGAATCTGCGGAGAGGATGAAGAGCGGGAGAAAAAAGCCATTCGGTGACAGGGGGCTGAGTTTGTGACTCTGTCTGCGGTCTTTTAGAACGGAGAGTGGAATGTAGTCAGATTGAGGAGTTTTTACAACTTTCATAGCAAACAAATAGCTAGAAACATAACGAATAAGAAGTTAAAACAAAACACATGCATACAAATGAAAACGCTTGAGATTGTCTCAAACTCCCAAAGTCATTTGCTGCAACCTAACAAGCAAGTTTCATACAGTTCGAAGAAGAGCAGAAAACCTGAAAATTACAATAAACATACCTTACCCAATAAAAAAAAGAATCAAATGCTACGTTTGCCGCTCTCCATTTGTGTCCGCAGTGCTTGCCCTACTCTGCAACTCTCAAACTCAAAGAAAACGTACAGCTATTCATCGCGAGTGGAACTTGGGCCGATATCATCGTATCAGCCGAATGGACCATTGGATCCGGCTTCGTCGTGAAAGCATCGGTTAATCAAATACGCTCGGCCCATATCTTTTTTCAAATGTTTTGAAAGCTGCAGGTCGATATCAATGGCCTATAAAGCCTCACCTTCTGCTTTGTTTTGGGTTTGTATAGGTCCCGGTCATCACGTGCCGATTAAAAATACAAAAAATTTTATTTATAACTAGGGTGTTAGTGATAGGGTCCTCGGTCGAGATTGTAGACACCAAGTTGCCACGCCCCTCCTTGTGCCTTGATGATCGATGTGATCTGCCACTTGCTTGACTGTGATGGTTATGGTGGTGTTAGCTGAACTCGTATGAGCGTTTAAAGGATGATGGTGGGCGAAATTCTAGTGGTTGTGCATGCATGTGCAGTGGCTGAGTGGGCTAAAACGGTTGAGTGGGATAAGGTGGTTAAGTGGCTGGGCTGACTGAGTCAAGCACACGTGTCTCCTGCTGGTGGCCTGATCAAGTTAAACACACAGATATCTCCTAATAGTGGGCTGACTAAGTCAAGCATAGGTGTCGCTTAATGGTGGGTTGACCAAGTCAAGCATAGGTGTTTTCTGATGGTGAAGCACACGTGGCTATAGGTAGTTTTTGTGGGCTGGCCGAGTGGGTGGTGGCTGAGTAGTTTATGGTATGGTTGGTTACTCTCTACAAAGTAGGGGAGCGGTTATGGCTAAACAAGTGGCTATGGCTAGACGGGTGGCTTTGGTGGTGGATAGTAATTGTCAGTTTATCCCTGACCTTGCTCCAGATTCGACCAGGGAGGCCTGGTTCAGGCCAAGTGCCCTTCAATGGCAACTCGTGGCTGCCTTATGCGATGCCCCACTCAAGCAGTGCAAAATGATCAGCAAGCAAATGCGAATGTAATTCAATAAACACAAACCACAATGCTAAAATATCTCAACAATACATTAATAAAAGGGAAAACAATAAAAAGCATAGGTTATTCTGATTCACGAATTGCACAGGGTGAGCCTTCTCCTTTGGGATTCACGAATTACACCCAATGGAGTCTAAGTGACAAAGCACTAATATGTCTATGGGGGCTTACAAGCCAAATTCATCCAAAATGTTCAAAAATAAAAAACAACAGATGGCCTAGTGCCTTACTTATACTAGAAAGCAAATAAAATTATTACAAAGAGAAAATGGTTACTAGATCTACACCTCTTGGTTAAGGCCTCATGCTGTCAGTGGGCCATGGATGGCCTGGATAAACCCACAGCATGGGCTGCTTGCTTGTGTGCGTGGGTCTTCAGATTGGCCTGCTGGGTTGGCCCTAAGGTTGTGTGGGTTGGACACTATTGGTGAGTCACTGGGTTGGACCATGGTGGGCTCGAGCATGACAAGCTGTTGCATGGCCCAGGCTAGTGGAGCCTGGGCATTGGTTTGCATGGCCCAGGCTAATGGGGTCTGGGTGTTGGTCAGCAGGACCCTGGCCAAGGCCAGGGCGTTGAGCGACATGCCAGCCTACGTGAGCCTAGTGGGTAGCCGCACCGTCAATTCCAACATGGGTGTGCATGTGTGTACTGCGTTGGCGCCTAGGCCATGCATGGGCACTGTCCTTGTGCACAGGCCATACATGCATGTGGGGTGTGCGTGTAGCCCATGTGTGCACGTTGCGCGCGAGCACTAGCGTGCGTGCAATCTAGCCGCGCACTGAGTATGGTTTGACAACCTCGCTTGCGCGCGCATGCTGATTGTGCGCTGCCTGGTTGAGGGTGACCGTGGCCTAGCATTCTCCAATGGCTCGGTCTATGGGCAATCAAGCGATGCCAATAGTGCTCCTGATGTGGTGTCTGGGCATGGAAGAGTGCTTGTCAAGGCATGGCCTGTGGCCTCTTGCCTTGGGGTTTTGATAGTTAGCTGGTTGGTCCAAACCAATGAGACCGATTTGTTCGGACCGAACTTTAGACTGGTTAGCCTCATTCCCATAAATTGTGCACCGAAACCATTCGGTCCAATCTTGAAGGTCTCTAAATTTTGGACCGTGGCGAACCAGACGGGATCGAACTCCTTTATATTTTAAAAATATTTTTAATAATTTAATATATTATTTTTATATAATAATTATTTAAGTTAATGATTAGATTTCATATAATTTATAATCATTGATCATATAATTTAATTTAAAAATAAAAATTTAAATCTCATTACTTAAGTGATACAAATAGTATGTTATACATATTAATTTAGAAATAGAATAACTCAATTTAAAAATATATGGAGTGTCTACTGTCTAGACTGTACTTTGAAAGGTGAAAAGTGTAATTCTCTGTGTGAAAAGAATAAAATTACATGATGTAAAACTTTACGTAAAAGAAAAAATTACACCATGTTTAACGCCAAAGCTGATCTATAATTATTGATGATTTATAAATGAATGAGAAGTATACTTCACAAAAGCTTGGTGTGGGGCACACACTTGTCATGTTGATGCTAATTTTGTCCCCACATATATAATACTTGCCATAATTAAATCATGAAAAAAATAATGCTGACCATGATTTAACTTTTTATCCGCAGATACACCCACCCACTCGGCCCACCCTCTGTTTTTTTCCCTGCATCCAACCAGATGTATGAGATGCAGGTCTATATGAAAAAATAGTAATTTCTATGAGATGTATAAATAAAAAATTATGGGAAAGAATGATTATAAAACACAGACGAGAAAGAACATTAACTTTTGCTAGATCCGCTAGCTTTGAATGCCTGTTTTCATGGAGTGAGATCATTGTAAGTAGATCCCAGCAGGATGGTTTTCATGTGTTTACAGTGTATTGCAACAGTGTCTTACAGTCAGTGAAAGTAGACAGCTGGTCTTCCCAGAAAATGTAGCGATCATTTTCATAATCAATGCTCGACCTGTGGCTGTGGGTGACAGCATGCGGTTCAAAATTTTCTTCCAAAGTTTTTTGTGTTCGTTTTTTTTTTTTTTTTTTGCTTTTGTCTTTTGTCAGTTTGTATTGGCTCTTTTAGTTAGTAAAATTAACACAACATATCTTATACACGAAGGAAACCAAATTAGAAGTCTATGGATCGAGACTCGAGTACTTGTCCCCACTGAAACTTGTGATGATATGTACCTCTTGTTAATGACACACGAGTTTTTTCTGAAAATTATGGTTTATAAAGATCAGAGAGTGTACGTAGTTGAAGATAAAGATAATAGATCAGGGGAATCCCGAATCCTTCTTCTCTTGCAGATTCAGCAGTACCGTGCCTTCTTCTCCGGGAGCCAAGCCAAGCTCACTATTTGGATTGAAAAAAATGAATTTCAGAATGTAAAACAGAATAACAAGTACACATGTAATTAAGAATTCTGTGGTGAATCCATTTTTGTCGTCCATATGTACAAAAGGATATACAAAAAGGGGAAAAAAACACAGAAATGAAGAAGAAGAAGAAGAAGAAGAAGCTACAAACCCTAGAACTCTTGGATATAATTTACATTGAAGCTGGATAGCAAAACCAAGAATTTTAACTAAAGGAAACGCCCTTTACCCTTGGCCATCTTTATTCCAAAGCAAAAATTCACAAACAAACAAGAAACAAACACCACATCGACCATAATAATAAGCATTCCTCTAGTATTATAATTATGTTCAACAACAACAGCTAGCACACCACCAACTGAATTTTTTTTCAACCACTTTTGCATTTTTGGTTTTTTTTTTTTTCAATTTTCAATTTTGAATTCATGGTTGAGAGGTTTGGCCACTGATTAGCAGAGGCCTGAGCATGTTCTTCCACATGTCTTTGTAGGAACCGGCGTCCCCATCTTTCCTCTTAGCCTCCACCACTACCAGACCGTCTGTTAACTGGTAAATATCCACCCCGATAGCGACGTTACCGTTCCGCCCTTCCAGTTCCACGCCCCATTCCTTCTTCCACCTCACCCTCGAGTTATTCTCGTTCGCTTTAGCGAATTCCTCGACTTTCTCGACGATCTTCTCCGGCGTCTCGGCCGATATGAATCTCTCTCCGTCGTCCGCCGGGTTGCATGAGTCCTCGAACAAGCCGGACAGGTTCAAACCGGACGAGAAGGATATGAGATCGAAGGCATTCAACTGTTTAACCGTGGGCTCCTCCTCTTTCTCGACCTTGTATGCTTCCTCGTAGAAATTCACCTCCTTGTAACCCTTCTTGAACCAAGGGTCTCTCAGGATCCCATCAACGGTGATCCTCGTCTCTGGGTTCGTGTCGAGAAGCCGAGACAAGAACCGTTTGAGTTCAGAAGAAAAATACTTCGGGCACCGATACTCTCCCTTGTAAATCTTCTTGTACATGGACATAAGGTTCGGGTCGTTGAATGGCAAGTAACCGGCGTTTAGAACGTAAAGTACCACGCCGCATGACCAAACGTCCACCTTGGCACCGTCATAGCCTTTCTTAGTAAGGATCTCCGGCGCCACGTATGCCGGCGTACCGCACAGCGTGTGCAACAGCCCGTCGTGTCGGATCTGGTCTGTCACGGCGCTGAGCCCGAAGTCAGAGACTTTGAGGTTACCGTTCTCGTCGACGAGGAGGTTCTCCGGCTTCAGGTCGCGGTGGAAGACGCCGCGAGAGTGGCAGTACCCGACGGCGGAGATAAGCTGCTGGAAGTACCTGCGGCTGAGATCTTCGCTGAAGCGGGCCTTGGCGACCTTGGCGAAGAGCTCGCCGCCCTTGACGAATTCCATGACGACGTAGATCTTGGTCTTGGTGGCGAGGACTTCGTGGAGGTTCACGATGTGACGGTGGTTGAGCCTGCGCATAATGGAGATCTCGCGCTTGATGTTGGACACCAAGTTGCCGGTGCCGGAGGCAGAGATCTTCTTCTTGCTGATGACCTTGACGGCCACGCTCTGGCCGGTCTGGACATTGCGCGCGTGGTAGACCTTGGCGAATGCTCCGCACCCAAGGAGCTTGCCCACCTCGTATTTTCCGAACAAGGCATTTTTGTGGGTGGTCTCGGCAACATTCTCGATCTCTGGCATGAGAAAAAGGCCAGAGATCGAATCTAAAATTCGATCAGAATATTATCAACAAATAAACGCAGCGCTCTTGGTGGAGAGCGAGTCTTTGCCAAACAGAAAAACAAAACGAAAAAAGGACCTAGCTAGGAATATGATTTACAGAGAATGTTTTTTGCTTTTTTGTTGTTCTGATTGGAGAAGATTAGAGAGAGATAGAGAGATTGAAATCCGAATTTGGCGGTGAACGTTTTAAGAGTGAGTTGTAATTAGGAAACTTTCGAAGGGAACTCGTCATCAAGGAATATAATAAAGGGCATCTTTCTCAACTCCTGATGAGAATAACCTGTACAAACTACCCCTTTTTCTCGGCCGTTTCTCTCCTTCTCTTTTTAATTATTCCCAAAAAATAATTGAACGGCTACGATTCACTCAACGCGTCGGACTATAAGTGGAACAGTGAGGCCAACGACAGGCTGTGATTGCACGTGTTATTATCGGTCCCACATGGGGTGTTTTACACGGCAACCACGGTGCCGTCCGCGGTTCTACGCTGACTTTGTGCAGCGACGATGCCGATCACGAGTGAAATTGAACTCCTGAATTAGAAGACGTGTTTCTTGGTTGTAATTTCCTAAACATGCGTCAAAACGTTCAAAAGTATGAGTTGGCATGAAGGGTATTCTTTGATATATATATAGCCAAGGGAATTGCTTCTCGCAAGAAGGTGACCACCGACTGTAGGTTTTTATTTTTATTTATATTTACTTAACAGTTAAGTAAATATTTTTTATTAAATTTCTGGTTTTTATTTTTTTAAAAATATTTAATGAATTTTAAAAAATATTTAAAAAAAAAAAAAAAATTTTTTTAACTCTTCTGTGAGTGTTTCGGTGAACTCCCTCTGTCGGAGTAGCAATTAATCGAAGCAAAAAAGTCAGAAACATTATATTTATAAGCTTAGTAATGTCACGTCTGAATTCAGGTGGAAAAATATAGCTTACCAACCTTCTGAGCCTATAACGTCTCGGGTTGCCAAAATTGAAGGACTGCTACAACGTCGGCTGTGTGATAAACGTTGTTATTAATTAGTACAGCTGGCTATGTACGTTACTTGATCAGGAATAGAACACGTCTAGAATCTCCCATTTATGATTTGACATGTATATCTGAATAGAATAATCTAGCTACCGCTGGGGCTCCGGGAATTATTTTATTTTTTTTAAATGTTTTGTAATGATATGTTGTGATTTTTAAAAATATATACTTAAAAAGGTTAAAAAATATATGTAAAATAAAAATTATTTAAAATTTTTAGCTAGGCCTTTAGCGGAGCTCCCAATATGAATAACATTGCAGCCTTACTAATTAAATATCGAGAAATTAAGATATGTTTATATTGAGAAATTATTTTATGTTATCTTATTATTATAATTTTATTAAATTTTTATATAAAATATAATAAATAATTTAATTTTTTTAAATTAAAAAATAATAAAAAGATTTTATTTAACTTTTATATAAAACATCTCATCCTACAATCTAAACAATTCTTAAGTATTTTCTAAATCCGTGCGCACCAAAATAAAATTTTACAATATCTTATCAAATATGCCTACTAAATATTAGGCGTGTGTATCCGGACCGGTCCGGAAATCCGGATCCGGGTGAATTCGGGCGGATTACCGCCCGGATTACACGCGGTTTTATAAAACACGGATCCGGTTACGGATCCGGTTGTATAACCCGGTAATCCGTAACCGGTTATACATCCGCATGGTTATTACGCTGCTGAAAACGACACCGTTCGGTCCTTTTATTTCTTTTCCTCTCAACTCTCTCGAACGGATTGCTATAAGCCTCACTCCAGTATTCTCTCAACCGGTCCGTGCCGTCTCTCAACCCTAGCCGTCTCTCATCGCCGTCTCTCAACTCTCTCGAAGCATACGGTAAGTTAATCTCTCCTTCTCTACCTCTCTCTCGGTTTGGTTGGTTTTTTTTTTTCTGGGTTTGTATTGGATTTTCTCTGGGACTCTCGTTGGTTGTTTTTTTGATGTTTTTCATTTCTTCGTTTTGATGGGAGACGGACGGGTGTAGATTATTTTTCATTCTCGTTTTTATGGTTTTGGGCTCCAGTAGTTTTCGTTCCACTCTTGGGTAGTTTTTATTTTGTGTTTGATTTTCGCTTGGGTCTGTTTGGATTTGTGGTTGATTTTCGCTTGGGTCTGTTTGGGTTTTTGTTTGATTTTCGCTTGGATCTGTTTGGGTTTGTGTTTGATTTTCACTTGGATCTGTTTGGGTTTGTGTTTGATGTTCTGGTTTAGTATTTTGTGGTTTGTATTATGATTTTTCTGGTGGTGTAAAATAAACCCGTTTGTAAAGTAAAATAAACTCATCATTTGGTAAAGTAAAATCACAACTAATAGCTAAAGATATATTCATGCATGAACCAAATATAAAGTTGCGACTATAACTAAGAACCCACATACTGCCTCGTTGTGATGATGGAGGTTGCGTTACCAAGATAAATACTATTGAAAGCCTTACCATAAGTGATATCATCACATCTATAGTCAGTTCTGGCTCATCTGTTATATCTCTTGCTGTCAATTTTTTATATATGGATGTATTTTGCTGTCAATTCTTCATAGTGAAAGTATGTATTTGGTTGCTGATGTATATGACAGATGGGTGGAAATGATGGCTCCTATTTTCTCAAAAGCATCCTGGCAGTGTGCTTGGCATATGATTCATGCTGCAATGAAGTTAATATCCAAGGTTGTGCAGTGAGATATTATTGTAAGAGATATGAATCGGTTTCATCACTTCCAGGATGGAATTTGCTCTTGTTGTGATTACTGGTGACTTGCTGTCTTATAGGTATTCTTTTATAGTGGTTTTATTAGGTATTCTGTACATACATATGTAGTTTTATTAGTAATTTGGTAGTTTTGTAGTAATTTGGTATTCTGTATCTAAATATGAACTATAGATGTATTAACTAGTTTTGTAGATAAAAAAAAAGTAATGGATTTCAAATCTCCTTTGCCCAGTTGAGTCTTTGAGCAAATACAATTTTTTTATAGTGGTTTCCAAAGTAGGTCCAGTTAATAATTTTATAGTGGCCTTCCCTTCCATAACAGAATATTACCTACAACTTAGCTAATCTTTGCATAACTATTTTTTAAGTTGGATCTGCATTGTTTAATAATCAATCTTAACTTTGTATTTGCAAACAGTTCATTTAATTAATGAATGAGCTGGATTCGAGTTTGATTTACAGCCCTGCTTAGAGGTTTTTTAACTTCTTCTAGAATAATGAAGACAAGGAAAGTGCTGGGTCACACACTTCTGATAACTGAACTCTTCCAACAGGTTAATCTTTTCAGTTGATTCATTTCTAGATTTTATTTTTGAATTCCTTCATTCACCTGATCCCTTAGAGTTTGTTCATATTAGCCATTGTGTAATGCTCAATGATTAACTTTTATAAGAAGGCTATATTTTATATTACTGTATTAACTTCATCTATGCTATTCGTTTTGGCTCAAAATATTCTGGAGGCTGAAGGTCCCTGGTTTGAAAGTTTTGTTTATGTAAGTGGACTGTAGATTATTTAGTACACTGTTCTTTTTTGGAGAGAACCTTTTTGTATAAAGAACAATTGTTTTTCACCCCCATTTGGCTTTCTGATCTATTTCATTTCAGAAAAAAGGTCATTTGCAACATTCAGCTTAAGTAATAGAATATTTTTTGTTGGTTTACTTTTCAGTGCAATATGACAGAGGGATTTGCATAGACCATGGGGTATGGACCATGGGGTTGGCGCCTACTTGCTGGCATATGTGATATGCTAATCAGAGGTATGAGATTAATTACTGTACTTGTTGTACTGACTGAATCAACTTACACAACCAAATTGGTTGAATTCAATGAGGATATTAGTAAATAAAACAACCAAATTGTTTTATTTACACAACCAAATGGCTTGCTTGACATTGCTTATACAGTTTATTGAATATGGAAGTCTCAAGCGGAGAAAGGAACTATGGTCTTTTGGTGGGCAGGGCTGTTGAGTAGAATGGGTTGAGTTGGGTAAGTTCATGATAGAATGTAGCTTTTTGTTTTATAATGTTTATAAGTTGCACCTGGATCAAATGATCTTCACTGTTTAAGCGTGTTATGAATTTTGGTGTCCTCTTTGCCCAGGTCAAGGCTAAGAAACCTTCTTGGAAGATTGGTTCCTCAATTCCATTTTCAATTTTCAAGATGTGAAGAGTAGTAACATTGTAATTTTTTTTTTGAAATAGTAGCAGCATTGTATTAGTTTAATTAGTTGTGATGTATTATTATTTATTTTGTTATTTGTAAATTTATGTTTTGCATGGGGATGTAAACAAAAATATTATCTATTTAGCATTTTTATTTATTTTGTTCTTTAATTTACTTTTTTTTAAAAAAAACTTATAAAAAGTGTTTAATTTATTTTTTAAAACAAATTGGGCAATTGAAACAACTAATTTTTTTTTTTAAAACAAATTTAATTTACTTTGTTTTTTTAAAAACTGTTATTTTTTTTAAGTGCTATATATATTGTTTTTGGAGTTTTAAAGTCTTTTTTTTTTAAAAAAAAAACCCGGATTAAACCCGGTTATAATCCGGATATCCGGGTTTTAATGTAAAATTTTACAAAAAAACCAGATATCCGGTTATAATCCGGATATCCGGATAGAATCCGGTTATCCGTCCGGATTGAAATCCGGATTAATCCGGGTGGATAACCGCCCGGTTTTTAGAACCCGGATCCGGATCCGGTTATGGCCGGATATCCGGATCCGGTTCAACACTCCTACTAAATATGTACATCAATATAATAAGTTTTTTTTATCATTTCTTTTTCTTTAAATATTTTTTAACATCCTTAATCATTATAAGAAACAAAAATCATAAATTCACTTATAATCACTTTTTTAATCATTTTAAAAAATAAGAAGATATTAATTGGCACATTTAGTGGTCATATTTAATAGTTATATTATTATTTTCTTTTTACAATATTCTGAATAGCCTGTTTGAAAAAAAGGCAAAATGTAATATATATTAATAGAGTAATGTTAGATATAATAGTAGGATGTGAAAGCCTTTTGCATTCACTTTAAAAAATAATTTTTAATATAAATTTCATATTTATATATTCTTTTTGAAGAGAATACATGTGATTTGTACATTCTAAAATCTCATTTAGTTATACACATGAAATGAGATAAGATAATAAATATATAAATAGTAATAAAATAATTTAAATTAAGATATTTTATAGAGTTTTAGATAAGAATAGAAAAAAAATTGAATAAAAAAAATTATGCGTAATATTTTTACATTTTTGAGAGAGCGAGAGAGCGAGAGAATCTTTTGCCATTTTTTTTCAAACTTACTGAGCAGAAACCCATCTGGAATTCAAAGTGTCAGCCATGTGTATATGCATTGAAAAATAGTAAGGCACCGCTGGCCATTTTTTTTTTTTTTTCTCTAAGAAAAAATTGTTTAATATTATTATAAATTTTTTATATTTTTTTAAAATATTTAAAAGTATTAAAAAATGTTTTTGCCTGCTCCCGCTGCATTTAATAAGCTCGTGCATGGGACCAACTCATTGGATCTTTTTCATGAAGACATTTATATCTGGACCTGTAGTTGTTTTCCGTCCATGAATGGTAGCTGAAGAAAGTTGGATGAAAGTACCGTTCAAGTTATTTCTTACCATTTATTTAGTTCTCGTCCTCGTACGTGTTCACTCGTACGTTAGATATTTTAGAGATATGATATTTATACTGAGGTAGTATTTGAATAGTGGAGTGAAATTAGATATTTTATAAATAATAATAATAAATTAAAAATAATGAAAAGTATTAAATAGTAAGATAAAATATATTAGCTTTTACAAAGATATTACACACAAATAAACTTATAAATTAATACGGTTTGATGTGGTACGTCAGATTGTAAAGTTATTTTTATTACAAAATAGATCTAACGGATTCCATGAAATCACATCAGTTTATAGATTTATTTTATATAATTTCTTTGTGTTTGTAACGATTCTCATATAAAATAGTAAAAAGTAAATAAAAATAATAATAAATAATATTTCACCTCTCAAACCAACCTCCTTAGTTTAGTTTGAGATATTTCAACTCATCTCAATATTTAAATATTATTGAAATATAAATATATTTTACTCTTTTAATTTTTAACTTTTTTCATTTAATTATTATTTGAACATTACAATTTTTTTTAACTTTCAAACAAAGTATAAAAAATAATTCAATTTTTTCAAATTCTTAAAAAATATAATATTAAAAAATTGTATTCTAACAAAATTTTACTTTATAATATTTTTGTGAATTTTGTTATATATAATTACTCTTGCATACTTTTTACACACTCTATTAATGAAATGAACCAAAACAGTTATTCTATATTAAAAAAAGTAACGCAGCCAATTACATCAATAGAGTGTATAAAAATAACTACACATAAAATTTTTCTAGATATAATATTAGAATTTAATAAATCTCATGCACTCATTTAAAAAAAAATAAGTTTACTATTAAAAAAAATTTAATATGAATTCTATATTTATCTAATTTTTTAAAGAAATATATGAGATTTGTGCACTCTAAATAGAGCTTCGTTTGGTTAGAAGTATGAGATAAGATAAAATAAGAAATCGGTAAATAATAGTGAAATAATTTAAGTTAAAATGTTTTCTAAAGTTTTGAGAAAGAAAAGAGAAAAAGAATTAAAAAAAAATATTGGTAAAATATAATTTTTTAATATTATATTTTTTTAGAAGTTGAAAAAATTGAATTATTTTTTACGTTTTGGTTAGAAATTTGAAAAAATTATAATGATTAAATAATAATTAGATAAAAAAATAAAAAAAAAACATTTCTCAACCAGTCAACTGAACTGATAGAGCGATTGAGTGAGAATTTGAAAATGAAAAATATTTATGCTTAAATAGTATTTAAATATTGAGATGAATTGATATATATGTGAAATTAAGCCATAAGGTATTGTTTGGATGGTAAGTTAGAAGTTGAATAAAATATTATTTTAAAATTTTAAAAAAATTAAATTATTTATTATATTTTATGTAAAATTTTTAAATAAATTATAATAATTAAATAAAATGAATTGAAAGTATGACATCTAAACCAGACTAAATTAGACCTAAAAACTATAAATATCATATCTCTAGAACATCCTCTCACGTACGAGTGATCACGAGCACGAGAACTAAAGTAATGGTAAGAAATAACTTGATCGGTACTTTCATCCAACTTTCTTTAGCTACCATTCATGCACGAAAAACAACCAGAGGTCCACATATCTATGTCTTTATGAAAAGATGCAATGAGTTGGCCCCATGCACGAGTTTTTTAAATGCATATACATATGGCTAGTACTTTGAATTTCAGATGGGTTTCTGATCTTTTGAATTTCGAAAGAGTTTCATATCTTTTGAATTTGAAATGTAAATGCATTGCCATGGGAAACAAACGCATGGCTGGGTTTGAACGAAGCACGGTTCGTGGAAATTCACCCCCCCAGTATGTGGCCAAGAAAGGGAGGAAATCCCTATCTTTCGCAATCTTTATGTGTGCAAGACTGGAAAGCGACACAGGCACCAAAGTCCAAAGAAATAAATTGGAGTGTGGACTTCAAGATCAGAACACTGTCACGATATATAATCAATGATAAATATGACATGAGTACGGGGTAATCCAATACTAAATGATAAGCTCCCAATTAACTACGTCCTTGTTCCGAGTAACGTTCTTATCATCTTTTGTCCTTTTTTTTTTTTTTTTTTAAAGGCGAACTGATGTTTTCAATATTCTCGTACTTCAAAAGTAAAAAGTTCATGCCAAAATCGGTGTGTTCTGGGATGGAAAAGGGTAAGAGAGAGATTGAGATCTAATGATCAAACAAATATATATAACCAGTCACAACCTTTCTCAGTCTCTGTTGTTCTTATATATATATATATATTTGACCAACCCATTTGATAATTCTCGTGGTTCAAATTAAAAGCAAAACACTTGCATGACAATAATGTCAGTATCTTCCGGTTTCAAACGTATCTTGCTAAAGGAAAAAAGATTGAGATGATCTTATAAAGCCAATATCCCGACCAAATTAGCAAACAATACAATCTTTTCCTTTTATGAGAACGACAAAAGAACATGAGTTTTTTACCACAAGTTTTCAATTCGCAAGTGGTTGAATTGTATCTCCATCTTAAAACGACACAATTAACATATCGAAATAAAATCAGAAAACATGTATAATTAACTTCTCTATATGATACCTTCAATTAACCATAAAACCATCAAGAACTCCTAAATTCTTAAGTGCCTACGTCAAAGTTCCCGACATCAAACTCAAAACAAACCAAAGTAACCTTCGTAAGGCATGTTTGTTGTGCAAAACACACACACACATGATGGCTAACAAAGTAAAAACATGCACACGATCAAGCACATGACACACAATATACGTGGTTTGGTAAATTGCCTTCGTCCGCAACTGTAGAAATCTTATTAGCCAAATGAGATTACAATCACTCTATCTCAACTTACTCTTTCTAGAGCTTTTTGCTTTCTCACACAATATGTATTCACTTGACAATTGTTCTCACTCAAAATATGCTAAAAATCATAAAAATGAGTCAAACATTACATATTTATAGTAAACGGCGCTAGTAACTCTAATATGAAATAAATTACGTCTTTTGCTCAATCGACATGTCGAGTGCACCTTAAACAAACAACCAATAAACATTGGCTTGAGCGGAGTGTCAAGTGTGACTCGAGTGGATACTAGGGTTTATGTCTTGCTTGAGCCCACTATCGTGCGAACCTTGAACGAACTCACAGGTTAAGCTCACGGGTTAAGTTTTGCTTGAACCCATTGTCGAGCAAAACTCGAGCGAACTCGTGGGTTGAGCTTCGCTTGAGGGCTAGGTCGCACGAAGTCAAGCGAACTCTCTATTTCTCGATTTCTCAACTTCAAAACTAGTCTCCAACCCAACAATGTCCTATGTTAACTCTCGTAGGTTATATTTGTCAACAAGTTCTGAATTGTGGTTTGTATTACATAGAGACTATGTGTTTGAGAGAGCGGTTGGAAATATAGGTTATAACTTTAGAACTTATAACTTATAGCTTAAATAATAAGTTCTATTATTAAAACGTTATTTATTTTTTGGTAATCATATGTTTAAAACACTATTAAACACGTTATATTTGTTTGAAAAAAAATTACAAAAATATATATTTTTAAGGTAAAAATGACATAAGAGATCATTTGATTTTTAAAAAGATTATAATCATATACTTGAAAGTTTGAAAATTATAATTATCAAGTTATATGGGTATTTTTGCCATTGAAAATATTTTTAAAATTGGAACTACGCTTTGCATTATCTGAAAAAACACATTTAAGTTTTTTCTTAAACGTACTTTGAATTTATTTGAGATTAAAAAGTACTTTAATATGTAATACTCAAACAACTTAATTTTACCATTAAACAGCTTTTAACTTTTTAAGGCTATTTAGCCCTCATTTGAATGTTGAGATGAGATGAAAAATTTATGAATAGTAGTGAAATAATTTGTGAATGAGAAGTGCTAGAGACACAAAGTAATTACACAAAAGTAAAGCCATAAAATGACTTGATTTCATGTGATATGTTGGATTTACTTTATGATAAAAGTAATTTTATAATCTAACATACGTACCACATCAAGCTACGTCACTTTGTGATATTTGTTTTGTGTGATCTCTTTGCAGCTAAAGTATTTCTCTTAATTTGTAAATAGTAACGAAATGATTTGAATTAAAATGTTTTATGAGATTTTGAGGAATGAGAGAGTGAAAGGTGAATAAAATATTACTGTTAAAATATTATTAGAATATAATTTTTTAAATATTATTGTTGTTTTTGGATTTAAAAAAGTTGAATTATTTTTTGTGTCTTGTTTGGAAGTTTGAGAAAATTGTAATAATTAGATAAGAAAGTTAACATTTGAAATTAAAATTTATTTATATTTAAATGGTAATAATTGGATATTAAGATGATAAGAGATGGGATAAACTAGACCATCTCATCATCCAAATAGGGCCTTAAAAACTTTTTAAGACTCCTGACGTAACTCCAAACATGACTTACAACACAGATCATGTCCTTGCCAAAACTAACAAGGAATTAAATACATAACCTACTTCCAACTCAAAAATATAGAAGTTTTATATAAGAATTGCTACGTAATTTTTAGTGAATAATTTTGCTATTTACAAGTTTATGGATAAATACTATATAAACACATGACCAGTTACCGTAGATTTATTACTAGTTATAACAAAATTCAAAACAAAATACTTTTTCATAGCTAATATTATGATAGATTTTCACATCATAATAAGTTTATAATATCACTAAATAGATTACAAATATATATGTTTTTCTCAAGAGAAGATGATGAAATTGTACAACTTGGCTCAATTTATAAGGTGAGCGCCTACCAAGTTGGCATTGGGATTCAGCCTTTTTCGACTCCAACTCTAACTCCGATTTAATTGGAATCCAATATCTAAATAATTCAAATTGACTCCAACTCTGTTACCACATCCCTAGGTTCAATACACTCCAATACCTAAAATATCCAAATTCCAACCCCATTGCCACATCCCTAGGTTCAATACATTCAGATACCTAAAAAATCCGAATCGACTCCAACTCCGACACCACATCCCTAAGGCTCAATAATAAGATCTAACATCGAAGCAACCCAAGAAGTTTTCGGCCACCCCAGTACTGCAGACCAGCCATTATCTTAGCAAACATAGCAATTCTTGATTGGGCTTTTCTATCTCAAAGATGGGCTTTAAATTTCTTTCGATTCCTGTTGAGAACGTAGTTGACATGCGCGAGAGGAGGTCCAAGCTTCGGGAATAATACTGTAAATATAAGTATTGTCTTTGAAACTTTCAAAGCTGCTTCCATGCATGCACAAAGTGTTAACTCAACGTACGTGCCTATGCTAATTAATTGGCGATGGTTTGAATCAAGCAACTACATGAATTAGAGTGGATTATCGAATTACTTAATACGTTTAGTACACATTTAAATGTTGATCAATCGAGTGACATATATAGGATTTGTTGATCAGGATCTTGGTCCAGTCTGGTACGTATTTGAAATTCTGGTCTTTAGAAAATTGATCTTTCAATTTGATTATATAAGCAACGTCGACGTACAGTAGTACTTCAAAATACGAATTACTTAAATTTCATACCCATCATATTAATTATTTTGCATGCATTAAACTCCCCCCCCCCCCCCCCCTCTCTCTCTCTCTCTATATATATATATGCAAGCTGCATGCAGGCAAACAAAACAAAGCATATAATATCAATTCATGGCATGTACAGCTTGTTGCCACATTTGCACCTCCAAGCTTCGGGATAATACTCAGTGGCCACCGGCATTCCGGGTGGCACGGGCACATGGACCGGCATGCAGGGCATGCACCTGCCGCACTTTGAAGTGCATTGTGGGGGAGACGACCCGGGCCCACCCAAAAGCCTCCTCGCCATGCTCATTGAAAACCCCGATCTTCCTCCCTCCTCCAGAGACAACAATATGCCCTGATCTCCCTGATCTCTTCTCTCAAGTTCCTGTTTCATAATTGTAATTAGCTAGTCATGCTTATCATATTTATGGAACAACTTTATGAAACAATTCTCAAACATGCAGTACTGGATGGAGGAGTGAATTATGAATGTCAATTTTCTACGGCATGTGGATTCTGGACCTCTCTTTAAAAGCGCTGAAAGCAGGAGGCGAAAGTTACCAAGACTTTTGTGAGAAGCTAGACAAACACAGTTTTTCTTTTGCTGGTGTTAATGTGCACGGATCGTAATGTACGCTTAGCCAAACGTCATAGGACAATGGCATCTGATCTCTAGGCTGGGTCATGGTTAAGGGACCGCAGAGGTCCCAGACCTCCAGGTCTAGTTAAGACCTGCAGTACCTATTTTGGCGCATTTTAGCCACATCAACTCGTTTGAACAGAAGTTGTGTGTGTGTGTGTGTGTGTGAGAGAGAGAGAGAGAGAGAGAGAGAGATTTTCTACCGGTCTCGATTCTTTTGGTTGGAAGAAGCAAACAAAAAATGTCAACATACATTGTCAATCCTAGCATTATACAAGAATGGACTATAGTTTGATTGGACAAACAATAATGATAAAACATGAACCATGTTCTTGAATCTAATTAAGAAGCACAGTTTACGGAATAGATATCATTAACCGACCTACCTGAAAATGCATATCAGCCTTAGCAGACAAAGAACATGTGCTAGCTGCGTTGGCAAATGAAAGAAGAAGTTGAGTCACATAAATGAGATCGAGTTAGCGAAAACGTTGAGTGAAAACTTATAAACTTAGGATTATTATCAATATAGGTATAAGATTGATCAGAATCAAGAAGTGGGAATTTATGAAGATGAGATAATGAATTTCATTCCAAAAGAGAAAATGGGTGACTTATGAGAATGGATTTTGGTTACCTTGAGATGTAGGTACGGAGCAGATGGTGCTGAACAGTACGCTAAATGAGAGGCCGAAGAAGATGGTGAGACGGTAGAAAAGAGGTAGCTTTTTTATGGACCTCGGTCTTCTACTTCCCTTAAACTCCATGAACAAGCTAGAAAGAGAACTGATCAGGAACACCTTGATCAAGAAGAAGAGAACCAGTACTGGTTTGGGTTTTTGTCCTTGATCTGGTACGTTGTAACGTATGTGTCTGCCTCTTTTTTATTCTCTCTGATAATACTGGACTTCACAAGCTAGCTAGGGACTAATAATTATCTTGGACTTGCATTTCCTACGTTCCATGCAACGGTCATCCTGAACCAAATGAAAACCTAACATGCATCACAGCCCTTGTGATTCAGATCACAGCACTGTTTTTCGACTCTCTCTCGTGGATTTTGGGATGAATGAATATTTGGGGATGTTTGTGCCCGGTGGATGATAATTAGTGTGGCAAGGGAAAGTGTTGGGGGGGGGGGGGGGGGGGGGGGGGTGGGGGAGAGAGAGAGAGAGAGAGAGAGAGAGAGTCTATGCAGATCGTTGTTTCTTAAGAATTATCAAGTTTGGGACTTGAATTCTGTTGCAGGCTTTCTTCTCTGTTGTTCAGCCCTTCCCAAACCCAGAAATACAACGACAACACCCTGCTCTGGCCCTGCAGCTACCGGTGCCTTTCTCCTCACTTTTCCTCTCTTTTGATCTTTTGTTCTTCGTCAAAAAATTTATAAACCTAACTCATCTTATAAAACAGATTAAAAGATAGAGGTTTACTAGAACATTATAAATATGTCCAAGACATTGTCAGGTAATGTAGGATTTATTCTTCAATACTCTTCCTCACGTGCAAGCCAGTATTTTTTCTAGTTTTTGTCACGGGGCAAGTAGTGTGTACCTCTATTCATCTTGTGGCAAGCTCTAATACCATAAAGAAATTCATAGACCTAAATCATCTCATAAAGCCGGTTTAAAAAGAAATGTTTACTCCAACCTTATAAGCACGCCTAAGACCTTATTTACATATATACAATATAGGATTTATTCCTCAACACTCCACTCGCTCCCTCTCTTGATCCAAAAGTGTTTTAAACAACCAAATAAAATAATAATAATAAAATAATCATTTTTCTTCCATCACAAAACCAAATATTCAACTAAAATATACAAATCTTGTTATGTCTTACATCATCATGCATTGGGTTTTCTTGATGTGAATGTAACACAGCTTAATGCGGAAACCTAAGCCACCGATTGTTGTTGAAGACAACCATCCTGGCTGGCTTCCACATGCATGCTCCTCCAATGTTATTTCATTTGTGACATTGAAATCTGAACAACACCCTTGGATTGGGACTTGTTTGAAAGATGACATGATTATTGCACGCTAAGGGCTAAGAAATGAGGACAAATGGACAAGTAGAAAAAAAACCCATCAGAGTGCACAATTTAATTAGCTTGCCCGTCTCATATGTTCAAAGCAATGAATAAATCGTTTGCAAAGCATGGGGGCATAATTTGCCGATGTAGACGTGAAGAAAGTAAAAGGGAAAAAGTCTCTAGACAACTCGTTCCTATGCTTTTCATGTTCTCATCTAAAGGCCTCTGTCCTCTCAATTTCTATTGACAACAAGGGAACCGTACGTATGTATTTAGAACATAAAAATTGACCGTGCCCTCACCAAAGCTTAGGCTTGACAGGGGTATGGAATTGTGAAGGTGACGTGCGGGCAACCATATTATTCAACTTTGCATAAAGCTGGAAGCCTATTTTTTCTACTTTTAATGGATGGCCGGGAACTTGTGTTGAATTTTCAGAAGAGATCAAATGCTACAAACCATCAAGAGATTTTACGAAAATTAAACTTACAAATTTACTTAATTTCATATGATATATTATATTTACTTTACGGTCGGTAAAAATAATTTTACAACCCAACGTAAGGGATTAAACCACTTTAGTTTGTGATTATACTTAAATGAATCCCTCATTTATGACTGAAGTATTTCTCTTCCCAGAATATTGATCAGTAACGAAAACTCTTGTAATTGCAATGACAAAATGTAAGTTGTGACACATGACTTTATCAGGAGAAACAAGTTAATCTAACCCAAGATATATAGATAAGATCATAAGAGAAGAATATTGTAAATCATAGGGCCTAGGTTACAATGGCTTTATTAGAGCTCATGAACTTAAAAACATATCCACAACCAGCTAGTAATTACAAACAAGGTAAATGAACATATCGATGGTGCTTGGCAGCAAAGTTTGAGGAAAAATATTTCACTGTAATAAATAGCTATCTGAAGTATATATAATCATACCAGCAGACAGGTGGGGGTGGGAAAGGCATACACATTTGTATGAATGCCTGGTACTGTAGAAGGGACCCCTCCCCTCCCTTTCTCTTTCTTTTTTGAATTTGAGATCGTTTTCATTGTCTGGTCTTTATATTCGAAATTTACAAATGCCAGGGCAGTAGTAGTACTACCAAACAAAAACTAAGAAACTGCAGGTAATGAATCATGGTTGGCATGAAAAGTACTAAACAAAAAGCAAGAAACTGTAGCTAAATGCTAGGAAAAAAAGTACCAACCCAGAACTAGTAAACTGCTGCATTCAGGTAATCATGATCCAAAACCCGTAACCTCTGTATCGAGTTTTCATGATTCTTATGTTTCTTGTTATTTTTGAGGATCAGGTCAGGATCGGGCCATGACATTCTTATCTTTCTTTCTTTCATTGTAATGATGATTTTAACTCTTCTTGGATTCATTGCAACTTCTGAATTCTACTGGGTAAGGTGTACTATAAAGGTTAACTCTTTAATCTTTCATGATCAGCCATCATGGAAATCGATCGGTTTCTGGTTTATAAGTACTCCATATGGCAAAACCCTAATTCCTAATCTCAAGCACTGCATGCGGCAGATTAATTATAACTCAATGAATTAAGTACAGCATACAATTTTCGTGCTATTATTGTACCTTTCGATTCAAGTATTGGCTTTAATATAATTTATAATTAAAGTTTATTTTGAATGTATTTTTTGTAACTCATCTTCAACCTGCAGCTAGCTAGTCACCTGCAGCAATCCAAAACTTCTCACTCTTTTTTCACATCATGTGAAAGTTACGTACAACTAAATATTGTACGTACATACTGGTAATTGAACGATTTATTCGAGTGATCAAAGTACCACCGAAAGTAAAATATAATTCTTCATCAATTCTGTTATCTAATAAATTTTAAATAATTATCACTTAAAATATAATTTTGTTATGTATAATCATTTTTGTATATTTTTTGTGGACTACTTTACTGACTTAATTGATTAAAATAATTATTTTATATTAAAAAAATGACGCATGAGTCAATCACATTAATGAAATGAAATGCATAAAGAGTATGTAAAAGTGACTGTACATATAATTTTTTATTAAATTATATTATATTAGTAAGTTTGATTAAAAATAACAAAACTCAATATGAAAAATAACATTATTTCACATAAAATAGTTATAGAAAGTGAAATGACGTGAATAATTTGATTATCTATTTTAACCATTGATGTTTATATCAACCAAGAGCGGCGAATCAAGATGGGGGACTAGGGAGAGCTTTGCCGCTTAAGTTCTTAGTGAACTCTCGTTAAAATAGCTAAACTCCAACTTTTTAGTTAATATGACATGAATTTATCTTTATCTACTTCATTTACATCAAATCTCTATATTGAATTATCTATATATTTTTTATATAATAATAAAATAATATTAATTTATTATTTTGAAATTATTATATTTTACCCTTATACCGATTATATGTTAATTAGTAATAATATTGTAGCTCTAAAAAAATTGCTGCAACCAAATCATGGTAGAAAGGAAGGAAGAAAATATTTTTTATTCATTTTGGCCATGATACAGTAACTATTTGATAGGCCACAATGTTTGGAGAGTGGACGTGAAAGACTAGTGGACTAGGTCATTAAGCACACAAAGAATGAATGTAGGAGTGGACTAGGTCGTGGCTTAACGTGCAGAAGTGGAATGAATCATTGAGAGTTTTACGTCGCAGTTGAGAGTTTTACGTGTTTTTCTGTTGCATGTTATTTCTGTTCGTTATGCTCTGCCTTTTTATGTGTTTTGCATGCTCTGTTTTTACGTGTTTGAGTTTCAGTTGTTTCCCTTTATTTTCAGCATTCTTGTACGTGGTTTTGTTTTTTTAAGCAGCCCAAAATTTATCAATGCATCATCAGAAAATTTTCATCCAAATTGTGGTACGTTTCTCACCCGAAGAGAAAGCAAATTACGTTAGCATCTGTAATATTTGTTGGGACTTATCATTGGCCTCAAAGCCAGGTTATTTATGGGAACCAATAAAGAATGTATTGAGCAGTTGGAGGCAGGGCTCGGTGGAGTGCAAGATGGGCTACACATGATGGAGCTCAGCATGGCTGACAGACTTTCGTCATTTGGAAGAAACTCTTAACCATCTTTCTGATGTACTGCTCGCAAACCAGGAGCCTCCAAACCCTGGTAACCAATACTGTGAAGGCCACGATGGGGGGCGGCATGTTGTATCCTCCAAAATAGCGAAGCTTGAAATTCCTTGATTCTCAAGAGATGATCTGACGGAATGGTTCAATCGTGTGAACTAATTTTTTGAGTTCTAGAATACTCCTGGAGTTCAGAAAGTTTCTTTGGCCTCCTACCACTTGGAAGGAGAGGCCAACCAGTGGTGGCAGTGGATCCGCAGGACATTCCGAGAAGAAGGACGCGCTCTCTCATGAGCAAATTTTGAAGATGAACTCTGGGCTCGCTTTGGGCCTTCGGAGTGTGAAGATTTTGATGAAGCTCTTTCAAGGATAAGGCATGGTGGTTCTCTACGCGATTACCGATGGGAATTCGAGCACTTGGGCTATCGAGTACGAGGCTAGACGCAAAGAGCTCTTGTGGGAACATTTATGGGTGGCTTAAAAATGGACATCTTAGATTGAATGTTTAAGCGTCTGACCTTAAAGAAAGCCATTGGCTTAGCATGAATGAAAAGATGACCAACTATCGAGACAAAGGAAGTTCATACATCCTCCACCATCGGTGAAAGCCCTGTTAGCTCTTCCGCCAGCAACTCGGGCAACACCAACCGCACTTGCAACTCCTGTTCATCGACTAACTTAGGATGAAATGCAATAGAGGCGAGCTCAAGGTCTATGTTTTAATTGTAATGGGCATTTTACTGCAGGTCATGGGTGTCAAAGGTCACGCCTACTCATGCTGGAAGGACACAATGGCAATGACAACATTATCTGTGAAGATGTCACCGAAGAGCAACCAATTGAGGAGGGATGTTTTTTTCGAAATCGGCAATATGATACTTTTGAAGCTACAACCATACTAGTAGCAAACGACCTTCAAACGGGTCTAGGTCCACCAGAAAATGGCTAGACAAAAAAACTATTGGAAATATTCCTAATTGTGGACCTTGAGGACAAGGATCCACTTGATGAGGGGAGTATTGATAGGCCACAACATTAGGAGAGTGGAAGTGAAAGACCAGTGGACTGGGTCATTAAGCACGCAAAGAATGAACGCAGGAGTGGATTGGGCCGTGGTTTAACGTGCAGAAGTGGAATGGATCGTTGAGGGTTTTACGTTGCAGTTGAGAGTTTTACGTGTTTTTCTGTTTCATGTTATTTTCATTCGTTATGCTTTGTTTTTTTATGTGTTTTGCATGCTCTAGTTTTACGTGTTTGAGTTTCAATTGTTTCCCTTTATTTTCGACATTCTTATACGTGGCTTTGCTTATTTAAACAGCCTAGAATTTATCAATGCATCATCGAAAAATTTTCATCCACATTGTGATACGTTTCTCACCCGAAGAGAAAGCAAATTACGTCAGCATCTTAATATTTGTTAGGACATGTAACTATCAAATTTAATCTACAACACTAACTTACTTTAGTAAAAAGTCATCTACTTTTATATTTATATAATCCAATACAACACATTTTAAGACTCTATTAACCAAACACAAAATTAAAATTACATTTAGATAATTCAATGGAAATGCTCTTGACTATTACGAGGTCATTATTTAATGAACGGTATCAATAAAAAACAATATAATAATCTTAAGGAATTTGATTGTGTATTAACTTTCTTATAATAATCTAAATATATTCGGCATACTATGCACGGCTGAGATCCGACCTGGAACTCTGTGCATCTGGAGGATAAAAAGACTTGAACTTTAGCCTTGGGGTGCGTGAGGAGACCGAGTCCTGACATAGAAGGGGGTAAAGAAAGCCACGAGCGTTTACCCAGCGCGATGTTAAAAATCTTTTTTCGGTAATCTGCGTGCGGTTCTTTCTTTAACAACTCCAACAAAGAAATGCCAAGAAAAAAGATAAAAAAAGAAAATACAAGAAAGAATTCAAACTCCGCGAGCAGCTTCTGAAAGTTGAAACAGCACAGATTCCCTGTTCAGATCTCCTTCCCTCCTCCACCCAAAACAAACGAAAGGAAAACTTGATAAAAAATGTTGAAAAATATTAGTAAACTTACGGCCTCACGTTTTCACACACCCCTAGTTTCCCACCCAAAAAACACGAGCAAACAGTCTCTCGGCTGGAGAGATTCAAACGCAAAATGACGACTTGGTATTGGTGCTAGAAAACAGACTATTTCCAGAGCCATGTCCCAATCCCAACCAAAAACTCATCGACTTTGATCAGACTTGATTCCTGCGGGTGCCGAAACGTCGTCGTTCTTGATATTACAAATGTTTTAGTTTTGTTACTTCTGCTCTGCAGCTGCACAATATATTCTGTTTGGGTGGCATTGTTGTGGATCGCAAAGTCCAAGGTTCACTCGCTATCTTTCTCTCTCTGGGGTTTGTAGAACTCGCTCCTTTGCTTTGCGTTGTGTTTGTTTGTGCCCAACCCAGACATTTGTTCTTCGGGTAAGAAGCTCATATTCATTGTTTGGTACTAGAAAAATCTTGGGTTCTGGCATCTTCTTGTTTCCTGTAGGCTGTACTGAACCTCGATGGTAAAGCCACTTGATGCTCAAGTTTGATCTTTGGTGAACCTCCTCTCTTTGTCTATCTCTTTGTCAACATTGTGTTGGTACAAAGGCGTGTCCTTTAAATTAGTTTCAGAATAACGTCATAAAAAGCTATTCGTTTTAGGCGCTTCTATTTTTGAAGCTTGATGGTAAAGCCTCTTGAAACTGAAGTTTGATCCAGGACGGCCTCTGATTTGGTAAATTATTTAAGTGGAGGTTTTAGGTATAAAGACAAGCGCTTTAAATACTTTGAATTTCTGCTCCTCCTTTTTAAGCCAAATTGTTATTCTTTGTACTTATTTAGTCCAATTAAAGGAGCTAACTAAAACCCAAGTTTCTTGCTTTATATTTGTCTGTTCCCTGACACTACCAGAGGGTTTAAGGTACGTTACCGGGAATCGTGGTTCTTCTTGGGGAAATTTGTGGATGCTATTAGGATTTTGTACCCCACACTTCCATAGAGTTAGTCGTAATTTATACTTCGAAATTTACTCTTTGTGGAAGTTAAAGGCACATTGAATTAGATCTGTATCAGCTTTAGGCTATTTGATCCTTAAGCAATGGAACATGCCGCCACTAAATCCTCCAAGCCCTTCTCAAACATATCCGAAATTGTCTCCAGATTTGCAAAACTTTGTAAACTGAGATCTCTTGGTGTCGTACCCCCTGAAAATGCTAATCAGCAGAAAAACCACCTCCACCACCACAACCCCAAACACAATACTTCCCCATTGGGTGAGGATAGCAGTGACGCTTCTGAAGAGACAAAATGTGATGGAGAAAAAGTTCATCCTCAGCCCATTGAAGTTTTGAGCAGAAGCAATGTGTATGGCGACAGGGAGGTCATGATGTTATTTGACACAGTTTCAGCTCTCAAATTTGCTTATGTTCAGCTTCAGGAAGCTCATATTCCATATAAACCAGAAAAGATTATAGCTGCTGATGAACTTGTTGTGGCCCAGCTTGAAGTACTTCGCAAGATTAAGCATGCCTATAAAGAGAAGCAATTTGCAAAGAAAGCAAAGTTTAATTCCTCTGCCTCCAGTCAATTGCAAGTCGAAATTGAATTTGTTGAGAGGCTGTTGGAAGACTTAAAGTCTCAAGTCAAAGCTAAAAATTCTGAGATTCTTCATTTGCTACAAGAGCTGCAGGAACTGGAGTTTGGGAATAATGGATTGGTTGAGAAGATCAGGCAAGTAAGCCTGGAGAAGAAGAATACGAGGGTTTTGAGCACTACCACACTGGAAGATGCTTTCAACGCTGCTTCCAACTCCATTCATGATTTTGCAAAGCCAATAATTAGCTTGATGAAAGCTTCAGGTTGGGATCTAGATCTGGCAGTAAAATCAATCGCAGGTGCAGTTGTTTATTACAAAAGGTCCCACAAGAAGTATGCATTTGAAGCGTACATAGCACGGAGAATGTTTTATGGCATTAGGCTTAAATCCTATAGTGTGGATGCTGTTATGAGGTTAGATGATCCAATTGATGCTCTGACAGAATATCCAAATTCTGAATTTGCGGAATTCTGTAGAAAAAAGTATCTATTAGTAATCCATCCAATGCTGGAAGCATCATTCTTTGGAAATCTTGATCATAGGACATTTGTGTTAAGTGGCAAGCATCCCAGGACACCATTCTACCAAATATTTGCAAAAATGGCAAAGTGGGTCTGGGCTTTTCAAGGCATTGCAGCTTCAATAGATCCCAAAGCAAAGATGTTTACCGTCGGCAGAGGTAGTTTGTTCTCAGATGTGCATATGGAATCTGTTGAAGAGGGTATGGAAGGTGCAGCTGTGGCCGATGAAAAACATGCTATACGTGTAGTTGGGCTTATGGTCACGCCTGGTTTTAAAATCGGAGAGACATTAGTGAGGTCTCGGGTGTATCTTTCAGATCTGAAATCATCACTTGGTGAATGCTAGATGGAGATGCTTGGACTAACTTCAACTTAGCAGAACCTATTGACCTCTTGTTTGTAAAATGTTGATAATTAGTTCAATGTAGTTATTGAAAAGAAAAAAACTCAAGGTAGTTGAAAGCTGTTATTGTGAGTTTTTGGAACTATAACTAGTAGTGTATGATGCAATTGAACAAACAAGCTCAGAGTTTTAAGTTTCCAGTGACCAGTTTTGATAAATCTACAATGTAGATGGCGGGGATCTTTTTTATTGCTTTTTTTATTTTTATTTTTAATTTCTTCAAACTGTAAGTTCATTTTTTGACCCCCAATTCAGACTAGATTATTTATAATTTATACATATATGTATTCATGTATAATTTTTTCATATATAGACTATTATTTTGAAATATAATTTATATATATTTATATATAATTTATTCATATATCGACTATCCTGAAACGGTACAGGTATTGAAATATTTCATTTCAGTGCCTTGACCGGTATGTCATTAGGTACGGTATTCAAAACATTGATCTCTCCTGTCTCTATGTTTCTGGTAGACCTTTCCAGGTTGTAAGTTGTTTTCCTTATCATTGAAGTTCGAATATAAGTCTTTTTTTCCTCCATTTTTTCTTGGTATCTAATCCAATCAATTTTGAGTAGTTATAGAATTTATTGTTAAGGAGGGACCAAGAAGGAAACTTTCGTGTACCCTTTTAAGTTGTCCTTCGCACTTGTTCAGTTGGGATTATCTTATTTCTGATAGATATTATTTTTGGAACTATATTATCTTTTCACAAAAAAACATAACTCAAGAAACAGAGTGAGAGGGAGGATAAAATAAACAGAGGGAGAGGGAGGATAAAATAAACAGGTTCTGATGAGAAGCGGGAAAAGAAGAGAAAAAGTTCTAATTAATGAATCCTTAAGGACTATCACTTTCTTCATCCTTGGTGGAAAACAAGTCCTTGCATAGTTCTCCATAGAATCTGCAAACCAAGTCAATGAAAACAGGACTCTTTAGACTCTTCCAGCAATGGAGAAGCTCCTCCACATCCATCAAGTCCCTTACTTTCCCTTCTTCTGCAATCATCTCCACCAAGTAGTTCTCAAAACTCCTGCATGCATCTTCCACATCTTCATCATCTGAAGCTTCCCTTTTGCCAGCCCTTGTAGCTTTCATATAAGCCGTGGTGATAGGTGATGGAAAGAGCTGTCCTTCCCGCCTTCCACTATGTCCATTTGAAAGCTCCCTTACTCTATCCATCTCTTTTGACTTCCTAATTGAGCGGTAGCCTGTTAGTAATGCAGTTATTCGATTCTTTGGTGGACTTTTCTCTGCTTTGGTACAGCGAGGATGAGCTCGAAGAGCTCTTATAAAGACGGGTTTTCTGATTCTAAATTTGAAGACTCGAAGGAATTTTCTGCATGGGTTTAGAAGCTTGGATCCAAAGGCAGGTTATGCTTTGAGTGTCATCTCTAATGATTTGAATGCTGAGTGCTGTTGAAGGAACGGAGGCTGGGTGGGCATTCGTTGCCTTTGATATGGCTGTGGGGTGAGGTGGGATGCCTCAAACTTTGTTGGGGTGATGGTTGGTGTAACAGACAGGAAGAGAAGAAGAGAAGGAAGTTGAAAAGTGAATGTTTGTCTGGGAGAGAGATTGTTAAGGAGGATGTTGGTTAAGGTTGTCTGTGATATTTATTTAACTAAAGAATACCTAATTGGTGTGGTGCTGGTGGGAACCACGTCTAGGTAGAGTGGGATACCTCATTGCAACTCAATTCCTGTCTTGGCGAGTTTCCAGCTAAGGATTTGTGTTGTCCCTTGACTTCCAAACAACTATGACTACTTGGACAATGCGTATCAGGGGAATTTGGACGCACGCCATGGACCTGTGCTAATTTGTTATCAGATAAATGATATTTGCGTTGATGTGCAAGCTTCGTGGAATTCTTCAGAAAAAAAGTAGATAAATCTAGAAAACACATGAAAAATTATTTTTGTTAATAATAACCTCGTATTTTTTCAGAGTAAGTTTGTTTGGTTATAGATATATATTAAATGCTGCATATTTTTACTTTGGCATGATTTTGTTAGGTTGGTTTAGAACTTGAGTAATCTGCAAATTTAGGAGGAGCCTTTTTGCTCCAATAGGTTTAAATGCTGCTAATTTGCGGATTGGCTGTCTATCACTTTAATTTCTGCTCGTGGCATTGACAACCCACCCCCTGGCACGTCTAAAAAACTAATAATCCAGGTCTAAAATCAGGGGTGAAAATGATCTGAAAATAATTGTAATTATTTTCCAGTTCATTATCTAAGTAAGAAAATTATCAATATGAAATGCTATGTTTAGGTTGCTCTTTTAAAAAACAGATTAATCCAAGTCAATTGTGTGTTTTCTTTTGTGGAATATCTTTGTGGCTAAAACATTTATGAGTTAACTGATATATATAATGCGACCCGTTGTCATTTCGAGTTTCATTCTAGTCCCTAACAATGGTATCGCGCTTGTCAATGAAGGGTATCATTCGGATTTGCTCCTCGTTCTTCTAAATGATGATTTGTCTCTGATCTAGTGTAAGATCTCAATCTGTCCATGTCTTAATTTGGTACTACGTAGTAGGTTTTGTGAAGCATGCATTTATTCTCAACACCAGAGTCAATATCAAGCTGGTTATAGAGCCATTTTCTTGAATGTATGAGATTAATGTCCCACCCATTTCCAAACGACTAATTTGGATGTTGCTGCAATCCAACCATATTTGTAGTTTCCGGAGTTGTTCCAAGTCCTGTTGTGGTTGGAATCCTGGCATTTTTTTCCTACAAACAAAGGGCAGTCCTATAAAGGAACCATGTGAAGCCATTATTAGAAAAGAGTTGGAAGTTTAGGCCATTAGGGTACTTGGGAAGCATGTCTCTCTAGTAAACTCAAGAATCCCAGAGGGGAAAACTCCAAACATCAGCAAGCCTTCTATTTGCACTTTTTCAGGCAACCAATCTGCATCTTACATCAGCCTTTGTGAATACTTTATTCATTCTCAAGTAGGAAACTATACATAAAAGTCATCCAAGGGTTTTCCCCCAAGTTTGCAGAGAACTTGCTAGCAAATCGTATCTGGATCTAATGAAGAGGAGTTGAGATGGCATGCTATGATTGGTGCCCTCAGGTCTGCCTATAGGCAAGAGTTTTGCTGGGACCAGTTACTGAATTTCCAGCACCAGGCAGGTCACATGCGGGCCTCCTGGACATCAAGCAGTTGAAAAGAAGGCACAGAATATTACTGCTAATGGAGCATGGATTGATGGGAACATGGAGCACTTAATGGACAAATGGGTCTAGCCTGTTAATAAAATCATCATTTCCTTCTCTTTAGGGCATTTAGGATCATCATTGCTATTAATGCCACTTTAGATTAAAAAAAAAAAGAGACAGAGTGTCCAGTTAAGAATTGAGAATCCTGAACATTAATAAGCAGTTGATAATCCATATAAGAAATGATAAATAAAAGCAATGTATCGGTATTCACTGTAATGCATAAAAAAAAAGTCATGAACAATCCAAGCTTTAATTGGAGTAGCGAGTCAATTCACAACTGAGTTTCTTTTTCTTTTCTTTTCTTGGTTTTTTTTTTTTTTTTTGGAATTTACTAGCTTTCTTATCTTGGAGTGAAATTCATTAGATAATCCTGCATAAACCAAAGCATAATATGTCAATATACTAGAAAACAAATGCTATTGTGTGCAGTTGTGCTTGTGGTAATGATGAAGGGAATTCATTTTAATTGACATTCCTGCTCCCTCGCTTTCATTCCGAGTATTCCTGGTGGATCCCATTCTCCTTTTTCCTTACCATTTTATAAACCAAACTTTGTACCTCTTTATTCTTGTTTTCTTCATCCTACTCCTACTATATTCAAAACTCAGTCTCAGTAAACATAAACAAGCTTCAAGAGAGGACTGTCCCCAGTGACAGAGAAGAGAGTTCTATTTCTTGATGGGCAATTACAAGTTTAGATTGTCAGATATGATGCCAAATGCCTGGTTTTACAAGCTCAAAGACATGAGCAGAAAAACCAGGAAACATAACTCCTCTCATCCCAGTGAAAGAAAACCACCACCCTCCACGACCACCACAGAATCACATGAACCCCAGTTCTCACATCCAAGGTGCTCTTATTACTCGACAGAATCCACCATTGCCGATAAGTTTTCCATTTCATCTAAACACTCAAAAGCCTCAGAAACTCATTTCCCTGATCCACCAAGAAGATCATCTAAGAGAAGAACCAACAGAAAAACTATTTACAAGCCTTCTCCTAGACTTGTCACCTCCTCTGTCTCTGCTGGCTGTAGTTGTCCTGCCACGCTCAATTCAATTTGGACTGAGCAGAGTCCATTTCAGTCTCCAACTTACTCAGTCTCCCCTAATGACAGCCCCACTATCTCTACCATCCATGAATCTCTTCTTCTATCTGATTCAGAGTCTGAAGACTGGGCTGCTCCTGATTCATTTGAGCTACGGTCGTGTTCAAGCTCTTGTAATTGTGGAGTTTGTTCTTCATCTACTGATATTATCATTGATATGAACAACGAATCCTTTACGAGGGAAGTGAAGAATATAGATGGGTTTCATTCGATTTCAAATCTCGACCTTCCTCCAATTTTGACAAGGCCAATGAAATCTGATCATAAGACCATTGAAGCAACCAAGTTTAGAGGCTCATCTAAACTGGAGGAGATGGAAACACGCCGGTTGCTATCTGTCAAAACTGTCAAGAGGGAAAGAATTAGGACTCAAAAGGAGCATAAATCCAATCCTCTTGTTCGAAGGTCCGCTGCTAATTCTGCAGGTATAAGACTTAGAGCCAATTCTCCAAGACTTGCAAGCAGGAAGATTCGAGCTCATGCCAGAAAGAGCGTGTCCTCAAGGAATAGAAGCCTATCAGGGAGCTTTGCCATTGTCAAGTCCTCAGTGGATCCACAGACAGACTTCAGAGATTCAATGGTGGAGATGATTGTCGAAAACAATATCCGGGCATCAAAGGATTTGGAAGACCTACTTGCTTGTTACCTGTCACTCAATTCTAACGAGTACCACGGTCTCATTGTGAAGGCGTTTGAACAAATCTGGCTTGAAATGGCTGGCCTCCGTTTGTAAAGATACAAAATTATAAAATGCAAATTATCTTGGCAGAATGGCAGTCTCACTACTTGCGAACACCTTTCCTGCTCTTCTTCTCTGAATTTCTGTCCACCCAAGTTAAATGTTTTTTTTTAGATAAACAAGATTTTCGGTATTTGCCATAGGTTAATGATTACAAATTTCTAGTCAGGAATAACCATTCATTTCAAAATCTTTTTTGGGTTCTCTGAATTTAGCAGGCTTATGATCAACTGCCTTTATGATCGAAGTGTTCTGTATTCTGAGGCTGTGGGAATTCTATGCATCGAATTCAACCACAACTGAAGAGCTATGGGGTTATTTAATTGTGGACACGGCATAAACATTCAATATCAAAGGCCAACGTCCCAAACTTATGAGACAAACCATGAACAGAAAAAGCTTTTTTTTTCTCTGAAAACAAATTCAAACCAAGTACACGTGAGAAAAGAGGCCCTTACCAATAACAAACTGACAAATTTTCCACCGGTACTTCCAAAAAGAAGATAAATGTTTAAGGCTAAACCAAGAACTCTTTTCGATCTAAATAAATGCTCATCTTCCTCGGGAAATTCAGTTCTTCCTCATCTAAATAAAGCTTTATGCCCCATTTAACAGATTCCATATTTCAATGTTGTTGACTCCGAGTCACTAAAAAGTCTCTGGTGGAAAGGAAAAAGAAAAAGGGCTTCGCTAAAAGAAAAGGTTAAAAGGACAAGTGGAAAAGAACTGTTATAAAACATGCATGTCTGGCAACATTGATTGGTGAAAAAAAGCTTGAGTACTCTGCTTTCGTTCAGCTTGTGAATTATTTAATTAGCATCTTATTAACTAGAGTAGTAGTTTTGCTATCTCAGGATTGTACTGTTGGGATTGTTTCACATCGGTTGTAAAAAGGGCTGGTGGTCAATTTATAAGTATTAGAAAAAGGCTCACCTCTTAAACTAACTTTTAAGATTGAGAGAGGTTTGAAATCACCCAACATATATGCAGGGAACCAAAGAATTGAATGCAAGCTACAGGGAATACAGAACGCGACAAAAGCACCAAGTTTTTGAAGTACATTATAATTTCTCAATTGCTTTGCTATCGGTCTGAGTATTGAACATAGTAGATATAAATGTCGGGTCGGGAGGTAGTGAATAAGCTTGGTTAGGCTGAAGAATAATAATTGAAGAACATCCGATCAAGTTCTTACCGAATTTGAGGGCAGAAGTGAAAAAGATAGACACACAAGGGAACTCCTACAACATGTGGTAAGGCCCACTTCATGTATCTTTCTCTATCTCACTTAAAACTCTTTAAGTTTTGAAGAGATCTTGATCCAAAAAATAAACGGGACCTCTACTGAATTGTAGGATCTAAGACAAAACAGGCCTATTGAAGTGTGAATAGAATCCGGATCGTTTCCCTTGAGATTATTAGTATCCTACATGAATAGGCATAAGAGCTGGGAGTTACTTCAGTATAGAATTCAAGGAAATAGAAAAACAAAGTCACTAAACAACATAAATAACTTCATGTATCTACATAAGACATCATCTTACACCAAGTTTAAGCAATTAGGGCTGTTTATTACTAACTAAAAAGTCCTACTTTAAAAAAAAAAAAAAAAAAAAAAAACTAAAAAGTCCTACTTGGCTCGTATAACTGCTGGCTTATAACAGGTCATTTAATAAACTTATCATCCACTTTGGCAGCCAAGTGATACCTTTTTTACCATTGGGATACAAGGAAAATGCAAGACTTATTTGAACAAGAGAGCATCAATGAAATTCTGAGAATCACTCTACCGATCTTCTCAACCAATCAAGACACATCTCAGAATGGTAAATTCTCAGTTAAATCAGCATACCAAGTGATCATCAATGGGCAAGAAACATCTCACCAAAATGCAGCTCAAAGCATATTCAAATCAATATGGAAGCTGAAAGTTCATGATAGACACAAATTATTGGTACGGAAGCTGTTATGGAATATTCTTCCAACCAAAGCAAGAGTGAACGAAGTCATCACAAACTCAATTTCAGAAGAATGTCCGATGTGTAATCAAGCTAAAGAAACAACCCTCCATCTCTTTGTCAAATGCCCAATAGTGAGAATACTCTGGAGTCAAAGTTCTTGGCCTTTAAATCTAGAAAATCTTCCAATCTATTCAATTTCAGATTGGATCAAAATGGTTATTTTCCCAAAAGAACATCTAGGCCTTCAAGATACAGATATTCACTCTTTTCAACTCTTTGCAGTTATAACTTTAGATTTTATCTGGAAACAAAGAAATGAAATAGTGCACAACCAACTCCAATTCTCCTTTGAAGATGCAATACACCAGTTGAACCACATCTATCACAATTATCAAGAAGCTTGGAAATCAAAGCAAAAGGACAAGCTAGATATATGGCAACCCCCACCATCAAATTTCCTGAGCTACTCATTTGATGCTGCAGTCAGAGACAATTTCTCCACTATTTCAGTTATTTGCAGAGACCACACAGGTAATATTCAAAAAATTCAAATTGAAAAAATCCAATCTCAGAATCCTCTAGTGGCAGAAGTAGCAGCAACCCTCCTTGCCACAAAAATGGCGGCATCTTCCCCACACAATCGGGTATTGTTTGAAGGAGATTCTCAAATAGTTATCTTAGCAATATCAGAACCATCTTCAACACCAAACTGGATTATTTCCCATATCATCAAGGACATTCAACATCTGCATGCACGTCATTTGCTTTGGAAATTTGTCAAAATTCATCGATCTGCAAATCGATGCGCGCACTCAGTAGCGCAATGGGCAGCTACCAACCTTGTTTTTGGAAGCATACCCCTTGATAGTTCTTTTAAGTTCTTTCTTTTTGATCCACCTTGAACTAGTTCTGTACTTGTACTTTATATTATATTAATATATATCATACTTGTTTAGAAAAAAAAAAAGATACATTTTTTACCATTAAATGGGAAGGTTTTATAGAGCCATCCAACCAAGTTTGGTTTGGATAAAACCATGCATCATAAAGGCAGACTACTACAATGGTTTTAACCTAAGTTAATATAGTCCAAACTATATAGAAATGGTTATGCATCGTTGCAGATTTTAATAGCAGAGGACCACTGAAACCATGAATATACCAATTATTAAGGATGGTACCAGCACACATAGGTTGTACACTCCAGGTAATAGAGGGCCCCAAATACTTTCATAGGTAAAAATTATTGCAGTTCTCAACAAGCAAGCTAAGAACCTGTTTTTCTGATAGTAGACATGATCTGATCTGATGGGCATATAACATTTGTACAGATGTGAATGAAGGTACGATTCCTAGCAATTTTTCTGTCATTGTCAATGCAATTAACACCTCTAAACCATGTATGAATCAGGACCAAACATTTTGATGGGTGACCATAAAGCTTGCCTCTCCATTTTCTTTCTTTTGCTTTCGCTGTTTAGTATATGACTTAGCACTTAATCTGGCCTTGCCATCTTGTTTCATTGTGGTATGGTTATTGTTTTGCATAAGTCCTAACCAAATATTTTGCCCTTGCTCAATTGCTCACAAAGTGAACCTCATAATTGGCTGAGGTTGTGGGGAGTATTAAAAGCAACTTTCATCTCAACAGTCAAAACATTCCAAACACAGCATGCACAAATCCTGACCAGCTTCAGAATTAATGTTATATAAAGTCGTAGAGTTTGCAAGCATTATGCAATCACTTTGAAGAAGAGTGGGTTTACTATTAAAAAATTATTATTTTTTTCATATAGGTCCTATATTTATTTACTTTTTTTAAAGTAATTATATAGTACTTGTACACTCACGACTGCAGATATTATTTCTCTATTAATTAGGTGTCAATAGTCCAACTTATTAGAAAGTTTCAACCCTCAACTTTCAGGTGATCGATATGTCTTAAAGTGAACACTCCCACCACTAAGAAAATGCATGTCGAGCATAATATATGGTAATTCAGATCCACCATAAAACTTAATGACAGACAATGGCTGAAAAACATTTAGTGTTAGTCGCTCAATGTTATGGCCATCAACCACCACTACTTTGCATGGCATTGTCTAACATCGGTCAGGGTTACAAGTATCGCAAAAGTTCTTCGCTCGTTACCGTTATCGAATTCTAGATCTACAATATTATGTTAAACCACTAGCCAAGTCCAGCTGATGGAATGAGATAAAAAAAAAATTTCAATTTATATTCAAACACTATTAGTTCAAAACTTAAAACCTGAGAATTAATACTTGTTAATTTCATCAATCCTATACTGCTTTATAGTTTCACCCTGGAGTTCTGTTTCCAACAATCTCCAGCACGTGGTCTATGATAATAAATTGCATATTGCAATGTTTAAACATGTAGGGTCCAAATTTGGAATGCACTTATACGGATTAGAACGGTACAAGTAAGTAAACAAAGAATGGAAAGAACCAAAGCTTGACCAAGCATCAAGTACAAACTGACATATTCCATCAATATGACATGATAATAGGGCTGTGCTCCGACTCCGACGGAGTTGGAGGAGCAATTTCCTACCTCTAACTCAAGTTGGAGACAAAATTTTGCTCCGACTTTGACTCCGATCATGAGTTGGAGTCTGACTTCGATTGAAGTTCAGAGTTCGGAACTCCGATCAAAGATCGGAGTTATCGAAATTTGGAGCTCCGATCTGATTCCAATGTACTTAATGGGGCCCAATTGGGCCATTTTCGAGCCCTAAAATTTAAAAAAAAAAACATATTATGATAAGATGAGATAATATGAGATATTTTAAATTGTGATAAACAAACGGAGATTTATATTAAACAGTTACATAATAGTTTAATGTGAGATTCATTATATTAGTTAGAGTAATAATATTTTTATATAAATAATATGACTAACTTTTACATCAATAGCATATTTGATGTGTCGATTAAAAAAAATATATAAATAAATTTGTACAAATAGATACAATTTTTATTAATCATCCTAGCCAGACACAATAACTAGAGAAATGTTGTTATTGTTCATCTAAAAGTTTTGTATTCTGTTAATTTAAATTAAATAATTGAATTTCGTTTAAAATGCACCGACCAATATATGTACTAAAATATAAGGTATATATGTATGCGTATATCCACGAAGATGGTAGCCCTATAAGTTGGTATTTTATAATTTTAAAATTAATTGTTCGAGTCAGAATATAAATTGAAACTATTTATAGTAGTAAAGTTTGAGTTTTGAACTATGAGATGAAATTTAGACCAATTAAATATTTTAGAGGTGATGTGGTAATAGTCTAATAGACTTACTCTTAAATAGTAATTATGGCTCAAATTACAATCCAATTCAAATAGGCCATAAGAAAAAACATATTGAACAATCTAGAAAAATAAAAACATCATCTACAATACCGTGCTTTGTTGTTGGTTATACCTGAAATTAAGATAAAAGGTCACAATAAATAAAAGAAAAAAAGAAAATGATTTAGAAAATTGAACACACTAAAAGTAAAATTTGATTATCATTTCTCACCAATAAAATTTGATCATCATTTCTCAGACTATTAGTCATCAGCAAGTGTGTTGGGGTTCACAATTATATCTATAAAATCATAAAAAGTAGAAATTTAATAGATTTATGAAATCATATAAAGAATTAAATAAACTCAATTGAAATACTTAAAGAAAGTTACCTGATTCAAACCTATAGCTCTCAGCATCAATGCCAATGGTAGCTATCCAATGGGCATATGACTTATCCTGTTCTGTGTGCAAACGAGGGCCTCCACAGTAGACGATGACAATGAACTCCGATAAGAATCCAATACTCGACCTCCAGTACTAAATACCGACTCAAAAGCAACAGTAGTGATAGGAATGGCTAGCACATCTCGGGCAATACTGGAAAGGATTGGATACTTGGTGGAATTAGTCTTCCACCAAGTTAATAACTGAAATACATCGCTAGGTGCCTCGACTTCTTCTATAAAATATCGTTCAACCTTAGAGTACATTGCATAATATTCCTCGTTGCAACGAGTTGATGATACTGATGCACAATGTTGTAACCTCGACAGCGTGGATGCAATGCTTTATCTGGGCTAAGGTTATCGGAGGGAGGTGTCAGAATCGAGTGTGAGGTACCCGTTACTGATGAAGGCTAACCACTATTGTTGTAGTGGGAATATAAGTTGTCAAAATCCCTTTTAAGCATTGAAATAAACCGTGCAGCCTTCACTGCCCCCATTACATAATTTGTCCAAAATTCTATTAAGGCCAACTTATATCGAGGGTCAAGGATCACATCCATAAAGAGTAATATATTTATTTTCTCAACATCCCCCAAATATTTATCATATTTGGTCTGCATCCTTATAGCCATACCAGATAATAGTCCGCTAGGATCAATACAACCTTCTTACAAGTGGTAGTGAAGCTCCGAGAGCTCGCTGAAGAACAAGTTCGCAGTTGTATATGCAGCTCCAGATATCCGCATAGTCATGTCATAAAAAACTTGCAAAAATGTGACAAAGTACCCCACATTAGTCCAATCATGTGTGTTCGGCGCACCAAGCCCATTTCCTACAGGCTCCAGCAAAGCATACTTAAGGCCCACATCCTCGACCTCCATCCGCTCGAATGCTCTTTGGTACTTCTGTGCCACATCCAACATAATGTATGTTGAGTTCCATCGAGTCAGAACATCCAAGTACAATGTCTTAGAACATGAAATTCCAAGTTTTTTCTGCTATTACCTTGAACTTGGATAGCCTTTAGGGGAAGCCCTCACATACCGTACAATGTTGCGGACTCTGGTAATGGAATCATCAACCTCTTTTAACCTCTTAACAACAATCAGGTTGATTATATGAGTACAACATCGAACATGAATAAATTTATGGTTGTGGATGACATCAGCTTTCACACTCGTATTCCTTTTGAACTATTCAATTACAGTGTCATTGGCACTGACATTGTTAACTTCAATACATAGAACTTTTTGAATTCCCTAATCCTTTAAACAATCATCCATCAGTGCTCCAATAGATGCACCCTTGTGATCAATAATTTCATTGAACTCAATAATAAGTTTTTTCAACATTCACTCACTGTCAATATAGTGTGATGTGATACACATGTAGAAAACATTCTGTATGGAAGTCCATGTGTCAGTCGTAAATGACACTCTCTAGCTAGTGGTAATAAACATCTTCATTTCTGCCTTCTCTTTTGCATGTCTCTCCATACAATCTCGCATCACTGTATACCGTGATGGCAAGGAAATCGTGGCTCAATAGTCTTGACAAACTTTTGGAGCCTCTTTTTTGGACTGTGGTAAAAGGCATCTCATCTTCAATTATCATCTCTGCAAGCATATCCCTGAATAATTTCTCACTATATTAAGGGATGACCATTTTCTTAGTCTGTGTATCATCAGTGGCCGTAGAAGTTTCGTAACTGAGCTTGGTCTGATCAGTGGCCTCCAATCCCTTCACTATTTTATACCGCTGGCAACCATTAAGATGGGCTATCAAGACAGAGGTGCCTTGCTTCTTTGAATGACATTCACAAAGTTGCCAAAGTGGTGGCATCTCGCCTGTGGGTTCTCACAGTCACCAGGAATCTTGGTGAAATACTCCCATGTCTAAGATCTTTTTTTAGTAGTTCATGGTTGAGGTGGCCTTGCAAATGGATGTGCTAGATCCGGATCATCCCCAATAGCCATCTCCTCATCCTCATTAAACTCATCCCCATCTTCTATATCTACTGGGAGTGGGAATTGACTACTTGCACAAGAAGTAGCTGCTCTAGAAGTGGGTCTAGATCTCGGTGTTGGTGACGGAATTGTGGCACTTGGATTCCCTTCTGACCTTCCACTAGGTGAAGCATCCATATCTATAAAAAATAAAATAAAATAACCAGTTATTATAAATAGAAAAAAAAAAGTGAAGAATGCTTAAGAATTGGAGATATTATCTATAAAAATTATACATAAAAATTTAGTATCATATATTCATATATAAAAGCCTCTTCATAACCACCTTTCTAAATATTAACAAATAGCTCTGCTCAGATCCCAATGTCTTACCATAGTTTATTTTGGGGTTACTAAATTATGAAATGCATTCAAAGGCTTGTTAGTCTTGTACCTTTTTCTAATGTGTGAACAAAAATAATACAGAGTTAAAAAGCAGAGGGAAGCAACATAATTCTCATTGAAAAGTATATAATACAAAACTTTGGAGGTATTGAATATCTCAAAGATTAGTGTTTTTCAATTACATTTATGCCTCTAGGGTGAGTGATTGAATGCTAAAAGGTTTATGAGAAAAAAAAAATAGTTGATTGACAGACCCAAAACTATAACAAGTATCATATAATGTGATAGGAAAAGAAAAACTAGACCAAAAATGAGCTAAAAGAAACAAAATCTACTACATATCAAATTCCACTTCAAGAGGGAAAATGCCCATCAATTCCAGCATGCCTCGTCCACAATGATGGATTTCAAGTAAAATCCATTGCACATCAAGCATGCTTATAGAGTCTTGCATTTCAAGTAATATTCCAAATTTATATTCTTATTCCCCCACTTTCCCAAAAAGAAAAGAAAAAAGAATACAATCCACATACACTAAGACCCCCGGACTACCCAAATAACCCAAAAAAAGCATCTCTTTTTCAATTTTCTCCTTTTCATCTTTCTCCATAAACGAAACTACCGTATTTTCATTGGCAATAGAGTTTGAACCAAAATATAGAACTAATGATCAATAAAAGTAAGGGAAATCATTTATGTGCAACAATATATACCCTATTTTGGTCGATAACATCCACAATCACAACAAGTCACTTCCATAAAGATTGCCTTGTAGTTTGGAAATTTTAAGTTTGTTATAAACATGCACACATCTACATGCTATGGATTCTTTAACCAGTATGTTTGGCAATGTGTCTGTGACCAAAATCCTTTGGTACAGATTTAAGTAGATGCATTTGAAGTGTGTTTAGCTACCACTGTTCCTGCTCCAAGCAAAAGGAACAGTTCAACTAACAGCAATTGCTCTTCGTAATCATAAATAGTCCAAGTAGAACAGTTGCATTGGAATTATACAAGAATATAAAAAGCATATTAGACAGGAAATACCAAACAATCTGTACCCCCCTCCCCTCTCTTAAGGCTAGGGATGTTACATAAATTATGTAACTCACACCAAGCAAGAGACCAACATACAAAGCTCATATATATCATTGCATTAATGTTATTTACATAAGCAAGTGTATAATTGAACTAATCAATAATTTTCATGTCCTGGTTTGCTTGTAGTTTTATATGAATGAGCACTATTGTGAAGCCTATGTGCACTTATGAAGTCATCAATCCAAACATATATATTTTCATATTAGAGAATCATAGTGCATATTTTCATATTTTCGTATTATAGATTAATTTAATCTTTTGCATATTAGAGAATCAGAGATTGTTAGCATACATATGGCCTTTGGGCTTTGAGGCATTTATTCAAACAGTTTGCACTCATCTTCCATTTACACCTCAACAACATACAATCACCTACTGTTATGATTCCTAAATACATCCAGCAATTTTCACACATTTACAACTATATTCATTATTCCCAAATTTAAAATGAAAACTCTAAAATTACCAATTAAAATGGTGGTGCAGGCAACACTATGAAGATGTCGATTTTGCAAATGTTGGACTGTGAGGCACAACTATGATAGAGGCACCAAGAAGAAATGAAATGAGGATGATAAACGGCATAGAAGAATTGAAACGAGATAGTGAGAGACGAGAGTAGAGAATCTGAGACTGAGAGACTGGGATTCTGAGAAGAAATTTGCAATGCAAACGGGTTACAAAAGAAGAAATGAATAAGAAAGGCCTCGGCAAGGGGTTTCTATACCCAGCAAGACAACGTCTTTCCTATTTAAAGGAATTCCGTCGTTTAACTTATGAATAAAAATAAACACAGATGACTTCGGAGTCCCATGGGACTTTGAACTCCGACTCCGTTGGCATTTTCGGAGTGGCTCCGATTCCTACTCCGAATTCCAACCACTCCGACTCCGTCAAAGTCGGAATCGGAACAGAGTTCAGATAGAATTGGAATTCTCGAAAATTTGCACAGCCCTACATGATAATCATACAACGCGCATGCTATCCCTAGAATAAATCATGTACCACATGGTAGTGTCACGTCAAGAAGACCATTTGAGTGGTAAGTTTCAGATACCCAGTAGCAAAGTGATACTTCTTTGGAATGAAGTGCAGAGAGAGAACAAAATCGAGATCTCCGCTTTGATGGATGTTATATCGCCCCTCTTCAAAAAGTTTAAACTTTAAATTGATAGGAATAGATTAAACTTTCTTTTTTTTTAATTTATACAACAACCGTTTCATACAAGCATTTATTCTCAAACATAGGATTCTATATTATATACATGTAATGTAGTAGACATTTGTACATAAAATTCTATCTAGATTCTCACTCTGAAGCACATGACCTTGAGTGTGCTAAAGTCTTGAACCATCGCCACCACGAATTAAGCATTTTGCATGTGTTTGTCTCGATCAAATCTTCAAATTTTGAATCTTTTCTCACTGAAGCATTTTCCTATTCTTCTGCTTTGATGGCCGTGACTCCATTTTAGAAACCGCACATGGAGCTTGAAACCCAATATTTTCCACAGCTCCAACTGTCTTAGACAACCGCCGCTTGTGTACCTCCTCTACCAATGACCTGTGCAGTAATTGGCTACGTGTATCTACCAATGATTTGTTTCTCGTTAGCCTACGGTTGTCCACCATCCCCTTACCTTTACAAGTAGAGCCAGAGGCTCCATGCGATCCTTGTGAAACTCCCCATTGTCTGCTGCAATTACTAGCCATGGACGGCAGCCATTTATGGACTGCTTCCCCAGGACAAAACCTTGAACAGTTGTGACTCGTTATGGCTACATGTTGGTATCCTCTTCTAGGACTTGTGCAGGGCTCTTGCTCATTACCAGAGTAGTAATCTACGTTCGAATATGTTCCTGAGTGTGAAGAGCTTTGAGAGCTGGTATCATCAAGCAAATTCTCTGCAGCAGCAAATGTTTCTAATTGAAATTAAAATTTCAAGTTTTCACAGCTAAGATTTTGTCTACCAAACCCTGCTGGGTTTTTGCTAGAAAAAAGTAGCCTGACCTACTATGTATCATGCCCATGTTTGTGACATTTTATAGGATGAGTTATCCTGCTTACAAACCGATTTGTGAACACACCAGGACACATTACAGTTGTTTAAGAAATAAAAAACATCAAAATTTTTTTATTCTAGCTGATATTGTGTGTTAAATAATTTACCATATAGACTTGCAAATAGATTTTTTCTTTATAGGGTTGGGCGCACCAGTTGACCAAGCTAGTGTGAGCATCACCATCCCGACTCAATTATCCTAGTTATTCTAGGCCTGCGCATACCTTCAAGGCCCAAGATTTAAGCTTGGAAAGGGTTTGGGCCAAACAGCCTGAGAAATACTCATGGTATCATGCGTTTACTTTGCATTCGGACAAAACAAGCCCATGCAACTGGTCATGTGCAGATTACTGAAGACTCCCTGTTTCTACTCCCATATAAAGTCCATGAAAGCAGGGCATCCCTAAATCCTGGCTAAGTGATGCCCAAGGAGCCTCCAATTAGAACATTGATTTGCAGTTCCAGTATATATGATAAAAACACGTTGAAACACATTAGCTTTGAAATAACTAAGGAGACATACCTTGGAACCAACCACGCTGGTTTGCCATTTCATCAATCCTCATCAAGACTGATGCTGATCCGTCCGATGATGAATGGGAGGAGAAAGATCGAAAGGGATGATGAGGATCCCCATCATCATCGTTTTCTTCATCTTGATAGTTAAAAGTATGGTAGGCTTCAGGATGAGACAGGTCCCATCTTTTCCAATGGGGTACTAAAGCAGAAATCTCTCCTTCAATCATATATGCAATTTCAAATGGTTCCCAATCAGCGATCTCCAGCTCCTTCACCATCTCCGTCGCAACATCAATTGGAGTGTCAGTTAAAATGTCAAAAGGAAAAAATATGTTCCTAGTAGAGCCTGCAATAAAATACAGTAATTAAGTTAACTACACGGGCTTGGACCTTACCATCTGAACTTGATTAAGAGTATGCTTTAATGTATTCCAGAAACAAACTATCCAGTGAAATGATTAGATTTAGAACAATGCATTTTAAGGAGAAGCTAAAGCAGTACCATCCTTATTGGCAATCTGCACTTTAAGAAAGATGGTATCATCAGGATTGAGCTTCCCCGTGATTGTCATGTCTGTCCTGTGTGGATCATGGCTTAGGTGTAGTTTCTCCATTTCCCCTTTATTTAAAAATGGCTTCTGACTTGCTAGCTTTGTCATAGATAACTTTTCATCTTCATCAGATGCTAGAAAAGGGTCGAGCAATAATTCTTTTGCTGACAATCTCTTTGAAGCAGTTACTAAGCATCTTCCAATGAATTTCTGTGCTTCCAAGTCTTCAATTCGGTAGAATGCTCCTGGCAGCTTCCCCTGAACAAAGAAGAGTGCAAGTGGCTAAGATACTTGTTTCACCAACGTCTATTAACTTGACATCAAAACAGACCTTACCAATGTCACTTTCTTGTAGATTTGAGCAGGGTTGGCACATTCACTATATGGATACTCAGATGTCAGCATCTCCAAAACACACATGCCAAATGAATACACGTCAACGAGCTCATTGTAATCTTCTTCATATAATTCTGGTGCCATGAACTCTGGGGTGCCTAACACGGTTGAAAAGCTAAATTAGGAGAATTAGAGGTGAGTACCTGCAAGACTCATGCTAATGGCAGAGAAATAAGTACCTATGACACTGTGGGCAGATCGGGAACCATGAAGAATCGCAGCAAGTCCTAGATCACCAATTTTGACTTGTCCAAGATGGCCATTGACAAAGATGTTATCACACTTGAGATCTCTATGAATTACTGGAGGATCAAGACCATGAAGATAAACAAGGCCGCGTAAGATTTGGCGTGCCCAGCTCTTAACAGCTCGGATGTTTACCTTCTTATATTTCTTCCTGTATCTGCGTCATGTGAAAATACTTTGTCATTCATTATGCAATTTTACTTAGTTTTGAGAAAGAGGAGCGTTATTTATATGTCATCAGCAAGTTTACCTAGTTCTGAGTGTCTATATCTAGGGATGAGAGCAGTAGCAAAAATTAAAATTAGGAAAGGAAATTACTCTCTTAGTGTCCCCGAGGTAAACAATTCGGTAATGAAGTTGAATGTCTTGCGATCAACATCAATCCAGGAAGTGTAAAATCGAATGATGGAGTCATGTTTAAGGGTTCTGAGCAGGTGAACCTCTGAATACAGCCGCTGCAAATCCTCTGGTGAGCGAAGCACCTCGTTCAGTTTTACTTGGTTCCACGCCACCTCAATCCCAAGGAGCTGGTCAATTGCCTTGTACACTTTCTTCATTGCTCCTTTTCCAAGAATTTCATCAGACTATTCATCACAAAGACAAAACTATGATGACATCAAAATCAATACTACAGAATTTGAAGTATTAACATCGGTAATAGATTCTTTATCCCTAGTTTCTGCAGTACAGAAAAAAAAAATACTGGAAAGAGTGGACAATAGGGATTGAAAATTTCCTACTGATCCGTGATCCACGAATGGGAGAAAAATCCCCGGATCAAACTCCTTACTTTGGTGGGTCTTTTTGCTTATGTAAGTAATCAACCAACAAAATCAACAACTGTGCGCATGATAAGCAAGCAAGAGAAGGGGTACATAATCATTATCATGCGAGCATTTCATCCTTACTTCACTATTCCTCGTCTCTAGGTGCATATTTATCCACCATAAGCCTTTTCTCGCTTGAACCTTGCCCTTAACTCATGTCTAATCGCACGTCAAACTAGCACATACTAAAAAAATTTAAAGAAACTTACTGTTGCTTGGGACAGTCATCTAGACATCTACCACGGAATTAGGCCTCACCAGAAACAAGTAGACCCCATAAAAGAGTAGACCTCTAAAACTGTACGAATCATTTTTCTAGAATATTAGCCACCTCCATGATGTATGCATAAGAATATAATACTCTGCAACTCTCTGCAATTATCTCCACTGCGTCAAGTTAACAATACCCGCAACTCTCAGCGATTATCTCTCGACCTTTTCTTGTTTTATGTAGCGTATTGGCCGCTAACAAATATAATTATATAATCGTTGGCAGTCTTTGATGTATTGGCACGACTATTGTTAATTTGATTCTACACCGGTTCTGAGAAGCCAACCAACAAAACTAGCTGAGCTAAACAATGAGACTTTTCCTAGATTCGACAGAGTAAACAAAATCCACTTGATAAAAAACAAGTGCGAGTTCTTTAATCAGCTTATAAAATATGGTTTTACCTTTCTATAAAATATGTGAACTTTATATATAGCGTCTTAATGATTTGCATATTAGTTAAAATATTCAAAAGTTTCCCGATTCAACAAACATAGAAATCAAAAGCAGTATTAATTATAAATCCAAAAAAGGAAATAAATCAACGAAAAGAATGAATCATATGTACACAGCACACAGAAGAATATGATCCAAAAGATAAATATAAATAGGTTGCAAGCTTGGCTTACCCTGCCGTATCGACCAGTGGGATCGGTTTCCACGTATTCAGTTTCTGATATGGATTCGTGGGTGCGCTCTCCAATATTCTTCCGATACATGTTTGGGTTACCAACCTCGTTGCTGTCCAAGCGTTGCATGCACCTACCTAGCTAAACTTTGGTGAAGAAAAACGGCAGGAATAGGAACAGAAACTCCCAGGCGTCAAGGAATTCAGATTATCACGTGACCAATTTGTTCGAGTATATAGGCAAGTAGAAACTAAGAGTGCTGATCGATGAACTTTAATCAAAGTAAACGCGCTCTAAATCCGCGGCTTTCCCTCGTGGTTTTCGTATGAGAAGACGCCAAAGAGGAGCCAGAAGAGCCTGGAGTAGTCAATCCTTAGCATGATCCATGCCATCTCTACAACCGCACGTGAGAAGTCGTACTTCTTATTAGGAACCATTTAGATTGGTATATCAAATTTTCTTTTTTCTTCTTGGAAAAGATTAAGCCAAAAAAGAATAACACAGAGAAAGTTGGGAATATAAGGAAAATACGGTCCGGATGTACGATTTGACAGAAGAATGAGAGTGAAATGTTTGTTGTTGATGAATGATGGCAAAGGTAGAAAAGTAGGAGAGAATCAAATAAAAAACAAACGATAATTTCACTTTTGGAGACGTGGGATTCTTGAGATCTTATCCAAGGCGTATTATTTTGTGGGACAGCTTTGGGAATCAAAAAGCCGAGAAATAGTGTAAGGACTGAGGGTTTGCCCGAGCACCACGGAACTTGAAGAATCTGTGGCCATGCTTTGTTGGTATCATTTTGTGGGCGACACAATTCAAGATAAGCCCCCCAAAAAGATGAAAACTTGAGGAAGGGATGAGGCAAATGGGATTTGGGATAGAAGGGAAATTTAGGGGCTTGCACAACAAAGCAAAGGGATCAGAAAGGTTGGGAATGATGGTGGAAGGGACTTGTGTGGGTTTGTGTATAAATAAATGGAGAAGACGAAACGAAACTGAATGCTGTGGTGGGAATGAGGCCTCTAGGACGAAACGAAACTGAATGCTGTGGTGGGAATGAGGCCTCTAGGACGGTGTGGAGATCGTGGCATTTGAGGTATTATGATGTGTCAGTCATATATATGACGTTTAATGTTGTTGGAGGTTGTTTGCTGTGACATTCATATTTATTAGAAACGGATTTGGATTTTAAAATGAAATATATAGGCATATAAAATATTTATTGACTATTTAATATTATTTTAAACCAAAAATTGCATTAATGATCTGTTAAGTTTGATTTTGATGAGTCAATGACCAACGTGGCTGACACAAGTCTCGACCCAACTCTGCCACGCTTTGATTTTTTTTTTTTTAATCTAAGCAAGCATATTATAGATATATTAAATAATTATTAAGATTGATTAGTTAACAGGATGCGAGACCCTAATATTTAATCCAAACCAACAAATACAATACAAGGAAAAAAAAAAAAAAAAGGACTTTAAAAATGATAGAACACATCCAAATTTCGACTCCATAAGTGCGTGGAAATAGAAAATCGAACTTATCTTTGCAGACATAAAGGACCAATGATCTCCTTTCAACTCTAATGTCACAGTCATTTGTTCTTGAAATTAGTACTATATATCCAACTTTCTTCTCATCTGACGAGATTGATCTTGGGTTTATGTGATTCAACGACTTTGCGTACGTATGTTGTGAGTATATTATAATTATATATGTTATATTATCCAATTTGTTGATTCAATCTGTTCAAACCGGAATCCGAACCTGGGAGAGGCCACAACGATGTTTATCGGCCTATCAGAGGTTCAGAAAAACCAAGCAAATAAGATTGTTGGTACTGGAAACTCTCAAGTGGTTCTGCAAGCAATCAATGATCCTGACAGCACATCTGACTGGATGATCTAACCAATAGTTAGTGATATCAAGAATGTGCTTCGATCCTTTGAAAGCTGGCAAACTAGGAAAATATATCGAGATGTAAATTGGTGTGCGCTTTCTATTATGCAATGGGTCGCTTCCAAACAGTTGTATGGAAGCGTACCCCTCGACCTAATCCCATCCTATCTTCTTGATTTTCAAAGTGGAAATGACCTCCTATTGTATCCAGCATGTATGTATAATTATTATGTTTGACTCTGTATTTTGAATGTTTTGTTCAATGAAGGTAGCTTGTTGAACCAAAAAAAAAAAGACTGTTTAAACCGTTTCGAATGAATTATTTTTCGATTTTTCTATGTTTCCACCGATCAAATTTATTCTTTACAAAAGGAAAATCACATTAATGTACTAATTTTGGCCTCCAATCTGATTTTTGCCTAAGGATAATGTCTTCCTCCTCATTCTCCCTCTCCTTTCATCATTTCTCCATTTACCCACTTGGTTGGTCTATTAAGGTAGTTTTATTTTCTTAATTTATTTTGTTCTTTCAATGCTAAAAAAGACATATTTACAATTTTTTCGATAACTCTCAAAACACACGTGCAGCACAAAAAGATTCTCAAGCCGTAAATCGTTCGGAGGATAATGATGGTTTTGTAAAAATCATTTCACGTTATCCTTACACACCGCTCACAACTGTGCATGTTCCTCATGTGTCACTCATTCTGGAATCACTACCATCAAATCTTTTAGATCTAACTTTTATTACTGAAAATAGACAAACATATTACCTTCATGCGCCATCATAAATTCCAAAATCTATCAGAATTGGTCCAAACTGTAATGAATCATTTTTCACATCTATATTACTGATTTCCTTATTGTTTAGTTTATAAAAAAAAAATCGTCTCTTGGATGCTTGTTGTAGAAGTTAGGTCATCTCTTTCTATAAAAAATAAGGTTGAGTCTGTGTTTAGATAAAGTGTTGTCTCTTAGACATTTGTTTGTAAAGAGTATCAGCAGTAGTGAAGTCCAGACCAACTACAAAATGAAATAATATATTTGTGGAGTTTCAAATGCACTAATTAGTTTATGAGGTAATGGTTGATATTGCGATATCCATGCATGTATCTAGTTATGGATGTAAGTTTGTCTGATAAATGAATTATAATAATTTTCCTTAAAAAAAAAAAGTACTAATTTAGGCATGGAATGCGTGAAAATATTTGTCAATAGAGAACGGTCTCTCTATTTTATGTGAAAATAAATATTTTGATCATCGTGTGAGAATAAGATAACAAATAAAATAGAAAAGAAGGCTTAGGAAAAATACAAATTATTTGTTGTTAGACTAATAAAGTCTTAGTGGGAAAAAAATAAAATAGAAAGGAGGCTTAGGAAAAATATTAATTATTTGTTGTTAGACTAATTGTTTAATTGCAAAAGTCTTGATGGAAATATATTATATATATATATATATATATTGTGTCTCCATTGATACAAATTATTGACATATTTGTAAAAAACTCACATTAACACATAAATAATAAAAAAAAAATTATGTATAATTATTTTTACGTATTCTATTAATATGATTGACTATATTATTTATTTTTAATATAAAATAATTATTTTGATTAATTAATATATAAAAAATACATCAATCTGACTGTATCTGACAGAACTCGATCGTAATTGTCTGTTGATAGTGGATGAAGCTCTAAATTTCAAAGCAAGCAACTCGGGAATTCTTAGCCGTCGTACGTATAAGACAGATACGTATCATGAGTTGGAGAACAGCTCATTCATCAACTGTGTGCATAATTTCTGCTCCTATCCGAAATAATAGTAATAATAATTACCAATCTTTTGCTAATTAGGCAATTATCATCATCACATGATACATGTTTGTTAACAATTACTACAACATTATGGGAACATGTTTTTTTTTTTTTTTTACTCATTTTGAATTGGAGAATATTTAAGTATAAAAATGCATGTTGATCTATAAATTTTTTAGAATGTAAAATAAATAATTAAATCTACCTCTCCATATTAGTTTAATATTTTGGGATAAGTGATAGTTTTTCATGGTATCAAAACATAAGTCTTGAATTCGAACTCTATACTGACTCTACACTCTACTTAATTTAATTAAATATTCCACTTGTTAAACTCCACATGTTAGAGAGATTGTTAAGAATATAATATAAATAACTAAATCCACATATTTCCATCGGCTTCAATCTTTTAGACAAGTGATTATTTCTCCTAATTCATTTTCCATAATGTTGAATTGGAGATTTAATTCTTTGGCCTTGAATTGGATAATTTATGTACTTGACTCCCCAAGTAGTTTGTTCGTAACATGAATATTATTCATCATCTAGTATATATCAAACAATCATCACATAAATAAATAATTTTTTAATCATTAATGTCACGCTCAAAAGTAATAAATAGATAATAATTAAGGAAAAATGTTAAATGTACTTTAAAAAAAAACTTACAAAAAACTTGTATTTCCACATGTTAGTTATTGATACGTTAAAAATGATGAAATTTAAAATTTGAATTTCAAAAGAAAACTAACAAAAAAAGTCTTGTAATTAAAAGTGTAAGTAAAATTGTAAGTATATTTATCATTACTCTTAATTAAGATAGATAACAAAATTTTATTTATTCATAAGCTTCTAAAATACTATTAAAACTTGGGTAGGACAACCCGGCAGCGAAATTTGAACAGTTAAGGAATGTTTAGGTAAAGAAATAAGATGATTTGTAGATAGTAGTGAGATAATTTGAGTTAATTATTTATTGGGTTTTGAAAAATGAGAGAAAAATTTTTTTGAAAAAAAAGCATTATAAAGTTAAAATATTATTTTTTTAATATTATTTTTGTTTAGAGATTTGAAAAAATTAACTTTTTTTATTTAAAAATTTAGAAAACTTATAATGATTAATTTTAAAAAAATTATAATAATTAATTTAAAATTTTGTGTTTGAATAATATTTAATAATTAAATAAAACAAAATGAGACTATATGAAAATGAGAAGAGATTGAAATTTGTTTACAAACATTCGTTTGACAAAAAGAAAAGGCATATTCTCCCACCCAAGTATATACGCAGTGGAGTTGGACAGAATCCAATTTCCTCTCCATCATGCTTTTGTGAACTTCAAAGTTTAAAGGAGTGCCTTCACTTTTTCTACAACAAAGTTTGTGCTCTTCTAATGGCGGCACTTGTGACCATTACATCTCACTATTATTATTATTATTATTATTATTATTATGTAAAAAATAAACAAAATAACGCATTTATGTGACTAAAATTTACCGCTAACCTTTATTTATTTATTTATTTATTTTTATAGATAAATGATATATACAAATTTTAACGTGCAAGCGTCATGCAAGATTTTTATAAAAAAAATAAATTTAACTGTAAAAAGGTGTAAAAATTTCATTTCTTTGTTTTATAAAACTCATATTTTTAGAAAAGACTTGTACATTTAATATTTGTACTTGACATTGCTCTTTTTTACACGTAATGTATTCTCGAAATCATTTCATTTTTATCAAGTTAATATGTCAAATTATAAAGTCTCAAACATCATTGTCCTTTCTTCGTTGGAATATTAATAATTGAGTAAAATTATAGAAGTTGACTATAGATAGATATGATCATTTAATGGAAATATTTCACCACTTCTCGTCTCTGTCTTATTCGATCGATCACAAACCGACTACTCTGGATAGAAACCAACTCCATGCACCAATATTCAAATGAGGAAAAGATTGGTGTTTTTGTTGTTAGTGTGACTCAACAACAAATGCCAAGCACCAAATTCTAATCGCCCATTAAATCAAACGTCTATGATTAAGCGTTTTAAAATACTTCTCTTTTTCTTTTTTTGATATGGGGTGGGAGGTTTTGGAATCAGATTTCTATTTAGAGAATCAGCTCATATGCTATCAGGTCATTCGATTTTTGACAAGTGTTTTAAAATATTTACCATAAAACCAACTGTAACTATATATGATTACATAATAATGTTGTATGTATATTAATTGAAAAATATTTTAATTACAAAGAGATTAAACAAAAGTAAATTTACAGACTAGTATGACTTGATGTGATATATTAGATTGTAAAACTATTTTTATTATAAAATAGATCTAATGTATTATACGAATTCATATAAATTTGTGAGTTTACTTTTATAAGATCTCTTCGTAACTGTAACACTTTTTAAATTAAATAACAAATTAAATGTTTCATTTTCCATAATTGTAAACATGAATCTAATTATTTAATTTTCTTTTTCTATTTTTACAATCTTAGTAAGTCACCTCCATACTCTTGTATCTTGTAATATTTTATTATTACGATGTTCTCTTAAATTCGGCTTAGATTTTATTATTATAAATTTTTTAAATTGATATATAAAATATAATAAATAATTTTAAGTTAAAAGCTGTTGGGAATCAAATAAAGTTAGCATATGGTTAAACGTGGAAGAATATATACAATGAATGTGGGGATGCATAGGTGAAATGGATTTGGATATGAACAAAACATTATGTGACACACGACATAAACGTGGTGTGGCATCATACGTAAAAGTCAAATATGCCTCTCTTTTTTTGTCGGGGCCTTTTTCTTTTTTGTCTGCATTAATCATACGTAATTTGAAGTATTTGGGTGGATTGAATAGAAATTTGAGAAAAAAAATAAAAATGAACGAGCTCAGATGCGCTGTCTTTCGTCCGAAGAATCAGACGGTGGTGATGGACCCTACCATCACAATCGGCGCAGGGATTCTTCACCGCTCGAAATGCACCAGCCGGGAATCGAACCCGGGTCTGTACCGTGGCAGGGTACTATTCTACCACTAGACCACTGGTGCTTGATGGTGATATTCCCACTTACAATTTATTTAACCAATTAACTTTTTATTAGCAAGTTCTGATTGTGACCAAGAATATAATGAACACTTTTTGTCTTTCAATCCCTAAAACACAAGAAGCTTTATAAGTTGCATAAATAGTTAATTATATAAATAATCTCTACTTAATGCACGGGTAATGTTATATACAGTTTTAGAATGAGTTCTGCGTTTTCCATTAGAAAAATAAAATAAGGTTCTTTATTACAAAAATGATTTTTTTTATATGGATCCTAGATTTATCTACTTTTTCTTAAAAGGGAATGCGTATAACTCGCATACTATAAAAATTTATCTTTAATGCATTCTAGTATATGCAGCACTTATTATGATCAACTAAATTTGACTAGTTAATGGTTTCATTATTTGTAGATAAGAACATATTTTTTTTTACTTTTAAAAATGAGGAATTATAAGAGTAATCTTCTTAGCTTACATTGAAATCTCATCTATTTTCCAAGGACCCAAATAAAGTATTCACCTTTAAAATATTATTACTGTAGCCATTTCTGGACATCTTATATTATTATAGTCCCCCTCAAAATTTGAAGTTAGCCACCACTCTATAACTTATATTTGAATTGACACCAGCATTTTGGCTTTGTTACACGACATTGACGATAAATTATTCATTGTCAGATAAGAGGTTGTGTTTGGTTGTTGAGCCAAACTCAACTCATCTTAAAGTCAAACCAATCATTAATGAGATTTACTATTTTTTTAATTTTTTATAAAAAAGAACTCATCTAAATGAGACACACAAAATACTACTATTCATAATTCAACTCAACTAACTGTATTTAATCCCACTCGAAATATTCTTGAAAGTCTATCCACTCACAAGGTACACACACCTTCAACCTTATTAACATTGAAAAAAAGTGGCTTGCAATAAAAGTTGAGAAATTTAGAATTTAAACCTTCTCAAGAGTGTGTGATATATACTAACATACAAATAATAAAATGTTTCTCCCGCAAATTTAGCCTAATAAGTTAGTCATTTCTTCTCTTTTTTGTTATATTCTCAATGGATATGGGGTTCACAAAAGTCAGATTGCTTCTCTGACTTCTTCACAAAAGACATACATACCACCGGAGCAGTCATCATAGACGTATCAAAGTTTGCCTAGTTAACCTATCTTTCAACTGTTTGCTTGCACCATATCTGTGGACCTTAATATTTGTTTAAACTTGACCTCTATATCCCCCTCCTTATCTGCATTAGAAAACCTTTGCAGCCATCTTCCAGTATACTTATCAAAATAAAAAGCGTCAACCAGAAGAAAAGGCAAACCATACCCAAGAACATTCATATTTAGGGGTGAGTATCGGCCGGTCCGGACCGGCCATTTTTGGACCGAACCGGACCGGACCGAATGGTCCCAGTCTGAATTTAGGGGGACCGACCAAGTTCGGTCCGGTCCCGGTCCAGGAGTTTTCTATCCCGGACCGGACCGGACCGAATAAAAATAAAAATAAAAAATAAAAATATTTATATATATTATTTATATAATATTTGTATATAATTAATTATATATGGTATAAAAAAATATTAATAGTCTAATAAAAAATATTAATAGTCTAATATAGATTGTAGTTATACTTATACTAATATAGTTATACTAAATCATTATAATTAATACTTCAACAATAGCTATAGTGACCTATAATAATAGTCTACTATTAATACTAATATACTATTATATAATTTATATACTTATACTAATCATTCTAATTAATTCTATGTATAGCTATATAGTATATTTATCACTATAATTAATATAATTTAATTATCACTATACTTATATTTAATTAATATAAATTATAATTATCACTATACTATAATTTATATAGTTATACTAATCATTATAATTTATAGTTAACACTTATATAATTATACTAAAGCACTGACTCACCATAACTAATATTACTAATATATAGCTATATTAATGGTCTAATACTATTATAATTTATATAGTTATACTAATCATAATAAGTTAATAACTAAATCACTAGAAATATAACTATATATATTTAGTATGAATGTATTATTATATTCTTTAATATATAACTATAATATATAGTACTAGTATATATTAATATATTATAAGAGTTATAGTATAAATATAATATAGAAATTATAATATACTAAATCACTATAACAGTATAACTAATACTAATATATAGTTATACTTATAATCTACTATTATATAGTTATACTAATTACTATAATTAAAACTAATATATAGCTATACCGTATACTTATATAGTTATACTAATTCTATTAGTCTATTATATAGTCTAAGACTCTCAATTCTAATATAGGCTATATAGTTATAACTAATACTAATATTTATATTAATACCAATAATGTAGAATATAGTTATACACTTATACTAACTAACTGATTTAACATAACTAATATTACTAATATAATATAGCCAAATTGAATTACTAACAGTCTAATACTAAATCAATTATATAGTTATACTAATCATAAATTCATAATAACTAAATCATTATAAGTCTATAACTATATATATTTAGTATCAATGTATTAATATATTCTTTAATGTATAACTATTAGCTATAATATATAGTGCTATAATATATAGTACTAGTATAACAAATCAAAAAAATATATATAGTACTAGTATATATATTAATGTATTAACATATTATAAAAGTTATAGTATAAATTATAATATATCATATATTTGTAAATTTATAATAGTATTAGTATAGTTAGCTTAATATGTAATCTGTTAGTATTAAATCACTATAACTATATAGAGTATTAGCAATAAGAGTATTACTAATTTACTATTATAATATTATTTCTATTATTTAATATAGTATTACATATAGTATCACTATCATTACATATAGCTATTAGTTATAGTATTAGTACTAGTATAGTTATTAGCACTAATAGACTAATAGTATTAATTATTAGTATTACATATAGTTACATATATTACTATTATTGCCATTACTATTACATATAGTTACATATATAGTTATCACTATTACTATTATTACATATAGTTATTAGTTATATTATAGTTATTATTACATATAGTTATTAGTTATAGTATTATTACTAATAGACTAATAGTATTAGCTTATTACTAATATATATATATAATAGTATACTATATGTATATATATTAAATATATCACAATATAATTACATAAATATTAAACAAAATTTCATTGGATTAAAATTAAAAAAAAAAAAAACATAGGACGGACCGAATGGGACCGGACCGAACCGGTCCTTAGGAAGTTCGGTTCGGTCCAGGGTGGGAAAACCCTGGACCGAATAGGTCCGGTCTGGTCCGGAAAACCTCCCCGGACCGGACCGAACTCCCCCCTATTCATATTCTCCGGAAGGACAGATAAATAATTGCTGCGTTTTGAATAATTTTAAGTGACCATGAAAGCAACCCAAATGGCTGATGAAGACCATTCATTGTACATCAAGAAATAGCTATAAATCAGGAAGGACATGACTTTTTAAGTTTGGACCAATCAAATTATCTCTACTTAAAGCTGTGTGTTCAGGGACTAATGCACCACTAGCAATAAGAACGCCGTTTATAGTCAAAATCTGGCTTCAGAACGCAGTATGCCTAGGGTAGCTACTGCCATGGTTACAATTTCTGGCTTCATCACTCAAATTTGATCCCTGTTCAGCCCATATACAGAGTAACTTGCCTTCACGCGTGTGTTCATAAGAACAGGGGAGCGCAAAAATTAGCACCCACAACCATCTAACCGGCCTGTTAGGTACATCAGTGATCATATTCATCAGGTAGGCATATCTGTGATCTAGTTCACCAATTAGAACGGCCAGGTAAATCCCACCTCCATCAAAGGAAAAATAGAAGTATAAACACCTCATAAAGAAAAGGCAGTTCATCCACTGAAATCCAGCAACCAATTTGCCAGTGAGTATTGCACATCTGGGCATATTTTCAGTAGCAATCTATTATCATGGTTGAAAAGTTAATATCTAATGGGAGTTCAGAAAACATTACTTAATATGCTCTTAAAAAAGTTCAAAGTTCTGCATCAGCTGTCATAACTCGGTTTTTCCGCACATGTAACGGAATCTAACCCACATAATACTCAAATAGGAGTTGCAATCAATCTCAAAAATACATTTATAGGTAATATGCAAAAACATGAGCAGCAGTTGATACTGAAAGTATCAAAGTGATAGAGTGAAGCATTGCTGTAATGATCCTCAAGAACGAGCAGCAACTGGTGCACCAGCAGGGCGCGGTCCTTGACCAGGTGCACCTGGCCTTTGTTGATCCTCCTGAAACGACAACAAAGCACTACTAAGAAAAAGGGACCAAGAGAGTATGGAGACAGGAGACAAAATTCGATCAAAAAAAGCCATTGCAGAGATATATAATACATCACATATAGAAAGCTCATGAAAACAACAGGAATGCATCAGTAAGATGCGTAAATTCCACATGAAAGCTAAAAAGGAAGTCAACTATTAGACTACTAGTATGAGAAAAAATCGTTGCCACCATCTTCGCCCTTCGGTTAACATGGAGTCCATGTTTAGTAGCCAGAAGATATTGAGGGAAAAATTATAGTTTAGTTTGCATACCATCAGATATTAATTGTTTTGGACAAATGAGTAAGGATTCTTTTTCTCTTTCCACCATTTCCCGTCCACTTACCAGTGCTTTAAACAGAAAATGTTCCACTCTGTTCACTGCTAGTCTAATAATCAATTCCAATAAAAAAATTTTTTTTGATAAGTAATAAGATATTTCATTGATATAATGATAGGCATAGCCCAAGTACACTAGAGGTATACGAAAGCATACACCTATTTGTGAACTAGAAACCGTTACGAGGAACTCCAGAGTATTGATTGTAGTCAGCCATTGGCAGTAGAATCACTTATATACAAACCACCCAGACTCAACTTCAACCATCATTCATTGTAACAAGGAAGGCAAAATACACAGAATCAATCTAAAACAAATTCTCATAGACATAGGACAGGTTTTTGTACAAATTATATCATAAAGTTTTATGTGGAAGATGGTCCTGATTTGTATTATGTGGTGCCTATGGCAGGAACGTAATGACAGGACATTTGAAGATAAGGGGCTGACACTATAGGAACTTAGAGCTTTCGTTTTTAGAACTTTATTTCTATGGGCCATTGCGGTAGATTTCAATAGCCTTGATTTTCATGACTTTCTTGTTGCTAGCACTACGGCCTAGATGGGTCTTATCTCTAGTATACCACCTTGTGTACATGGGCTACGCCTATCATTAATAAAATCGTTTACTTATATTATAAATATATATATATATTAAAAAAGGATTAATGTAACTTCAAACTTGGATTCAATACATGTTTTGGGTCCAAAACTTGTAACCACCAATATGCACCTCCATATGCAAGACACGCAACGGACAAGTATAGGCCCATGTGAATTGTGATGATACGCTAGCTATCAGCACAAAAATGCAAAGCACCAAGAAAGATCAAGTACTCACTTATCCCTCCAAGTCCAACGGGATATTTTGAATATAATAGTACGATAAAATGAATATACTCAATATAGCCAAATTCGCAAAGCCTGAGTGAAATGTTCTTCCAGTGAAGTGACAGTTACGTACAAAAGGCTGCATCTAACAAATCTATAATCTTGGGGTCGACAGAAATACAAATGTATCAACTAGAGGTTTAATGTCAAATATAAAGATTAAACTGGGATAAAATTAGGCCATGAAGAACAACAGCCCTGTTTTCTTTCAAAACACAATATTCAGAGACTAATGTAGAAAATGATCTCACTCCTTAATACCATCAACCCGTCAATTACAATAAAAGAAAGGCATACCCGGCGTCTAAAGCGTTGCGGGGGTTCACGCTTCCTTCGGTCAGTACGAGATCGAACCCTTACAACATGAGCATGGATTGCGCATGAAACACAGTAATGCATCTTCACGTACAGCTTTGGAAGTGTGTATCCTTAAAATAGCAATGCACCCATAAATCAAAACATCAGAAGAAGTTCATAACCATCAAATTGAATCACTAACAACAGGGAAAAAAACAATGAGAAAAAATTGACCAAAAGATTGAGAAAACCATTTTTGTACCATCGAAAACACAAGCTTCTTGGACATCTCTAACAGCAGCTTGCTCAACGATGTTCCTCACCAGAAATCTCTTAATAGCTTTGTCCTTTTTACACAAAGCCCATATACAATATCAATATTAACAAACGCCAAAATACTCGCACTTTAAATCAATTTAAAATCCTAAAATTTTCTCAGCAACAAAACAAAGCAAACAAAAAAGCATACTTTAGGGCAGCATTTGCCGCAGTTGGAGCAGCGGATGAACTTGACGTGGCCACGGCCGTGCTTGTTGCGTCCGCCATTCCTGCGCTTGAAAGTCTGCGCAAACGCACGCAATTAAACAACAGCGCGGAGAAATAAATTCAGTAGTGACGCTCAAAGCGTGAGGCTTTGGATATCTTACCATGGTGATTCGGGATATGAAAACTTAACCCCAAAACCCTAGATCAGCGCGCCTCCTTCGTCCTCTAACTTTGATGTTCTGGGGCTTTTGTATCGATATATCTGGTGAAATCGGAGAATGAAGAGTATATATACTTGGTTGATTAGGGTTACATTGTTTAGCGGTTAAAGTGGATCGAATCGGGTCTACAGCAATGCCAAAGACCCGTTTAGGTTTTTTTTTTACACAAAAATGAGAGTGATACAAAGAATACTATATCACAATTATATTTAATAAAATAATATTAAAAAATAAAAAAACTAAAATAAATAAATAAATAAATTTTTAGAAATTAATATTTTATAAAAAAATAATATTTATAATCGTAAAATGTACTGCACATTCTCTTTTAAAAAAATAAATAAATACAAAATCTATATAATAAAAAATTAAATTTTTTATAATAAATTTCACTCTTTTTAAAAAAAAATTACGCGACATTTACACTTGGTAAGTGTATCAAACATTACTCATTCTATTAATTGAAGTGCGTAAAATTTATTGTTAAGGGGATTCCTTAATACAAACGACAATTTTGATTAAAAGATATTAATGATTCATGACTGATGAAAAATGATTTTAAAAAATGTATAGTAACATATAGTATTACTTGGCAATTAAAAGTTATTATATTCAGATAATAAAAACAATAAATAAATATTTCAAAAAAATTAAAAAATAAAAACAATAAAAATCTTTTGCAATATGATTTTTAAAAAATCTGACAATAATCCCTATTTATTTATGCATCTTCATATTTACATAATATTCCTCTAAATTAGTTTATATTAGATTATACATCTTTAAAATTTTGCATAGTTATGAATAGTATTTCTTTAAGTTTGAAGAAACACCATTCACTCTTCAAACATTATTTTACTATTTTGATATATGAAATTTGTATTAAGTTGATAATAAAAAGTAGTTTTTAGTATATATTAATATTTATTGATGAAATTGGTCATTTTGATATATAAAATTGGTAATATTTATATATATGGAATTGATATTTTTGAGCACATTGTGCTAATTGTAAAATATATAAAAATAATAATTTTAAGAAAAAAATAATAATATGATTTTATTATTATTTGGTTCAAAAATACATAATATAATGTGGAAGTTTTTCTTTATATGTAAAATTAATCTTCAAAAGATATGATTTTGAATATGCATGTAGAGAAAGCAATATTAGTATAAACTGTTATTAAATGTTGAAATCTTCCTTTCCCTGTGTCTCTCTTTTTTTTTTTCTCTTTTTTTATCCTTGGAAAATTTATTCAATGATAAATTCCAATTTTCTTCGAATAGGAAAATTTACAAACCCCACATAAAAGTATTATTTATTAAGATAATGCTGCATCCATATATAAAAGTCATAGATAGTGGCCACTGATTGTTTTTTTTAATGATTAAAGAAATATTTTAAAATGATATTATAATTTTTTTTTAAAAATAATATTTAAAGATATAAAAATATTACATCTTAACAAAAAAAAAGGCCTATTCGGTGGCAACCATCGGATCCTATTTATCATGTGGGCAATTTTACCAAATTATATGACACTTGAGACCTAAGTTAAACAAATAAAAATTCAAATGCTCCTCTTCCTGCCGGGTTACTGCTGGGACTTTTTATTTATTTATTTATTTATTTTTACTTAATAATTAAATAAATATTTTTTAATAATATTATAATTTTTTTAAAAAAATATTTAAAAGTGTTAAAAAATACATAGAAAAAAAAATCAATTAATGGTAGCCCAGTGGTGGCTATAGATAAACAAATTACTGTTTCGAATACCGTATCATACCAGCCATTGGTCTAATATATGTATTATACCTGTTTCATACCGGCCCAAATACTGGCCATACCGGCCGATATTTCGGCTTACATACCGACTGGTATTTCGGCCTTTACTTTTTTTTTTTTCTTTAAACTGCAAGCTTATTTTTTTATCCACAATTCAAACCAAACTATTTATAATTTATATATATGTATTTATGTATAATTTATTCATATATAGACTATTATTTTGAAATATAATTTATTCATATATCAACTATTCCGAAACGGTACACGAAACGATATCGATATTGAAATATTTCATTTCAGTGCTTTGACCGGTACGGCATCCAGTACGGTATTCAAAACTTTGAAACAAATGCCAAAGTTTTCAGTAACCCCATTTAAATTTGTAAATAGCTAGAGAAATTATGAGAAGAGATTGTGAGAATTAGGATTCAAAATATAGCATGGAAAAAGAAAATAATAAAATATTATTACATGCTTTATATCTGATACATGGGAAGATAACCAAGAGGTTTTTTTTTTTTTTTTTTTCCCACACAGTACAAACTTATTGTCTGTCTGAAGTACAGTTTTTCTCATAAACTTCACTCGCATATTTCCAGTTAATAACCTTTCATATGTTCTTCAGATAATTAGCTTTCACATTATGGTACTGCATGACGAAAATAATCTCACTTGTGAGTTACAATGAGGGCAAGTTGAAAAATAATTAGATCTAACAAAAAAAATATATAAATATAAAATTACAAACCATGGCAAGTCACATTGTAAAGCTCGTTGTACTATAATATAAATATGATATCTTACATCAAATTATATTAATTTGTAAGTTTATTTTAAAAAGACCCATACCTAGCACTTTTCTCTTAATTTATAACCACTAAACAAAATCATGTGAAACAGTATGCAGATCATTCTATATTGTTTGCTACTTTAAATGATAACAAAAAGAGAAATGATATTTACAATCGTAACTGTGCAAGTGTCGCACAATCAAGTTTAAAAAAAGTGAATAAATATGGAACCCACGTTTAAAAAAAAAATTAATAGTGAAAAAATGGTTAAAAAGAAAAGACGAGTAGCACTTTTCCAAGCTGAAAGTACATGAAAAACAGGGCAGATCTCTAATAAATCTAAGTACATGAAAAACAGGGCAGATCTCTAATAAATCTAACAAATTCATATGCAGGATGTCTGCCAATGGTAGCATGTTTGTCAAAATAGGTTAGAAAACATGAACACTACTACTTCATTTCTCATCCAAATTATTAACGCACACTTCCAATGGGTAGAATTTGAAACCATCTAAAAACTTTCATAAGGGTCTTATCTAATTGGATGCTTGGAAATTATGTGACATATGAAACAGCCAAATTCAAGCTATCAGTAGCATTGAAATAATACCAAAACCAGCAAATTCACCTGCAGGTAGTATGCATGCTCCCAAACATCTATTCCAATCAACGGAACCAAAGCTGATCCTTTAGTTACAAGTGGATCCTGTTACAGCAAACATAATTCCAATGAGGATCTTGTCTATTTTTTTATTGTAAACTCCAAAAACGGATTTGCTGCAGAAGACAACTCAATATTAGCCATTTCAACCATATATCCAATGGATTGTTTAGCAATCGAGAAAGTAACAGTGGAAAACAAATGATCTTTCTTATATTTTCATCCACCTATCCAATGGATTGCCTCCCACCTATAAGATTTGGGTATTCACTGTTGAACTACTGTTTTCTTTTTTCTTTTTTAGCCACCACTGATCAATTACTAATTTAAAAGTAACTTCACACTACTGAAAATTTGCATAAAATTTCGACTGCAAGCAGCATCAACCAGTCCTGCATATAACATGTTTAACCTTGAAACATAAACGAACACTGTTAAAATAAATTTAAAGACTTGACAAAACCAGAAGGCTGAATGGTCTTAATTAATTACTCAAACAGCAAAGCTCTGATCATGAGCATATATACCTGGTTTGCAGTGGTTTCAACTGAGAGCTTCTTCTGCTCTTTATCCAGAGCAAGCCACTGTTCAGAATTCAATTGGTTGAGTTAGATATCCATCCAAAAGAAACAGAATTAATCTGATGGAACTCACAAAACAGCTCAAAAAGGTTCCGAAAACTTACAATCCATCCGGAGCCTTGCAGAGCAGCACCTTCTGCATTGACTTTCTGAATCAATGCGTCAAGAGAACCACACTGGGTGTCAATGGCAGAGCCTAGGGAAGGCTTTGGAGGCTCACCACCCAGTTCCTGTCATTACATTCTCGGAATGTGATCAAAGGCCCACAAAATGACATGAATGAAACCTTAATCAACATCTTCAAAAAGAAACAAAAACAAAAAGTATACAGACTTTAATGGGCGAGAGATTCTTCCAGAAAATAGAGTGATTTATATGACCTTTTGCACTGGAAAGTAGTAGTTGATAGCTAAACACAGCATCTAATAACCGTGATAACCACATTGAAGAAGGATTACTAATTAAGTGTATGAAATCAAACTTTTTGAGTTCATTTTTACCAATGCAGAGGATCTACATGCATGTGAGAGAGAGAGAGAGAGAGAGAGAGAGAGAGAGAGAGAGAGAAGAAACCTCCGCCGTTGAACTTGATGGAGCTCTGCAGCCGGACGATGGTGGGGGAATCAGCCACGGAGAGTGCATGTTCAAGCAGGAGGAGGGCCTGGTTGTAGTTGGCGACGTAGGACTGGTGGTGGTGCTGGTGGTGGAGCTTCTTGATCTCTGCCATGATCACCCGCTCCAGAGCCCCGTAGTCGTAGGGAAGGTCTGGCAGCGAGAACTCCGGTAGCGAGAACCCCGTACTCGACAACCCACGAACAAAGCCATGCTTATGCACAAGTCTCAATCCTATGGCTTTTCTGCTCACACTTCGTAGAGCCATCCACAAACCTCCTCTCTCTCTCTCTCTCTCTCTCTCTCTCTCGTGTAAGTAATATATGAAGGAGTGACCGAGCCAGTGAGTGACTCAGAGTCTCATAGATGGAACGTGGCACAAGTCAAGTTATCTCATCTGCCACGGCAAAATTCAGATGAAAAAAAAAATCGATGTCCATATTCAATCGAGACATCGTTTGGACCTTTCTTTTTTTCTTTTTTTCCTAAGCAAGTTGCATTAAAAACAACTAGTACAAAGTCTGTTGGTAATTATACAGTAGTTGTGGGAGGGTCGTTCTCACTATGACAATATGGAAATCTAGGAGGCATTGAGGGATATGTAAAAGGGGATGCTCCCAAATTTTTGTTTGAAAGCTGCCCATTACATCAGATTGTGCGCACATCAATTATGAGATCAATGTATTTTTTGAATCTTCCAATCTTCAAAGCTGTGTAGATGGTAGAGTATGTCTATTGTGATTGCTTGCATTGTCCAGTCAGAAGCTATCTTTAGATTGGATATTGATTTTGCTTGGAGTCTCCTTCAATTCCAATCTTTTTTAGGCCCTTGTATGCTGCTTGTTGGATGGCCATTAGAGCAGCCGATGTTTGGACGATTTCTTTTGTTAAGCTACATATGTTTTACCTACCTATAGATTTTTTTGAAAAAAAATTTAAAAACTGCCTCAAATTAATTCTCGTGCCTTTAGGGTGCCAGCGACGAGTTCTCAGAACCGCAATCTGCCTTGCCCACAAGGATGACAGGCAGAACCCCAAACGGGCGAATGGGTAAACTCCTTCGAAAATAAGATCAAACGGACGAAGGGTATTCATAGGCCACCTGCTCGCCTGCCCATGTTATATAAGGCTATTCTCTCTCCCATACTCTTGACCTCTTCCATTGCTATGCAACCTCAGCCTTCATCTTTTTCTTATGTTCTTCATCTCACCTAGCCGTCTTATTCTTCTCATTTTCTCATTCTCTTCCTCTTTATTCTCACATTCCTTTCGCTTTCTTCTTGCAGATCCATGGTCGTGGGTTACTCGAGCTGCTTTTAGCCGATAGACTCACAATCATGGTCATCGGTCTCTCGAGTTGGTTGTCCCGTTGGTCTTTTCAACCCGCGGCCATGGTCGTGGGTGGTGCTATGGCTCTTTAAAGCCATATGGCCAAGCCATGGCTGTGAGTTTTTGCAACCCACGGTCATAACTTGGCCGTCTGCATCTTTGTGAGACCCACGACCAAGACGTGGCCAACAACCATGGGTAAGGTGTTCTTCACTGTTCTTTTTTTAATTTCTAGTTTGCTATATATATATATACATATATTTGAAGTTTGATCTATATTTTGGACTTTGAATGTGAAGATTTGGAGTATAGATATGAAGATATGGAGCTAGATACGTAGGTTTGTTTATTTGAACATTTTGTAGGCCAAAGTACAGGATGTGATTTCAAAAAAGTGCTAGACACTAGACAGTTATAGATTATGTAACTATCGACACACTTCTTTTAAACAAATAGAATTTATCATAAAAAAGTTTATGTAAATTCTATATTTATTCAATTTAATTTTTCAAAATTTTGTAAATGTAAATATTATTTATTTGTTTAAAAATCCGCCTGCCTTTTATACGGAGGTGGACGGATAGTGGCACAAGGTGGGACCGGGAGTGGGGTGGAATATAATTATACTACAGGTTAACAAGTAACGTCCCTATCATTATTATAATGAAAACATACTTTTTTTTTATTTATTTTAAAAAAGAAGACGAAGAAGAAGAAAACACACCTTGAGAGGAATATTGATGGACCGCGTTGTTAGCCTTAAGTTCTCAACGCTTTAGTTTTGTCACTCTAGTGATTAGTGGAGAGAGAAGATTTGACACGAAAATTCTCAAACATGTGCTCAAATTTCAATGATCAGTCAAGGACGAACATATAGTCATACCCTTTTACATCCTCAGTTCCTTAAAAGCCTCATGTCCTTCTTTTACTTATATATATAAAAAAACGGTTCCTTGAAGCAAAGAATGGGATAAAAAAAATGGTAAATGATGAATGGAGGAGATTTGGCATAGGGATCAAGCACGAATGTCTATGTGGAAAATGATACAGTACGTTTTACACTAACAATCCATTTAGCTTCTTCTCCATTCAAATCTATTTTACTCTCCTTCGTGATTTCATCTCCTTCCTCCATCTTCGATAATTCTCCAAACCCGATATGGGTTTCTGAAATAGTGAAATCTAACATTTGCATCTCCCTCCTTCAATTCACTGTCCTCCATCTCCGAAGTGCAACCAAGACCCAAAATTAACATCATGGGATTAATCCCAAAATTAACAACACTGACACGGCAAAATCTTCCAAAAAGGCAAAAACTTTAAATTCTATAAAATCTCAATTCATACTATTAAGGGTCAAGTGAAAGAATCATCTTGAAAATTACACCCCAAAATTAACTATTTAATCACATATAACAAAAACAACACCAGCACGGTAGAACCACACACCCATCAAAAAAAGAAAAAAGACTGATGGGAAAAAAAGAGAATTTGTGTGGATGTAGACTGCATGTGGATGTATTCTAGCATGCAGTCTACATCCTAGAGATTAGGCAAAGGAAGGAGCTAAAGAGGTGAGAGAAGGCGAGGCGTATGTGACGTAGGACCAGAGAGCGATGACGGTAGTTTGGCGGAGAACATCCTCTATGGTCTCCACGGATAGGTTAAAGCTTTAGATCAACGACACTTATAGGGTCAAAGGCACTGCTAAGAAGACGACCACAAACAATAGTTGCAACATCAAGAAACTCGATGTTGTGGTTTGTCGATTTGGATGATGTTTGTGTTTTGTTTCTTCTTCTTTTCAGAAATGGATTACAAAAATCAGTATTTTTGAGACAAACGTGAATGAGGAAGATGAAAGGGAATGGCAAGGAAATGGGTTGTAATTCTTTTACAAGCAAGGAATGACGAAAGCCTCTATTCGTGTTTTGTGCATTTCAGCCTTCCCAGTTCAGTTTGTGGGCAATTGTTTTTTTTTTTTTTCACTTTTTAGTTATACTTGACGTGGCATGTTCCTGTGCAAGCTTTCCTAGCCGTAGAAGTACTGAAAAAATAAATGATAGAATTGCAACTTCTTTACAATATTTCTACAATCTTTAAATATAATAATATTTTTAAAATATTTATTTTAATTTTGATTTTGATTTGATGTGTTTGAATTTTTTTTAAATATTATTTTATTGATAAGTTGTAAACAAAATGTATATGGGTTGTAACTCTGTCGTTGCTAAAAAGAAAATAAGTTTCCATTGCATTCCCTAAACCTTTGTCTTAAAGGACTGACTCTGTGTATTAGATGGCACGAGCACAATGTAGGGACATTAAGTTGCCTGTCCTCCCATATATCAATCTGCTCTCCTACAATATGCTTTGTTTCTCCCAAGTCATTTACAAAATAGTTATAAGCTCAGATACCCAAATCGTTGCTGTGGATGACCTTACCAGCAACATCTTCATTGCTGGACTGGTTTGTCTACCAATTTTGAGCTTGGGCAAAATAATTAGTTTCTGATTGCCGTAGCTTTATGCATGCAGATCCTTGTTTGATTTCCATGAAGGGGCCTTTGGAGCAGCGCCATCACCTAAAATCGCAGCTGCATTTTCTACACTTAAAAGAGGATCAGATTCGCTTTCCTTTGCCTACAACAAAAAAAGTAGAGAGGCTTAGCATATTCATTGCATATGGTAATAATACTACAGGTATACAGGAATAAAGAGAAATAAGATATATATGAAGAAATAAAAGTACAGATAAGATATGGAGTTTACTGAGAGATGAAATAGAGACAAACATTTTGGGAAGGTGGAAGGTCCAGTTTTGTCCTCCAATTCTTTTACCAAATAATAATCTAAAAATGATAGGAAAACCCTTACATGTAGAAGATGAGGTTAAGGAAAGAGGTTGGAAGTACCTGGGACAACTGTGCCGATGCCTCATTAGCCTTCTGCTGGCTCTCACGAGAGCAAAAGTAGGAATAGAGTGCCATTCCAACTACAGCAACCAAAATTCCTAAAATATTGCGCCAGCTAAATGGGTCATGAAGAAGAACATAGCCAAAGGCCAAAACTAGGCACGTTTTCAGATGTCCTAGGACCTGATACGTGACAGCAGATGTCTTCCCAATAACCAGAAAGGTACTGAAGTTTACAGAAACAGAAATCAGGCAGGAAAGGACAATGAAGAACTGCAATAAAGACAATACACATATCATAGTTAAATTAAGAAGCAAAAGAAATTAGAAAAATAGATAAGCAGAACCAAATTTTCATAGGGGTGGGCGCCGCCCGGGGGAATGGGGTTTGTTATGTAAAATATCTTAAGGATGGGTTCAGTTCTTACCAGCACTTGAGGCGTGTATTTGAAAGCAAAGACATTTTGATTAGTCAAAAGCCCATCCAAGAATGGGCCAACAATGAACAAAGTTAATGCCTGATAGGGGCAAGACTGATAGAGAAGCTGGGTTGAAGAAACTTTGAACTTCTTCTGGATTGCATTGGTCATCTGAGATAATTGGTTAAGTTCTTAAAAAAAAATACCAACCATGAGAAAATACCAAGTCCTAAGTAATACCTATAATGACTATTACTTGTTAAATGCAGAATCAAAGGCAAGCACTACACATGAAATAGGTTGGATGCTTTTTTTTTTTGATAGGTAGGTTGGATGCTTTCACCAAATATGAAATATATCCTCTCCTTTTTTTTTCATGTTCCTTTTTTTTTTTGTCCTGCGCCCGCGGGGGGGGGGGGGGGGGGGGGGGGGGGGGGGGGGGGGGGGGGGCGGTGGGCGTTGTAGGAACATGGAAAGTAGGAAGGAAAAACATGCAACATAGTAAAAGGACATTTCAGCTTAGGATACGATCTGAGCAATACAGGTTGTGATGACTGCAAGCAGAGACAAGAAAGAACCCAGGGCATTGAGCTGAAGATCAGTCACCGTTGCAATTCCGACACCAAAAAGAAGGATGACAAGTGAAAACTGTATACTCCTACTGTTTACAGGTGAAAAGAAGCATCAGTAAACAGGAATTTAAACATGTATGGAGTACATCTAGTCAAAATCGGCTTGACATGAATTATGAAAGTAGAAACCCACTTCACATCAATAAACTGTCATAGAAGAACAAGATTATAAATGTACAAGCTACCTAATCTATAGATTTTCATCCAAAAAAGTGAAAAAAAGGAAAGAAAACAAAGATATTAGACAGTATTTTGGATTCATACAGAAGACAATTTAAGGATTAAATATTACAACCAAAAAACCATGAATGTCTGCCTTATAAAATTAATGCAGATATCATTTCATAGACTTACTTTTACATAGATTTCATGTCCCATAATAACCATGCAATCTTCAATCTAGTCCCAAGCATCAATAGTTTCTTGGCGAGAATGCCTTCAAGCCAGTCGGTCTACTACAAAGCCTCTTAGCAACTTGGGCTAAAGGCCATCTCCACCAGGCTAAGTATTGTCAAAGATGGAAATGTTTCAGTCAACTTAGGGTCGTGTTCACGAGACTGAGGATTGTCACTGATACAATTTCTCCGTCGAAGACAGCGATCGCCAGCACTCACCAGATGATGAATTTAGAAGTGATTGCAAATGGGTGAAATACCACAAAAAATAAGAAGCCATTTCTTTTATTTTTGCTATTAAAATCAACATTAGAGAGGCTTAAAATATTGCACCAAATTCAATTTATCTATCTGTGCCAAATCCTATTCTGTTTCCTCTCAAGATAATCAATATAAACTCCTAAATTGTTTCCAAATTCTAAGCTCTTTCTTGGCTGCGGCTTCAAGGCAAGTACCAGAATCCATCCATAAAGAGAACCAAAATGCATTTTTACATTGTACCCTATTGCATATGAGCCTGTTTAATATACTTACTCAGACGTTACATAAAATTGCTGAAAATAGAACACGTACATTTAGACACATGCAAGCATATACAAAGGCTTGTGTGCATAGGAATAGTGACAAACCCTCATTATTAGACCGCATGAGAACCATAGAACTCTATACACAAACTATAGAGAAAACAAACAGGATCACTTCAAGGTGGCAAACTAACTGAAAAATTATACACACAATTTTCAACCCTCACTAAGAAGAAAATACATGATCAATCCAAAGCAGGAGCTCAAAGTGCTTTATATAAATTAGGTAAAAATCATATACATACATCTGAAGGAAGTAGATATAGGCAGGAAATTTATCTCATAATGGGTCAAAGATTGAATTAAAGTTACCTGAATTCCTTCCTAAAGAAAAGAGTCTCCAAAAGAACAGTACATGGAATAATCGCGAGTTTTGTCATCTAAGATACAAAACCAATAGAGAAATGTTCAGAAAATACCACAACAAATCGATGCTTTAAATTGATTAGCCAGTAGTATGAGTGAAACTACTTATCAAAATAAGTATGAGCGAAACTGAAACGAAAGCCTGGTTTGTTTTCACAAACCATTTCATCTCATCTAATCATTACAACTTTTCCAAACTCTCAAATAAAATACAAAAAACAATTCAGCTTTTTCAAATCTCAAAACAAAAATAATAGAAAAATTATATTATAACAATATTTTATTCAATTTTCAACTTTCATCTCATCTCATCCCATTTGTGTAACCAAAAGAGGCCTAAGTCAATTCATAAAAGATAACTTGCATAAATCATGGCATGTACAACACGATATCTCAAGATACAAATTAGAACTAAAAATTATGTATCCGTGTGGGTCAATTTATGGATCAGGCAAGATTTTTACACCAGAAAGAATGGCCCCATGTTGCTTAGACCACATGAACCAATCCAGTGAGACACTAGCATTACCAAAGCAATATATATATTATATTTCAGAAATGGGATGGATATAATTATGTAATTATGCTGCTAATAAAACAATACTAAGTTCAAATCATAGATTTATTGGTCACGAGTTAAAGGAGATTACCTGGTAAAACCCAACAGAATTGAAACCCAAGCTAAGATTTAAAAGTCCAATGGAGATTCCATTTAGTACGCCAAAACCCATTACGGTTCTTGGATCAAAAGGCTTGTGTTCGAACAATTTCATCCATAACGCCACATGAAGAGAACAAAACGTGACAAGAAGATGCCAGCTTGTCAAAGTCGTGGCTGCAGCACCCCACTTACCGTAAGTTAGTATTCTCCATTAAACATTAAAGACTAAAAGCTGAACAAATTATCAGGTCAACAATAACAATTCTAAGCAACCATTTTAAGAGAAATAACCTAACTACTTCCTAACACTCTTACCTGAAACAGCATTAACAACCAAGCAGGGTGGTTCACTAACCTCGACAACCATTAAACCACAGATTATCAGTTTAAGAAAAAAATGCGAGCCTTTATTTCCTATTACCACACAACGGCACACATTTGAATTAATCTTGTTTTTGCTATAATTTATAGATCGAAGAACCAATGCTCAATGCCATGTTAAAGCATCACAAAACCAGTTTTATGAGGCTGAGCCTACATGGCTTACGACTTACCAAATGTGAAACCGAGAGTGCTAATGAGAGCCTTGTTGCAAATCACGATCGAAACCGATGACACCACCGACAAGCTCAAAGCCCCAATGGTCCCCAGCTGGAACCTCTGGCTCTCACTCATCTTCGACGCTCAAATCTCTGTCCAATCCCAACCTCGAGTCTCTCTGGATCTATCAAAATACCAATCCCGACACTGCACAGTGAATACACCGCATGCAAACATCAATAAAAACACATAAACTTTCAAGGTATACATAAATACGTTCCTAAAGAAATGCAAGGATTCTTACCTCAGACGGAGATACTTTACCGTACAAAACGGGAGCTCATCTGCGACGAAGCTAAACACATAAAAAGCTTATATGAATGGGAAACCGAAACTAATTAAAACCGGAATACGGATACATAGTTGCAGAAATTGACGTACCGAAACCCTAGATCTGCTAGAGCATGCGAAGAGTCACCGTTCGAGAATCTGGGAAATGAGATTCTATGGAAAGCTGATCACTCAGGTGGAATTTATAGAAGAGCTCCGGCATTGGTGGGAAGAAATTGAAACAGAAATGTGGGGTTATTGATAGGAAAGCAATCCGTCGTCGTTTAACATCAGATTTACAAAGTGGAAATTTAAATATAATTCTTTTATAATTATATTATTTTAGAAAACTAAAATGAGTTTTAAAACAATAAAATAAATTCCTAATTATTTATTATTTAAAATATATCTTATAGATTTTGAGAGAAAAAGTGGCTACATGTAACTAAAGTTTTAAGAAAAAAATTAACAAGAGAAACAAGGATAGGGAAAGAGTTGATGACTCTTTTAACAAATTTCAATATTTTATATATAATATAATTAAACTAAAGAATGTGAATTATTTTGCAAAATGAGTTTGTTACGTGCAATCATTTTTATGTATTCCTTACGCATTTCATTGACGTGATTGGTTAAAAAAGAAAAAATAATAATACAGCTAATTACATTAATAAAATGTATAAAAAATATGTAAAAGTAACTACAAATAAAATTTTTGTTCTAAAATAATTAATTTAAAAGGAAACAAATCATCAAAGAGGCAATTTATGGATACATATATATGGATGTACGGCTAATCGTATGATACTATAATAAATAGCTTAAAATATCAGGTACAAGAAATAAAATAATTAAAAAAAGTAAAAAAAAAAAACATTTGCATTTATGTGGACTTAATTATAAAAAATTTTATATTTATTTATAATTAATGTCACACGTATATTTATCATGTCAATACTATTATGACTGAGAACACTCTTAAATATGTGTTATGGGTCGAGAGAAGACTCATAAGAGAGAGGTAATACTTTCCATAAATACACACGACATATTGAATATCTATTTTAAATGCCATGAAGTATGAAATCAGCATTCATACTCAAAGACTTATTCTTATATCAAATTAAATTATCACTTATTCTAAAATATTTATTCGTGAAAATAGATAAATTAAATCATTTAGTAAACATCACGTAAAATGCAAGTTTTTGCCTACCATTTTTTTGTGTGATAGAAAATTAAATAAGAAATATATAGATATTTAAAAAAAAAATGAATATAATATTTATTTTTATCTCAAAACTATTGAGTTGAGTTTATTTAACAGTTACTATTTGCAACAGCAGATCCGACAACAGAAACTAATAGTGAGCTGACATATCACCTAAGTACATAGAAAATTTTTGGACCGCATCGCACCATAGCAAAGTCAAAAACCAAGGATCTTATTCTTTTCTCCTTTGAACCATTAATCCACTTCGTCCAAATTTAAACACATGCCGCCACACGCCGTATGACCTCCAGTCTCGATAGAGGAGCTCCAGACCAGACTGGCGCACCCCATCGTATTCGCTACATCAAAGACCACAACTTAGTGGCCTCCGATATCGAGTTCGACGAAGCTGATATTTGGAGTACTTCCACAAACCATCATGTCGCACCATCATTGGAGAACAAAAGAATATTGCCCATCTCGCGACAACCAAAGAAAGTGCCTAGGAAGATCGAAAACACCGGAGACCGGACCACCTCGTGGGCATCAACATCGACATCCTTGCCCCTGAACATACCGAACTGGTCGAAGATTCTTAAAGATAAATATGAAGATCATTGAAACAGAGACAACGGCGAAGATTTTGACACCGCTGACGACGAAAGCCATGGCAATTACAGGCTTCCTCCTCATGAATATTTAGTGAGGACTCGAGGCACTTCTTTATCGGTTCCTGAAGGGATAGGGAGGACTTTGAAAGGGAGGGACTTGCTTCGGGTGAGGAATGCAGTATGGAAGAAAGTTGGTTTTGAAGATGAATTAGTTTGGAGAGGGAGAGTGACTTACGGACAAGGGAGTCGCGTGTAGGAGGAAGAGAGGGACAGGAATTCGAGAGAGGGAGTGCGTTTTGGTCGACGGTGACCCTTACTCCTCAAAAGTTTTCTTGGAAAGAAGGAAAAAGAACGAGAGAAAAAGATGATGAGAGACGTATTAATATTATTATCTTTATATTTAAAATTTAAATTGATAATTTTTATTAAAATTTATCTTTCTGATTAATCAAATTATACGAATGGGTATGTAAAATTATTTACGACCAAATTTTTTCCGGAGAGGGGGAATCACATGAATATCTTTTTTTCCTTCCTATGCATTGCGGTCTTCCATTGGATTTATGTGGGATCTACGTGGCAGGCTACCATTCGATGGTGTTGATAGGAGAATATCTTACGTACCTGTGGGAAAATAAACTCTTTATTTAAAGAGCAAGATCATAAGCATAACCGGGCTTTGTCAATGTGGAAGAAATCAGAATTGGGAGCCCACGGAGTCTTTACATTGGTAGAAGGGAGATCACGCTGGCCCATCAGTATGTGCTTTTCTAAACTGTTTGCCCATTGGAAAAATAAATGCTCGTCTCCTTTTGACTGATTACTGTTTTAAAAAAAAAAACTGGGAATAAGCATATGATACATCATAAAATTGATTCTAATTTTGAATCAAACCCCACAATAATAATCTTCATCCTCATAGGAATGCATAGTCTCTAATTCTATTTGCATCGTACCCCGGCGGTGGATCCAATAAACAGTCGTCATTGTGATACAAGAAGAAAAGATGGGACAGATAATGGATTGGTACACTCTTTAAAACTGAATATCAGAGATGTTACAAATTGGAAATGGAATATGGATACATAATAAAGACTATCACAAGTATATTATGTGAGAGGCCCAGCGGGTGCTTTTTAGCAACCTCAGCAATAGAGAGCCAGCCACTTTCCCAGACCTCCACCTACTACACACTCCGGCTTTGCTACTATTAAATATTGTAAAATGATCATGTATACAATATGTAGTGCGTGCAAGCACTTTGAATTCACTAATCTACCTCCAAATTATAGGGGAAAAAAGGCAAAAACTAAAGTTTAAAATTGACCCCCAGCAAAGGTCTGACCAAAGTTCCAACCAGCAGGCGCGACGTTGTAGCTTGTCACAGTCCTGCCATCGCTGGTGGTGACTTGGAAGGACAGGCTTTGGCCATTCAGGTATGAATTGCTCTGCCAGTTTTGTCCCCAGTTCCTTGACATTGCTTGCCATCCTGTTTTCGACCCCTTGATCGAGACAGCATGAACATCCCCTGCACCTCCCACGTTGGTGATCAACACCAGATTGAAGTAAGAGTGTCCATTAATGGTGTATCTTATTCCTCCTTTCTTCATGCAGGGAACTCTGTCATAACACAAAACCAGCACATTTAGTATGATAAGCAACACAGACATGCTTGCTACTGTAAAGTTTAGCTTTACTTCTCCTACCTTCGAAAGGACACTGGCACAATTCCAGCGCGGTACTGTGCTATTTGCAGGAAAGCAGGCTCTGCCAAGTCAAAATGTTGCAGTGGAGGATTGCACCATCCGCCGTTGTCGTTGGACAAAGCGAGATTAGGGGGGCAGAAGTTTGTCGCCGTGACGATTATGGAGCCGGGCAAGCACCATCTGGGATCATTGTTGCATTGCATTTCATAGCAAGAACCGCAGCTCAAGCCATTGTTGAACAAAGCTGTGCTTAGTGCTGCAGTGTTTGTTCCGTACCCCTGACTGTACAAGTTCCCATACCCACACGCACCTCCTGCAAAAACACTCCCACATTAAACACAATTCTCAAAGAAGAAAAGGATTTGATTACAAAGGATTTAAGGAATCCATCTGATTCCTTAACATTCACCAACACTACCAGGTCACAACAGCATAGAAGAGGGGGAATTTACTTAGTTTTGGACTTACCCATTGTGCCAGAGGCATCACCGCCGCCATAGAAAGTGGCGTGACCACCTTGCCAACCTCCATAGTCACCGGCAGTTCCATGCAGGTGTAGCTGAAGAATGAAAAGAAGAAGAAGAGAAAAGGAGATTGCCTGAGCTGCCATTGCAAGGCTCTTTTTAATATTGTTTAGAAACAGAGGAGTTTAGACAGGGCAGGTTTAGTTGAGTTGTGTTGTGCTGAATGGTACATGAGGGGGCTTCTATTTATAAGGAAACGTGAGTGAGTTTACACACGATACACTAGGTGGGTATTGACAGCCGTCCAAAGCCACAAAACAATATGAGAAATTCAAGCGCACATGCGCTGTTTCTTGTTGGAGGAACCAACCGCAAACCCCGTGGACCAGACCTCTGCACATGCATTTCCAAACGTTTTTTCACGACTTTTAACGTAGATTACCACATCATTGTATGGTTTTCTCTTTTGCCGTCGGTATGAGAAATTTCGTATTATTTTCCAATCCCAATATTTCGTTATGCATGAGTAAAACTTGGTCCCTTAATTTGGGCCCATAGAACACATCATTTGAACTTTCATTTTAAAGTGGGGTAGGGTCTTTAAGAGGTAATAGTATCTTTGCACATGGGGGGAAATCTTGCTAATTGAAAACATGGGGTTCCTAATAGAGACCGTGCTCCTCCTCCTCCTCTTCTTGTTCTTCTCTATCCTTGATTTTGTGCTCAAATTATTGCGCTATAAGCAGGATTTCCCCAAAATAGATAAGCATTTAGCTTAGAAGCACTTTTGGTGATAGGACCTTCGTGTATGCTTTTAAGGCCTGTGGAATGTGGGTGCAATTTGAAGTAAAAAAGACAACCGTGAGATGTGGAAAGATAACCCACAAACTCGCATGTTTATGTCAATCACGAGCAAAAGCTGCGTCTCAACGGCCTTGACATCCTCTTGGTGGATTGGCCACAAAATACAAGTATTTATTATTAATTTTGGCCTGAATTAGTCTATTAGATATCATCCCACTAAACTCGAGGCTGTCACAGTAAACTACTATTTATTTGCTGCTGCTGCTGCAGACTGCAGATCAATTTTTATCCATTTTTATCGATTGCTTTTGCAATCATTTTCCACCGAAATCTAGATTTTCGAGTCTCTTACGTGGGTGTGGCAGACACCAAGTGTGATATGTCCAGTTTTTGTTGGAAATTGGGTCACATGTATAGCCGACTTAATATTTAATGATCGGAGGCAACGACGATTCTTCATAAAGTCGATTAAGTTCATTAAACTTCATAGTAAGGAAGAATGGTAGGAGTAGAAGTAAAACGTTCTCTTTATGAAAGAGATCAAGTTGGTTATATTTGTGGCTGTACTTCTGAAGCTGAGCAAGTAAAGGGTTATGCTTTATGAATGTCTTGCTTGCTTAGGAAGAAATACATTCCCTCTAGTCTTCCTTCATTGACATGCATGTTGCTATGACTTTTGATTCTGTGCATGTGCAGATCAGGCCTGAGCTGATTTGTGAAGTATTATTGGAAACATATATATATATATATATATATATCACTAAAATACAAACACAATTCCACGTTTCATCAATCCATACGACGGCCGTTCAGACATGCATGGTTTCGAGAAATTAACTGTGATTAGGAGAAAAAAAAAATCATCGATCCGAACTTTCAGGGTTTATCAACATTTTTTTATGATACACTTTAAAACTATTTCTCATAACAACTAAGAAAAGGAAGCTGGTCACCCTCTTAAATTCATGGCTGACGTAATAGTAAGTAAATCCAACTCATGTGCCCAGGACCTAATTCTGCAGAAATCCATCCTTGTCATAATATATATATATATATATATATATATATATATATAGAGAGAGAGAGAGAGAGAGAGAGAGAGAGAGAGAGAGAGCTTTGGAGTTTGTTTGTTTGCAGTACATATGCAGAATATGAATGCCATAAAAAAAAAAGGAAGCCTACTAGCTTTAGCAGTAGTTTTCAACGGTATGGATAAGAGAGTTTTTCCAGCGTAGAAAAGACCTAAAATTTACTCTTGGAGACACACAGAGAGTTTGTCATTATCTCGTAGGCGGGCAGGCACCAAAATCAAACATTTAATTAAAGCGTATTTTTTTCGGTTGGGGCCGTTGAGTCTTACTGGTGGCTACACCATCATGTCGGTCCTACCATGTTAAGGGCACATGCAAAGTCCAGCTTCTGGCTCTGAATATTCATGTACTATTGGTAATCAATTTTGGAGGCATTCATCAAACTATTTTATATGAATATATTTTATATTAAAAAAATGTATCTACATGAAACTGAGGAAAACGAGACAAAATAAGATGATGCCGTTTTAACTAACATATAGATATTGAACTTGAGAACTTGGGAGTTGGAGATCAAAGCATCTTCTTCCTTAGCTCCTCCTACCCAAATATTTTTAGCAGAATAGAATATTATTTCTCTTTGGCTGCAATATGACTCTCGTCTGCTCCTGAAAGAGGTTTCTCTTGCTGCCCTTCTGGATATGTGAGAGGGTGAAGATTGAAGAATCTCCCAATGTAGATTGCATTAATCATTTCCAGATTTGTCTTAGGATCATGATTCTGGACATATGGTTTGTCTAAAGTTGAGCATTTCAGATTTTATGTTGTCTAGCTCGTTTCTTACATATAGAATAATTTTCTCTAAACCATAAGGCTCCATGATGCACAAGGAAAATTATTCTTGGCATCCCATTTGATAAGCCATATTTGACAACCATCACCAAATATCACTCTCTTTTTTTCTAAATTTTTATTTTTTTTATTTTTTTATTTTTTTTCGAGAGAAATGATATTTGCAGTCATGAGTGTGCAAGTATTGCGCAATCACTTTGAAAAAAAAATGAATAAATACGGGACCCATATGAAAAGAAAATTAATTTTTTAATAGTAGACCCTACTTTTTTTCAAAGTAACTGCACGACACTTACACACTTCACGACTGTATGCAATATTACTCAAGGTACAATATCGGAAAAATTATTAACAATATCAGTTTATCATATTGTGCACATCACCGTCAATTTTATTCTAAACAAAGACAGATAACATATGGAGCTTTCAAAATTTTCATGTTTACTAAGTGATTTCTAATTTCTTTTCTTGGATAGTCAGAATTAATTTTGCACTGCAACCAAGTGGATCTAAATTGGCCATATGGTTTGGTGAGGTAGGCTGCCCTATTATTTTGTACACTAGCTCTATCTTCTAATATGTGATATTTGCTAATTTATTTACCATAAGGTAAATTTATGTAGCAAAAGCCCCACCCTCCGGCCAAAAGAGGGAGAAATAAATGCCTTTGCCTTTGCCTGCTCATGTCCCACAACAGAAGGAATGCAGAGGTAGGAACAATTTGAGCCATAATTAACAGATACTTCCTATTTCTTAATATTAGTTGTGAAGAAAGAAATGTGTTGTAGGGTAGGAAATGGACCTATTATCAAGAGGGCACGACAAGTCATTGTCTAGGAAAACTGCATGCTGAATTGTATCCACAAGGTGGAAAGGATTATGTCTAGTTTTTGTTGTTGATTTGGGATCAAGGAATGTGCCCTTCACAAGGTATTGCCATCAGTCATATTGGCATGACAACAAAACTTCCCAACCAGATGTTGGGTTCCTGTTTTCTTATCGGGGCTAGCAAGAACATGTTACATGGCTACAAATCTAAACCACAAAAGGTCCCCCCCTTAAGGACCTTCCAAGGAGTTGCTGCTCAAGCCATAAATGCAGATCGACATGCTGGAGTATTGTGACTGCTTTAAAAGCTCAGTTGCTTTGCAACAACTAACCATGACTACATGTAAAATGGGAAAATCTAAACAATATCTGAAGCACTTATTGAACTAACCCTCATCAATATGAAAGAGCAGCGGAAGCAGCAACAGTGACAAGAAATTCAAGCCAAAAAATCAAGAAAAGAGAACAAAATAAATAAATAAGACAGTAAATTTGTACTTTATATGAATGAAATCAGATAGGACCAGAACATCAAATCCCATCTTACATCCTTATAGCAGAGAAATTATAGACCCCTTGGGATTAAAAAACCCACCAACATCCATTATCATGTGGATTATGAGTGATCGGCACTACTTTTCCAAAACCAGGCTGAGGCTTTCTGTGCTTTTTATATAAATCCTGTTTGTTTATCCGTTATTGAGTTAACGACTCCCATCTGATTATCAAAACCAGCGTTGTGCCAGAACTATAAGTCCAAATGTAAATGTTAAGCAAGAATCTCTTTGAACTACAATTTCAAAAATGTCTACGCTACTCTTTCATTCTGCACCTAACCTGTAACATTCTCTCTCTGGTCTCTACCCCCTTGTCCCCCCATCCATCAGCAACGGGCATTACTGAGGCATCGCCCAAGGCAAAAGCAATCCTCCCGTGAAGTGTGCCCAGAACAAAACGATCATGAAGGAAAAGCATTAGCATGATGTACTCGACCACACGTGAATAAAATAGTGCAAGAATGCACACTTGCAAACTGTACCAATGAAATCAAATAATTTTCAATATTGTAGAGCACAAGAAGTTCATTGAAAGAATAGGAAAAAAAAGACATGTTTATAAGAGAAGTGCTTTCTGTGGCACCTCCAAAGAATGTCTAGAATTATCATCACTAAAAAGAAAGAAGTGCAAATACTAACACTATAGTAATAGGTAATTGGTACCAATTACAATAATCTTATTAATGAGTGATGGGTATTCAAGATAAAGTTTTGCTCGAGTATATCTATAATTCCTCTTTTCTTTTTTGGCAAATAATGTTGACTTCTTTACGAGGAAGGGACGATCCCCAGCTAAAACCTGTGGTCAAAACTTGACTCCAATAGTTCAGACAGTTCACTCTGTTATCATCTTATGTTCAATATTCAACAAATGCTCGGATAGAACTTGGATGACATCTTAAAGGTTGTAACGTCTTTGATGACCTGTCCAGCCTTGTGTTGTATTTCAGCCTCTTTCATATCGGTGTTGCAACCCCAAACCCGAACTGCAAGTCTACGACACTTTGGAGATGATTGTTGCAAATACATTTTGTACCAGTTGATAACGTCGGTCTTATGAATGCTATTGAGCTCGTCTGCTTCCTTCTTTGACAAGTCAAACATATACCTGTATATCAATAACATCAAAATTATTATTGAGTATGGGTGCAGCAAAAATGGAGAAAGATAATTATATATATTGAAAGTCATGATCATCTAACGGCATCTATCTTTGCACAAGGATATTGTCCACATGAATTCAAACTTCCCCTCATTTAAACAAAGCTTCCCAACACCCTCAAATCTCAATTGTATCAAACGCATCGGGAACAGAGAAACAACCCAAGTTGGAAAGAAAGAAACGAAAAATGGTAAACAAGTAAAAAAGCAACTGACCAGTCGGAAGAGAAAGCAAAAAGAAAAAAAGAAAAGAAAAATGCTGTGTGCAACCGCCCTTGGGGAACAGTTGGGGAATTGGCGCCCAAGTGGAGATGAAACATTTGAATTCTCAAAACTCACTGTTGGGTCCATGTCTTCTCCACGAAGCCAACCCATTCCCACGAAACCAACCCCTCCACAAACCCACGAAGCCACCATCGAAGCCCCCTTCATCATCTCCACTCAGATCTGGTCTCCACGAACCCTTCATTGTACTTTTTCCTCTTCTCTTCCGATAAAAAGGTAAAGATATCCCAACAAATTAACAAGAGCAAAAGAACACCTTTGAAATTTCAGCAATGACTTCATGTCGAACAGAAATATCAAAACCGTTGGTTTGGAGACTCTGAAAGTAGTTTTCCAGTGGCATGTGATCACATTCAAGAAGGAAGAGAGAAGCGATTGTGTCGGAGTTGGGTTCGTGGAAATTAGTCAACGGGTTTTCAAGATCGAACTCCATGGCCGTGAGTCCTAGTGTGAGGATCTCTCAGAACTGGGGTTGAGGTCCTTCAGGATACAAGAAGCAACACATGATTGTTTAAAAAAAAATGAAAGGGATAAAGAAAAGCAGGGAAAGTTGTGTGTTTTATGGTAAAAGAAGATGCATGGAGACTTTAAATCCACTGCTTTGGTTGCAACTCTCTATCTTGTACTGTTTTTCTTCCATTCTTTTTTGGATCGATGTCTGCTAGCTGCTCCAGTGCTCTCTCTCTCTCTCTTATTGGAAAAGAAAAAAAGGAAGCTAGGGGGTATGATCAGATGGTTCAGGACTTCACGAAGATGGGATGTTTTTCGTTATCTCTTTTCTTTTTTATAACATATCATCTGATGTGATTCCCCGGGGGTTCCCCAACCCAGTTGCCTATAGAAGAAAGAACTCAAAAGAAAAAGAAACAAATGAAAGGCACCTCTAGTTTCTCTAACACTATTGCTATAAGCTATACCACAACGTATCCATTGGCTGTAGCATTCTAGCTTATTTGAGAGTGGCATAAGGTCGCTTCAAAAAAAGTAAAAACTGGACTAGTTTACCCTGAACAAAAGTTTTCGGGTCTGAAAACCTAACTTTTTATAGAACCCTAGTTGGTGGATCTGAAAATCATTAGATAGAAACTATGATACGCTATACCATATTATATTCACACGCATCATCAACCTGCAATTTTTTGATCAATCAAGAAATAAATCTCTCATGCTGAAAAACCGACAGATTATATATGAATCGCAATCTGGTCAACCACAACTGATCTTGAAAATAATGATTGCTCAAGAAAGTTATGTACATGATGGTTGTGATAATCCCATAATTAAGGACACCTAACGAAGTTTCATGTGGGTACATGACGTGGTGACAATTTCCATATATTCTCTTTTAAATTGTGGTGGACGCCGGCGAGTAAAGGTATTTTCTCAGTAAGCTCTTTCTACAAGATTCTTATAGTCTCACCAAACTCCCATTTCCCTTGGAAAAATTTATGGAGGAATAAGGCGCCTCCCAAAGCTCTTTTCTTCACCTGGACGGCAGCATTGGGTAAGATTTTGACTACCGACAACCTCCGAAAGCGTCAGATAATTATTGCGGACTGGTGTTGTATGTGTAAGAAAGCCGGGGAGTCAGTAGATCATATTTTGTTACATTGTGAGACAGCTAGAGCTCTGTGGTGTGAAGTGTTCAGCAAAATCGGGTTAAACTGGGTGATGCCGGCTACGGTAGTTGAAGTTTTGGCTTGTTGGGGGATACCGGGAGGACTCCCACAGATTAAAGCGATGTGGAAGATGGTGCCTATCTGCATCATGTGGTGCATTTGGCGAGAGCGCAATGAAAGGACCTTTGAAGATAAGGAGCGGACAATGGAGGAGCTTCGCTCTCTTTTTTTCACCACTTTATTTCTTTGGGCCATTAAGTTAGACTTTAATGGCCAATCTGTACATGATTTTCTTATTTCTGCTTTAGCGACCTGGATAGGCTTTATCTCTTGTATTACACCTTGTATACTTGGGCTTTGCCTATTCTTATTAATATTACCGTTTACCTATCAAAAAAAAAAATTTTCTATCAGATGCTAATAATTACTAACACACACCTATACAGATCCCGAAAGTCTATGTTAGTACCTTTTATCAATAATTTGATTCCAGAACCGACTGCTTTCGTATGTGAGAGATGGGTCTTTCTCCAGCAGCTTTGCCATAAGGCCACTTCTGTAATTCTCAAAGGAATTATCATCAAGCTTATCCTGCAATGAAGGATAGAAAAAAATATATAAATGTAAATTTTACTTATATAAAAAATGCAAATTTTATTGATAACAGTATGCATAACCCAAGTACATGGATTGTGTATTCTACGGGGCTTCAATTGTAGTATTGCAAATTGACGTCCCATCCTCTTGGTTAAAAAAGGTAATTCTGGCTTGTCCTCTTGAAGTATAAGCCTAAGTGTGGCTCGGACTTTCACTACGATGTTACAAATGTTATCAAAGCTAATCCCAATCAAATGTGTGAGACATGAGCTGTGCTACCTGTGATAGAATGGCCTCAACAGAACATCAGGGATTTGTAGGGGGATATCATAATAATCCAAATTGAATAGAAAGGTGGTGAATGAGATCCTACAATTGAACTTCTTGCCTATCAATTGAACCGTTGACTGGTCCTTTTGGAATATAAGCTCAGATATGGCTTGGGTTTTCATTAGGTCATTACACACAGCACACCCGTGGCCTCCAACTTGTTCTTCAAGGAGGAGAACGTGTTTAAAAAGGGGCTAAAATAATCCAAACAGTTGAGACTACTAACAGTAAGTAAGGCAACCATATAAAATAAAGAATTACTAAAATAGTCCCCATGGCTGCAAGGGCATGACCCAGGCCTAGATCGCATGACCTGAGCGGCGCTTGGGCAGCAACCCAAGCAGCAGAATTTTTTTTATAATATTCAGTATTTAAACAATTATTTAATGACACATGGCAGCAATTCTTTGGTGCTAACATGGCATTGTGACGGATTTCTATACTAACAGAATGATTGATTTGATCAAAGTTAAAAGTTTAGGGAGTAAAAAGTTCAAAATTAAAGTTCAGGGATTAATCTATTTAATGGGCAAACCACAAGGGCTATTTTAGTATTGATAAAGAAAACTTTGAGGCACCGTCTTCACAAATAAGCTAAAAGAATAGCCTTGTCAAACACAGAAGTGTGGCAGCTACAAAACTGTGAGTACATGACCTACGTCTGAAAGGCAAGCTCTGAAAATATCCAGTCAAGTCAGTCACAGGAAGATTGTTCCAACAAGCAGAGATTCTTATTTTCAGCAAGTCCATTGGCATACATTAACAAATAAGATATATGACGAAAGAAGAAAGAAAAGAAAAGAATATCAGTATACACTATCTGTCACTAGAGGCCACCAAAACGCTGCGGACAGCCAGATATATGACGCAACTTCTCAGCAGACATGTTGGAACATATAATTAGTACACTAGTAAATATGCTAAGTAGCATCTAGAAGGAATGAACTGGAATTGCTTACCAGTAATTCTTCCAAGTTGTTTATGAAGTTGTCAATTCTCCCTTGCAAATAGACAGGGTTGTACTCAGAAGATTGAACAATGAAACAAAACCCAAAAACACGGTATGTCACTCGTGGGCTACATTGAACAACATACCCAAGCTGCTCCTTTGTCCTATATTCAAGTACAGTTAAAGAATTTTAAGAATGTATACAAAAACCAATATAAATCCATGAAGAAACTCATTTCCATTTGTTTAAAATTGTCTTCCAGTAACAAATAAGTCCATAGCATGGAAAAGGGTGGCGTGTCAATCATATACATCATTCACACTAGCAGCACCTTAACACATTGTTGTATACCAGTATATACCATGACCCAATCAAAGAGATTCTTTAGACAAGTAGAGATATCTATGGACAAACACAACCATCAGGAACAAAAAAATGTCGGCCTTATTTTTTTTCAAGTGATAAAATTCCTATCCATAAAGGAAATTGGCAAAGCCCGTGTACAAACACAAAAAATTATAGACCTTCATAAATGCCAAACAACCTTCACTGCCCCAAAAAAAAAACCCAAAAAAGAAGAGGATAAAAAGTGGCAACATTTTGGCTACTGCCTGCTGTTCAGCTCAGTTTTTGGAGCTAGAATTCAAAAACCAAATACGTAAAGCTTCATCCCTCAAAACCAGAAAAGAAAAAAATACTCCTACTTTCAGCATCAAATAAAGTCACCTCAGCTGATTGAAAAGTGGTTCTTCCACAATTTCATCAAAAAGGTCTATCAAAGCTTTCAATTTGATCGATTCCATCCCAACATCATGCTCAATTTGAAAATAAAGCTGCAAGGCAAAACCAAACCGATAAGAATGAGAGGGAATAAAGAAGTCAGAGGAGATCATTAAAAGAGAAAAGTTCTCGAAGGATAGATAGACCTAAAACCACAGCATCTGTTTTCAGTTACCTCAACTACAGAGTTTCTTTCCAACTTATTCTTCACACTAACATCTCTAATGAGGTTGGCACCGTAGGGAAGATCAATAACATGTTCCTGATACCTCATTTCAACTGGTAGGGGTGGCACAGAGAAGTTTGCACTAAATATGTTGGATATGCCGATTGCTTCTTCTTCTAACAAATTGCCATGGCAAAGTCCCTCAATGTATAGCTGTAGGTAGGACATGTAGATCAAAATAAATAAAGCCAGAATAAGTGTCATTCATAGAGCAAAAGTAGAGTAATAAGAAACCACTGAATTAAACTACTTATTTGATGTATTTCCATCGGTCAGAATTTATTACTAGTAGGAGGGTAATCAAGAACCTACAGCATTATACAGTATTATCAAATAGATTATAGATTTTGTGGACCTGGGAACGTAGCTCAGGGATAAATGCCTTCAACTGAGCAAGAGACAAGTCATTTAGAAAGCATAGCTTCTCATCTACATCATAGAAACTCTTGCACAGCACTTGCAATCTCGAGTATGATGAATGACTAAGAGGCCTCATGTTGGTATTTCTTAAAGTTCTCTCCATATCTTCTTTGATAACCTGAAAGTCGTGTCATTGGGTCACAAATGAGATAAATAAGCAACCAATCCCAACTAAACACAAAATCCAACTAAAACCAGACGTGCAGCCGAAAGGAAATGAAAGGATACATATATATGTACCTTAAAACGATCATTGGTTGGCAAAAAAGATTTGGCTATTACCAAAACTTTAGATAAGAGAACTGGAAGCTTTTCGTTGAACCCATATACCTTCAGTTCCAACTTATCGCTGATAAAGGAAACAGACGTTTCTAACTTGGCAATACTGGCCTGCAGACATGGAATGAAGGTCCCTGTCACGTACAGAACTATAATACTATACATTTGAAGACAAATGTGCTACCAAAAAATGAGGTTTTTTTTATACGTAAAATATAAAGGCAAAAGGAAAAAATCAGGTTATTAACTGAAAGGGAACAGAATGGCCTTTATTGATGAGAGAAAGTTGTATCTGACTAAATCAATGATGGACATCGAGCAAAGGCCTTTTTTAATCAGAAACACACATATAGTATTTAATAGCCTTAAAACTAAAACAAGGAAAAATATGATGCTACAATTGAAGGGTAATACCCACAATATTTGATAATATATAAGTATTAAAGTAATGGGTTCAGAAGTTTCTTTGAGGCAATAAAATAATAAATATCGTATAGAAAAATATAGCCCCCTTGCCAGATAATAAAGAAGTATAATCTGCAACTTCCAATCAGCTGAAGAAATCATCTTCAGATAATTATCCACTGCTTTTCTAGTTCATGCTGTGAGCCACTAGATAATCAGCTCAACGATAAATACAAAGTCTTAAATAGACAGATCATCACATAATAAAATGCAGAGTTTTTTCATGAAAAAAATCCAAAGCAGAAAAATCTCCATCAGCACACAGAATCATTATTTCTAAAAGATAAGTTATTAACCTGATATAATATATATATATATATTACATATTAAGTGAAGTTACTAACCTGATATATAATCTCATTCAACTCATCTTTAAGAAGGTGAACAAATAATTCTGTCAAGAGACAGTTATTCACATTATCATATGCCCCCTTCAAATTTATGCGGAAGTATGTATTTGCACGAGGAACTCTAAAAGTATTATCAAGCTTGTACCAGAACTTCATGAGCGGTTCATCAAGTATGCATCTTGGAGAAGATGCATTCGCAGGACCATTACATGTACTATTAGCACGAATTGAAAAATCGCATGGAATGAACTCATTCTTCGAGGGCAGATGCAATAAAAGATCAATTTCAGGAGGATCCCTCCAAATATCCATCAAAGATGGAGAAATATCTTCCTCAGTGTAATGTGACCCAAACCAAGGCTCATGCTGTGAATCTGAAAACGTAAAAGAAAAAGGGGGGTGGGAGAGAATGTTATGTAGCCCAATCGCTTTGATAAAAATAAAATTCCAGCATCAGCTTTTGGATAAAAGGAATAATTTACTATAACAAAAACCACAAGTCCAACAGTAAGCGAAGAACAAAAAACATTTAACATGAAACTCTTATCATCCTTTTCAAAATTATATATCCCATTAAAGGAAAATTGAAGTTCACAATACTATAAATATCACTAATATCAAGAAGTGGACCTAAAGCTACCTGGCAACTTGAAGGCTTTTGACATTACATCAACCCTCATGTTTTCTGGTGTCAAGAAACCAAGAACATATTTTACCATTTCCTCATCCCATATCTTGTATACGTAGTCCCCATAAATAACATGCTCGGCTGGATAGAGGAGTAAATTCTCTGCATTTTATGGGAGAGCAAAAATTAAAAATGCATCAATTCTGAAGAGAAAAAGCAGACCAGCATAAAGCAAGGAGACTGAAAAAAGAAACTAGCCACATATTATTTAAAGATCCAATCAGCCATAATGTACTAGATCCTAGTAAAAGTAACAGCAGAAACACCTGCAAGCTCTGCAGCATAATCATCCTGAGGTTGCTCCTCTGCAAATCTAAATTCCATGTTCCCAATATCCTGGAGTTCCTTAAATATCCACTCTTGTGGAGCAACTTGACGTAACAACTTAAGGTACTGATAGACAAAGCCAATGATCTCGAAAATCTGCAAAATAAGCATAACAAAATAGAAGTAAACGCAATGAAGTAACTTTTGGTTCACAAGTTATTATTAGCACCGAATGATGACTTCAGAAACCTTGCAAGTGCACCAAATTTCAGTAGTTAATGATTCATCACATTTCTAAAATGCCTCTAGTAGAGCACATCCAAAAATAGAAATTGTCTTTGAAAGATCACAAGAACCATCTCACTCGATAAGAAAACTAACAAGGGGGAAAAATAATGTTATTTGTCTACAAAAAGGAATCTGAAGATAAGGCAATACATTTTCCAAGCCAGAATCAGTGAGGTGTATGGACATGGCAAAGATATAAGCTATAGATGATCGGTGCATTCCTTCATCCCCAACACCTGCAGATAGAGATGTTGCCCATCCTCTAGCCTTTAGAAAGAAATGCAAGCTTCCCCTGCCCTCTGAAAACATCAAAACATGAGCTCAGAATTAAAACTGAAGGTAAAAAAACATGTTGCTGGCCAATATTTTTCATTTTAATAGCATCAATTTGTCATTCTATGTCACTGCAAAAATTCAGAATTTCTCCCTTTCTTTGTAAGAAGGAGGAGGGGGGGGGGGGGGGGGGGGGGGGGGGGTTGTTAATCTTATTTTATTATTCACGTAATTAGGCATAGCCCAGGTACATAGGAAGTATACAATAGGTGAACCTAATTACAAGCTAAGCACCGCAAAAATCAGCATAGAAGTCATTAGAGCTAGTCCCATTCAATCAAAATTTTGTCGTTCTTATTTTCTTTCGTAAAGCTTTTATGTCATATGAAGATGAGTTAACCTCAACAAAGTTCAATCAAAGTTTTGCTTATTGTCCTAGTTCTCTGGTTTTCTCCTCTCCACCTCATCTCAGCTTCTTGCTGATCCAGGGAGGAGGAAAAGCATCATCTCTCCCCTCCCCAGCACCCCCTCAAGCTACTCCTTGTAAAGACTCGGCATATGCCAGTTTCCCTTCTCCCTCTCCCTACTCATGAATCCATCAGTTATCGTTCTTATTTTCTTTTGTAATGCTTTTATGTCATATGAAGATAGTTAACCTCAACAAAGTTCAATCAAAGTTTTGCTTATTGTCCTAGTTCTCCTCTGGTTTTCTCCTCTCCACCCCATCTCAGCTTCTTGCTGATCCAGGGAGGAGGAAAAGCATCATCTCTCCCCTCCCCAGCACCCCCTCAAGGCTCAAGCTACTCCTTGTAAAGACTCGGCATATGCCAGTTTCCCTTTTCCCTCTCCCTACTCATGAATCCATCAGTTATTCCACTTCCATCAGGAGTTTCCACCTTATGCATCTTTTTGGTACTCCGAGAAGGTGTCCTCCTGGCCCCCATTCCCCCACCATCACCCTTTCCCCTCCCTTTTTTTTTCCCCTTACTTCTTCCCCTTTTATTGATCAGCTCTTTTCCGACCTTTAAAGCCGCATGCCCTATATGCACCATCCCCATACTCTAATCCACCTACACCACCATTTTTGCTGATTAACTGACCTTGGCCACACACTGTTGTACACGTGCATGGTCCCGACTCCTCACACACCAGACCTCTTGGTGTCACTCACATTGTATCATATGTTTTATTCCCATCTCCTCCCTCATGGCATGGTACTCAGCTATTTGGGCTATCAAAGACACCCACGACAACCAAGCTTACCTCTATCCCATCTAGCCTTTCCTTGATGATCAAGCCTACCTTGGACACATCCCTTCTTTTTTTTTCTTTTTTCTTTTTTTTTTTATAAGTAAACACACATCCCTTCTCAACCAACTCCTTGGTAGAATTACTGCCCACCAACTTTTGACAATCCCCAACGCCAACCAACAATCAAAACACTGATGATATGGATTGCAGCCTCCACACCATGTCATGTGATCCTCGCTCTCCACATCAATGTCACCTCCTATGTTTATCACTTGCATATGCGACAATCATTTTTTTGGGCCATTAGCACATATTAAAAAACCCTTGTAAAGGGCAAACTTGATTGTATTTGTTTCATTGTTATTTGTATTTGTGAATCATTCTCACTGTTTGTATATCATTTTTACAATACTCATACTAAGCATCAAGCAGAATAAGCATTCCCCTCTCACTGAAATATAATAATTTACATACAGAGGCACTCTATTAACATGTATATGTACATTTCTATCCATGCATGTGCTTATGTGTACAAGCGCATGTGTACAATTTGTTCAAATGTGATCATCTAAGATATGCCTGATGTATCTTACCATGCCCCAGGAGATGTGCTAGGTAATCTTCCAGTTTCTTCAAATACTCTCGATGAAGACATGGCAGTGTCCATGTTAAGTCCAGGATATGGACATCTTTGACAGCCTCTAACCTATAAAGTTTACCAGCTTTCCAGATAGGACCCTCTGCCTTAAACTCCAGATTTGCTTGAGAACCTTTTCTGACATTAACAAACAATTCCTTAACCCAACTCTCAAGGACATCCAGCGACTCTGCAGCATTACAATGTAACATGTATTAGCAATATTATATACACATATATATATATATTTTATAAGTAATAAGTTATTTCATTGATATATAGATATATAAAAGCACACAAACAAATTGAAGTAAAATTTCTCATCAATTCCTTCTGGGTTTTTTCAATTTTATTTTCACATGCATCACGGGAATTAGCTATCTGTATTAGTAAAATGACCAACAATGTAACAATTAGAGCAGCCACATAGTAAAAAGGGGACAAGAAATTTATTGCAGTAAAGAAAACACAAAAATGTACCTCAATTTTAATGTCAAGGAACCTAGTTCCCTTTTCTAAGGGCTTCTATGTTGTCAAGCATTTGAACTGCATACAAAACCTCAATCTATCCCTAAGAGCATGCATCTAGATGAATAGATGTTGCTGCTGGAATCAAAAGTGGGCCTTTGACTACAGATAAAAAAGCATAAAAGTGGTAACTGAATCATTACACCAGCTAATTGGAGGGTAGAATTTCTCTATTAAGCATAGGTTTTTATCACACAACCACCAACCTCATGAATCCAACTATACTCCAACAACAAACACTATCTCCACCAAGAATTCTATCCCTACAAATACAAAAAAATTGAGAATTGGCAATGCCACATCCAGGACCTATCAACATTGGCATCACCCAGCTGCAAGTGCTGCCAAAGAGTGCATCAACACTGCCACCATTACCATCATCATCATCATCATCTCCACCATAGAAATACAACATTATCTCCACAACACCACCATTACTGCTACTCCACCACTAGATCACCTATATCTGCCGCTTCCATGTAATCCAATATGATCATTTAAAAAAATCTCTAAATGGATAATTATACGTATCATGTCACTTATCAAAAAAATTATCATCATCATCTCCACCATAGAAATACAACATTATCTGCACAACACCACCATTACTGCTACTCCACCACCAGATCAGCTAAATCTGCCACTTCCATGTAATCCAATATAAGCATTTAAAAAAGAAGGTCCTAAATGGTCAATTATACGTATCATGTCACTTATCAAAAAAAATTTGTGTATCATTTCTGGATAATTAGAAGAGAAAATCCACCTCCACCAATGACAACAAGCTTCATTAATCCACCATGGTAGTGATCTCTGTACAATTTCAATATTTGTTCCCGCAAATTGATCCCTTTTTCCATGGCATCAACCAGGCTCTTCTTATTGCCTGCAAGCAAGCAAAAAAATGATAAAGAACTATATATCTGTGTATGTGTGCATGTGCGTGCATAAATGTGTAATTCATATAAACTGACAAATTCCCAACTGAAAAGGGAAACATAATGGATTTAAGCTCACCCCAAAAAAATCTATTAAAAGGGTGACCAGGTGCTGATGTATGACATTGAAGTTGTTGACGACGGCAAGCATCATTTTGCTGGACCTGGTTGAATTCTAGGCCCCATTTATAATAAATTGAAGTACACACCATCAGCAATAAGAAATATATGATAGTAGCACCATTTAAGTTAGAAAAAATCAAGCTCTTTTAAAAGCAACAGTTGAAAAACATTGTACTCAGACAAGAGTGGCATGTACCTGAATCTACCGCAAGTACCTCTCTTTCCATGGCTTCAATTTTCACAAGTGGCGAAACAAAGAACTGAGAAAATCTGATTAAACAAAGAGACAAACATAATTGCTAACCACTCCCGTATTTATAAATGCAGTCCACCAAAAAATATATTAAGTGCATGTTTGGGATTGTGGTGGGAAATATAACTTATAGCTTTAAGGCTTATAGCTTATAACTTAAGTAATAAGTTCTACTATTAAAAATTTATTTACTGTTTTGTAACCATATATTTAAAACACTTTCAAACACGTTACATTTGTTTGGAAACAAATTGAAAAGGAGCTTTATGAGATAAAAATGATGATTATTTAAATTTTTAAATATTATGACCATATTCTTGAAAATTTGAAAGTTGTAATTATCTTTAAATTGTATGGGTATTTTCGACCATTGACAATCTTTTTAAAATTCGAATTACATTCCATATTATCCAGAAAAACACGTTTGAGGAAAAACATCAAAATAATGATTTTCCTCAAACGTACTTTTTAGTTTATTTGACATTAAAAGTTCTTTAATATGTAACACCCAAATAACCTAATTTTTCTATTAAAGAGCTTTTAAGGCTATTTCAGCACTTTTTATTACTCTTATCGTAACCCCAAACATGCCCTAACAAATAATTGTAACAACAAAAAACTTGGCCAACACAACTAGAATTTCAAGCACCACAGGACCAGATAGCAAGCTATTGGAAATCCATATTGCAATTGCAACAATCAACCACCATACATCAAGTAGCATATATATATTTTTTTATAAGTAATAATCTTTATTGATTAGAAAGAAATTAGGCAGTGCCCAAGTACACAGGAAGTATACAAAGTGAGACACCTAGTTATATTATAGTGAGCTGAAAAGAAGATAAAAACTCATGAACATTCCCACCCTTCAATACAATAGCAGAAAACCATTGGAAAAGAGAGAATACAAAAAAATTCCAGATATCCCCCACTACCCGCTCCTTGTTGTTAAAACACCTATCATTCCTTTCCGACCATAGGCACCACATTAAGCACAACGGTATCATCCGCCACACTGCTGCCAGTTGAGTGCAGTTGTGAGACCTATTCCAGCATGCAAGTAGATCTACCACACATTTAGGCATTACCCAACTCAGCCTGGCTCTACTGAGGATACCAGCCCATAACTCCCCAGCCACCTCACAATGTAGAAGCAAATGATCTATCGATTCCCCACTCTTTTTATACAAGTAGCACTCCATGACAATCATACCTCGCTTTCTAAGATTATCAACCGTCAAAATCTTCCCATGAGCTACTGTCCAGGTAAAGAAAGCGACTTTAGACGGCACTAACCCTTCCATATACTCTTCCACAGAAACGATATAGGCTGTTGGATTGTCAAAACCTTGTAAAAAGATTTAACAGTAAACTTTTTACTCCCCATGTGAGTCCCCAACATACGGTCACCCCCATTTACTCGTAGCTTTGCTGAATACAAATAGCTGTAAAAATCTACCAACTCTTCAAGTTCCCAATCCAAAGCGTTTCTTGAAAAAGTAACATTCCTAGTTACCATCCCATTGGCACGACATAAAACTTCTGACATTGGGGCTTGCTGATTACCAGCCATGTTAAATACAACTGGAAATGCAGTATGAAGAGAACTCTCACCACTCCATATATCAAACCAAAAGCGGGTTCGTGCTCCATCACCCACCTCAAACTTGAGATGTTTTTCAAAAGTGTTCCACCCCTTTCTTATGCATCTCCATAGGCTTACTCCATAAGACCCCCTACCCTCTTTAGAACACCATCCCCCCCCCCTCCCCACTTAATACCATACTTGTGACCAATGACCTCTCTCCACAACGAGTTCCCTTCCATATGGTACCTCCACAACCACTTCCCTAAAAGTGCCTTACTAAAAACACACAAGTTTCTCACCCCCAACCCCCCATGCACAATAGGACAACTCACCCTTTGCCAATTCACAAGGTGTAATTTGAATTCCTCCCCCATGCCACCCCACAAGAAAGCTCTAAACAACTTTTCAATCCGATTGGCCACCCCCGCCAGTAATGGGAAGAGAGAAAGATAATAAGGGGGAAGATTGGAAATGGTGCTTTTAATGAGAGTTAATCTCCCCCCCTTTTGATAGGTATAACCGCTTCCAACCCAATAATCTTTTCTCAATCTTATCTACCACTCCATCCCAAATACTCTTTACTTTATATGACGCCCCCAAGAGAAGTCCAAGGTATTTCATAGGGAGAGAGGCAATTTTACAACCCAATAACTTCGCTAAAGAGGCTATATTACTCACCTCCCCCACCAGAACCAACTCCGACTTCCCCAAGTTCACCTTGAGTCCCAAGACAGCTTCAAAACACAACAAAACTGCCCTTAGAGCTTTTATCTGGCCACTAACAGTATCGCAAAGAATGAGGGTATCATCCGTGAAGAGTAAGTGAGAAATGGAGCTAACATTACTATTGCTACCCACTGAAAAATCAGCAATAAATCCCCCCTTACGGCAGCCTCCACCATGCGACTCAAAGCCTCCATTACAATAATAAAGAGGAAATGGGATAGCGGGTCTCCTTGTCTCAAACCCCTAGAAGTCTGAAAAAAAAACCACAAGATCTTCCATTGACTAAAACTGAAAACCAAGCAGTCGAAACACAATGTTTAATCCATTCACACCACCCTTCCCCAAAAACACATCTTCTGAGCATATAGAAGAGGAAGTCCCAACACATGGTCATAAGCAGTCTCCATGTCTAGCTTGCAAAGGACCCCCGGGTTGCCTTCTCTTAACCGGCTGTCCAAACACTCATTTGCTATCAAAACTGAATCCAAAATTTTCCAGCCCCGAACGAAAGCATTTTGGATATGAGTTTTTCCATCACCAAACTCATACCATTAGCGAACACCTTAGAGATGATCTTGTAAATCCTGCCTACCAAACTGATAGGCCGGAAGTCTTTCAATTCATAGGCTCCAACTATCTTCGAAATAAGAGCAATGAAGGTAGCGTTAAGTGACTTCTCAAACTTATGGCTAGTATGAAAAGCATGAAAAATCTGCATCACTTCCTCCTTCACTATATCCCAACACTCTTGAAAGAAAGCCATAGAAAAAACATCCGAGCCCTAGGCTTTGTCTTTGCACATACCTTTTACCACTAGATGCACCTCCGCTTCATCAAACGGCCTCTCCAACCAACCAGCTACATCCGAATCCAGCTGGTCAAAAATTAAACCATCAAGTTTAGGGCACCATTCTGCTTTTTCAGCAAGGAGATCCTCATAATACTGCACTATATGTTCTTGGATATCTTCTGGAGAATGTAACACATTTGAGCCGGAGTGGAGAACTTCAATAACGTTGTTACGTCTATGAGAATTAGCCACGTTGTAAAAGAACTTAGTACATTTATCCCCCTCCTTCAACCAAAGCACCCTTGATTTTTGCATCCAAGATATTTCTTCCCTCAACAAAACTTTCTCAATTTCGGTCACCACCGCATTCTTCCTTAACAATGAAACCTCATTAACTTCCCCTTCCTCCAATACATGCAACTCCACCCGAAGGATATGTTTTTTGTACTTCTGTATGTCTGAAAACTTCTTCATTCCACTTCTTTACATCAGACTTTAGGGCTTTAAGTTTACCTGCCACCATGAAGCTAAGAGTGCCATCAAAAGAATAACCATCCCACCAAGCTCTTACCTTCTCTACGAACCCTTCAACTTCCAGCCACATATTCTCAAATTTGAAGGGGTGCCTACCCCCATGCATACCACCATGAACAAGCAAAATTGGGAAATGATCAGAGTAAACCCGTGGCAACCTTTTCTGACATAGATCCGGAAAGTGCGTCTCCCAGGAACAAGAGACTAGAAATCTATCCAGCCGTGACCCCTCTCGGCTATTGGACCTAGTATACCCCCCCCCCCCCCCCCCCCCCCTCAACTTCCAACCACATTCTCAAATTTGAAGGGGTGCCTACCCCCATGCATACCACCATGAACAAGCAAAATTGGGAAATGATCAGAGTAAACCCGTGGCAACCTTTTCTGACATAGATCCGGAAAGTGCGTCTCCCAGGAACAAGAGACTAGAAATCTATCCAGCCGTGACCCCTCTCGGCTATTGGACCTAGTATACCCCCCCCCCCCCCCCCCCTCTCTTCTCAACGGTAAATCCCATACAGAATGAAGACCAGCCAATTCCTCCCACAAAAAACTTCTTTCACTATCCGCATTGGGACCATACACTCCCGCTAAGGCCCACATCCACCCATCCACAATGTTTTTAAAAGTTACAGCTAATGAGAACGACCCAATATAGTCCTCAACCATCTCCACCACTTGCTTATCCCACATCACCAACACACCTCCCGAAGCCCCCGATGAAGCTTAATAACTCCACCCCACAAAGGAGCAACCCCAAAGGCTATGAATTATGTATCTATCAATACCACACAACATAGTCTCTTGAAGGCAAACAATATCGACCTTCCAGCTATGGAGAGGGGATCTAATGCGAAGACGCTTATTCAAATCATTAATCCCCCTTACTGTTGAGTATTGGAGTCTGGTCCACTTCGCTCAAGCGGCGGCAAAAGCCGCCGCTCGAGCGAAACCAGGCAGATTCGAACGCTCGAAGGTTGCTCGACAGTGAGCTCGAGCGGTTGCGGGAAAGGAAGTTCGCTCGAGCGGAGGCATTAGTCGCTCGAGCGAAGTTTGGCAGAGTTGAACGCTCGATGTCCGCTCGACAGTGAGCTCGAGCCATTGCGAAAAGGGAGTTCGCTCGACACGCCGCTCGAGCGAACATCGTATAATCTTCAGATCTAGGGTTTTTTCCGCCGTTTCTCTATATATATGTGTTTTCTAAGCATATGGTCGTACTGTACATTACTGTTGGTGAACAGTATTTCGCCCCTCCATTGTAGTGTGATTCCTCAAGCAATAAAATCCTCTGCAGCTCCCGTGGACATAGGCAATTTGCCGAACCACGTATATCTGTGTGTCGTGTGTGATTTTTCTCGTTCATATTCTTTATTTTTCACTTTATTGTCATCGTTTTCACAACAATCCCTTACATTCCAAGACAGGATTTTAGGCATTAATAAAAGACAATGTCCCCCTTCCCTTTAGCCTCTCCCTCCCCACACTTCCTTCCTTATTATCGTAATTAATAGAACTTTTTAGGTGTTTTAACTCCCGAACTTGTTTCATTGCTGATTTCAGAACTGTAGTTCTCCCTACCTCTAACGCAAGTAGAAGGGCCTTGAACTGATCTTCAAACCCAACACACGTTATCCCCACACACTCATGCAGTTTCTCTACTTCTTTTAACACCCAGTCCGATGAAAAACTGTACACCGGCTTTGGAGAGATAGTGCAAAGAGGGATAGGGGTATCCATCTCTTCCTTATCACCCTCTGCACCACTGGTCACAATATATGTAGGAAGATCCGTCAACTCAGCCTCTAGCCATCCTTCCGTTTCCAACAACCAAATCTCCTTGTTGATGTGCCCCTCAGATAGAGGCTCAAACACCTCCCCTTCCTCTAGCAAAACCCGAGAGAGAACTGTTTTTTCAACCTCCCATGCTTCCAAAATCCCTTCTTCCACTTCTGGCTTGAGAACCGCTAGCTAAGTGAAGCCTGAAGGTTCGCCAGTGACCACCGGCGTGGTCTGTCCAAGTATCGGCAACCCAAAAGAGAGAATGGGCTCGACAATTGGTTCCGCAGTTTCCTCCATGAGAAGATGCAGATACGACGGCATGGTCTAAGCATCTGTGGTGATACCGGAACCACAGAGCCTCTGCGTTGCCATCGAGGCAGCGCCGGCAACCTCCGTCGCATCTTTCTGTGCAAGTTCCGATAGCTTGGAAGCAAGAGTGCTGTCGTGGATGCGCCGAATACTATCACCATGTTCTGATGAAGCCTCGGCCGGTGCCATGACTTAATTCGATGGGACGACAAGCGGCGGCGAGACCGCCTGAGGCCTCGCCTATCCAAGACCCGCAAGCCGGATCCTTCTTCTATCGTACCTAGGCCTTCTTCTAATGCAACTGGGCACAAGGCCTTCCCCTTTCCTTTCATTAAACCTGCCTTACTAGGCCCACTAGGTTGGCCCTGGCCCTGGCCCAAACCGCACAAACCCAAGCCCCCTTCCTCTTGCCCCAAAACGCACCGCTTCATCCAAGTGACCTTATTAGTCAACTCTCCCAACTACTTTTCGATATCAATCAGAGAATTCAGCCAAAATTCCTCTTTCGAGCCAACAGAAGCTCTGTCATCCCCTTCACCACGCCGAATGCCTTCCGTAAGTGTAACGCAGTCTGACCTAAGTAGACCTACCATCTCTGGCCTCTGCAAGTCTCAAGACCCCTTAAGCCGACCTTGGAGTGCCACCCTATACAACGGATGCGACAGACCGTGCGAAGGAGGTGAAGACCTCCATACGCGACTTACTATGTTTTTCCCCCCAAAACCAAAGGATGATGCAGAGAGCTCCTTCAACATGTCTCAGAATATCCTACAGCCTACCCCATCCCTTCCTTCCGGGATCACTATCAAACCCTGCCGCTTCACTTGGCCGTACTCCGAAAAGGGAAAAAATCTCCCATAGGAGTTACGCTGTCTCTGCACCCCAAGACCTAAGACCCACTCCTTTTCAATCTGTAGAACTCAAATATGCCCCCAGTGGCTACACCTTCCTTCACCATGACTGCCAACCATCCCAAAGATTCTTGGTCAATAGAGATATATTTCACCACCCGACAACTACTCTCCGTGATTCTCCACCACCTTTCATTGACCTTCTTGAAATCAAAACACTTTTGGTCAATATGATAACATTCCTATTCAAACCCATCATGACACAAACCAGAGCTAAACACCGCAAACAAGAGAATAAGAAAAGGACAATCCCCAATGAGATAAACTAGAGAATAATTCCCCTACTGAGAAGAAGGAATAGAAAGAAAGTAAGTCAAAAGATCATCTCCGGCGAGAGGCGCCAGAGATGGGAAAAGAGGAGAGAAAAAAGTGTACAGAGAGAAAACTTACGGAAATGCAGAAAGCATTCAAACATAAATTAGCATATATATATATATATATTATAGGTAAGTAATACATTAACTGAATAATTATATAATCATATGCCTTGTGTACTTGGCTATGCCTATTTTTAATAAAGCTCTTATTTACTGTTAAAAAAAATGCTATAATCGACTTGTAGGGCATTATCAGACTGTTCCATTCATTGACCTTATAGCCTTCAGTTCAAATATCCTCTAATACTGTGAGTCTGTTACAAAGGAGTAATATAAGCATCTTAAACAAAGAAATTTGTCTTGAATAAAAAAAGGACTTCCGTTCCTCCATTCATGCCATAAGTACACAAATTGATATTTTCGAAGTTTAAGATGCTGGTAGAAATCATCAAGACAGGAACAGTATCTGAAGTAAAAAGCATAGAAGAAACCACAAACTAGCTTGATAGGACAAAAGAGAAAATCAGTCCACTTGTCAATAGATAAATCAGCATCTACCTTGTCAAGGCACCCTTGAGAAACTCTCGTTTCACTTCAAAATGGTAGCAGGTATGCTCGGTTTCTGTGTATGCATTTGAACAGCCTCCATGCTTGGACAAGTAACTATCATACTAGCAAAAGAAAAGAGTCAAACCGGTTGGCCAAACAACATGACTTCAGTCTTTAGCACACACAATCGATCTATGTTTTCAGCTTTGTATTACTCTTAATTATTATTATTATTTTGTTTTTGGTGGGGGGGGGGGGGGTTAATGCATGAGACCTTTGACCAAGTAAAAGAAACCAAAGCATTGAGATCAAGGGGAAACTTTTTTATTAGAAAAAAGGGAATCAAGGTGAAACTGTCCATAAGTATCAATAAAAAGAAAAAATTGTCACTCCATGGGCCTTATGGCCATCATATGCAGGTTGTGCGTTCATTAATGTAAAACACAAATCATCCATAATTATCATACCCTGTGGCAACCAGATTTATTCCACATGATATCTAAAAGCATAAAAAAAAAGTGCTCTTCAAGTAAATATAGCAAGAATTTCCTCCTCATGATTTCCTTCTCTTTTGAAAGAAGTGTTCTAAAAATATAAAATTAACAAACAGACCTCATTTTCATCTGGAAATTCAGCACTCCCCATGAAAAGCATGTGTTCTGTAAAACATGTAATATTTATGCATCAAATTTAGAATTGCCAATGCAAAATTGAATTGGAAGGGAAAAAAAAAAGAGTCATCTCTCGGGCAATAAAAATTACAAATAAGCAATAATCAAAAGATGATGTCTTCTCATGAAGAAATGTGGTGGAAATTGGAAGAAGACTACAAATAGAACTGGTCCAACGGAGACAGGATACTAAATCTCCGTTTGACCACTTTCATACTGAGCTTTTTTTTAGAGTACAAGTTCAGCTTACTAGCATAAAGGCATTGTGAAAATATTTTCAGCACACAGTTCTTTCGTTCTTAACATGAAACATTCAAAAGTATGACCCAGTACTGCATACCTACTATTAAGCTTTAAATCCTGTCTAAGTAAGCATCCAAGATACATACGCAGCTAGTCAATCCCTCTCCACAACAATCCTCAATCTTCTCTCCTCTTTCCACCAATTCTTGAAGGTGCTTAGGAGCAATCAGTCTCTTGATGATTTATAACGTTTGATATCAAAGATGCAATCAATCTAACATAATCATTCCCGTGGGTGTGGTTTTCTATCTAATTGATCATCCTCGATTTTTTGGTGCAAAGGAGTGGGGTTGAGAGAAAAAGAATACATTTATTTTTATATATTATTTAAAGTAACCTTATAAATGATAAATAACCAAACCTAGAAAATGCGCAAGCCCCTGTGCCTCGAAAGGATCAGAGAAGCTGCCCATTCCTACACACATTGCTGCCGCTGCCTGCAACAAAGACAAAATTCAATTAACAAATCAAGTCCAATCCCAGTAGTTTGATGTGAGTAACTAAAAGAACGCAGTCTTAACAACAAGAACAAAGGTACACTACGAAACTCCGTCAGATCATGAAGTCATATAGATGCAAGAAGTGCCAATTAACGACACGATTACACGAGCTTATGCAACTTTTTCTTAACAAAAAAAATTTCCCGAAACGTCCGAGTTATTTTATTCACAATAAATCTAACAAAAAAGAAACTGGAGCACACAGCAGTCCCACCAATCTTAGATTTGTGATTGACAACATATTTTCGGCTCCTTCACAGCATTTTCCGTGGAAACCACTGGATGTTCAGATAAACGACAATATAAAGCGAGCATTGCAGGTTTGAAGCTCCCTAGTTCTTTACCCTTTCCTATCCTTTTTAGCAACCAAACGGTGAATTTATCAACTTTCTGTAACTGTTCTTCGAACAACTGCTCCCAATATCAACTGGGTATTGCGAATTCGAAAATGAGAAAACAAAGACTAACCTTCTTAGTCTGAGAAGAAGCACCTTTCTTTGCTTCTCCTTTAACTTCATGGTCCTCCCCTTCACCTTCCTCCTCATCTTCTTCTTCCACTTCTTCTTCTTCTTCTTCCACTTCACTGTCATCGTCCTCTTCCTCTCCTTCGCTTTCATCACCATCCTCATCGCACTCCTCTATTTCTCCCTTGTCCCCGAGCGTTATAGGAGGCCCATCTGGGTAAATCTCGGGATCGTGAACCAGAAGGGCCCGGAGCCCATTCTCGAGCTCAATGAGCCTGTATAGCCGCCTATCGTTCGGAGATTTGATGACGATGTCGTCCGAGCGCAAAGTGCAGTGACCAAAAGTACCCATGGTTTCTTTCTTCGACGGAGGAGGAAGAGGGAGGGGGCGAAACGTGCAGGGTGTGCCAAGTATCCCTCTCCTTCTCAGGACTCTGAAGAAGATGTTTATGCCAAAACCAAAAGGCAGACTGTAGAAGGGTTTTGGAGAATAATAAGATTCGAAATATAGAGACCGCAACGCTTGACCACCAGGAGGATGCACCTGGTGGGCGACTTGCAGCAGCATACCCCACAATGACAATAGGTTCCTTGGTTCGTTCGCCTCCCACCACGGGCTATGTGTCATTTTTATTTTTTCTTCTTTTTTTAATAGGTGTCATTTTTCTTTTGATGCACCAATAAATTAAAAAAATATATATATAAATTATAAATTGGGGTGGTTATATATAATAAAAAATATATATTAAACAAATTTTACAATATGATATATAACAATAAATCACATTAATTTATAACTTTTATTTTTATAATATTTTTTTAATGGTCACTTAAAACCCTTAGTATCCAAACAGGCCTTAATATTTACAGTCAAATTACACATTTTTATTGTGAGATATTCTAGTAATAAATTTTTGAAGCAATCTATAAATGGATTATTTATACAATTATCTTCACCATGGCTAACTACAAGATCATACTAATTATTTAATGTCACCTATTGATTAAGTTGTTAGGCAATATGATTGTTATCAGGTATTTTTAGATATCCTAAGATTTTTTATTCTTAAATATCACTTAAATATAAAATATTTTTTAATTTTTTAATCTAATCATTATAATTTTTCCAAACTCTCTAACAAAACATAAAATATAATATTATTTTTTCACATTTCAAAACAAAATTAATATTCAAATAATTTTTAACTTTATAATATTTTTATTCAATTTCTTCTCTCATTTTCTAAAATTCAATAAAATATCTTAACTCAAATAATTTTATTATTATTCATAAATATAGTGAGATATTTTTAGTATCCAAACGGGTGATAAGATTTAACTTTTATGTTGTATATATTATATAAGGGTATTTATTGATTTTCACCCCATTCTTATATATTTTTTATTTAATAATAAAATTATATGGACAAAAAAAAACTAAAATTAAAAATTAGGCTAGATACCATTTAAATGTGTGTAAGTTTCGTACTCTCTTTTTAAAAAAAAATAAAATCTATTATAATAAATAAATTTTTTTATATAAATCACAAATTTACCTACTTTAAAATAAGTGCATGCTATTTACTCATCTTAAAACTAAATCTAATTTATAATTCAATAATTATTCGCACTACATGCGAGCGCTTGAAACCTAGTGAGTTAGGTGATAGCCACTCAACTTTCATCAAACATGGCAAATAACTTCGGGCAATTTATAAAGAGTAATGATACCCTTATTACCAATTACATCTCGTTTACCATTCAAGTCTATGTGGCTTTATTTATGAGAAAAACTCCAAGCCGGTCGGGTAAAAATATGATTTTTACACCAACTAATAAACATTGGCCACATAGGAGGTGCAGGCTTCAAACACCTACACCCGCATGCAGGAATCAGATTCCCCTTCCCTTCGGCTCCCTTCCTTTCTCCTTTCATTCACGTAGCCCTGTCCCTTCAAAACACAATTTCGACGAAAGTACTTTCAAAGCCCCAACCTCATCAGGGACACAAGGACTATGATTTGTATCTGACAAGCGGTCAAGATGCCAACAATACATTATTGGCTAATCACCACAATGAATGTAATTAGGGTTATGAAGACATAGTAGAAAGTGATAATGAGGTAGGATTACGTGCACATCATTTTAATCACTTTCATTCAAGTGGAATGCGTTAATTGTTTATGAACTCTACTCTGCTTCAGGAAAAATGAGAGTCGATCCTATGAAACAGGCGTATTAGGGGAAGGCATACAAGAGCCACGAATTGTTGTGCAAAACTCCACAGATTATGAGATCATGTTTGTTGGTTTCTGCTGGAGGAAGTATGGACAAAAGGTTGTGAAAGGAAATCCATATCCCAGGTTGAGATTCTTGTTATTTGTTGTGTGATATAATCTCTTAGTGAAAAAGTTTTTAGTCTTTCTTTTCAGATGGTGCAATGGCGAGATCAAATGAGTTCTCTCTCTTTGATCTGTTTGGGTTCTTTTGGGGGTGATGCCGATTTTTTAGGGGGTGAGATCAAATGGCCGCTTTTTATGGGGGCGAGATCTGGGTGTGTTTGGTGCAGGAACATCGATTTGGTGCAGATTTTGGTTGGGGGGGGGGGGGAAGAGAGAGAGAGAAATTGCTTTCATCACCTATATGCGGGTGCAACACACACTTTGGTGAGACGCCTATGTGGCAGCACCTAATTGGCGAGTGTAAAAAACTTAATTCCCACCCGATCGATCGGGAGCACTACCCTTTATTTATTGTAATGATACCTTGCGGTTAGTTTACTACTCCTTTATTACTTGTCTCACATGAACTATTTTCTCATTTTCTCGAATGCTCCTTTATCTCTTCTATTCTTTCTCTATGTGTCAGAAGATGTGAAATGGATGACGTGATTTTTGTAGAACACAATAGAGAAAAACTTTGCCTCACGCCCAAAATGAATCGCGTTGCAGCTTGCCTATCCTTTTCTTCTCTTCTCTCTCTCTCTCAAACTAGACTTGAAAGCTTCCGTTTCCCATACCCTACCATTGAACAGCGCCGACCACAACCCGCTTACACAGCCTAGCCCACGAGCCCAAGGAAAGCAACATCCACGAAACGAAGACACTTGCAATGGTACTCTTCATCAGTGTCGGCACAATATCTTATCTGATAAAACCAACTATTTATTTCAATTATTTTTCTGCTATACAGCTGAGCACAAACAAACAAAAACGAAACAACTACAACTCTAAAATTACCTTATTTTCATAAATCTATAGAGCTCTCAAAAGCATGAAAACTCACTCGTCATAAATCCAAAGTTTCTCTTATTCTTCTCTCATGCCTCCTACCATCTCCGGATAAAAACATGGGAGAGAGGTTCTAATTCGTGAAGGAATTGGCTTGATCACATTTGCCGTTGAACGATGGCCACAGCAAAGGAGCAATGCGTTGGAGAGGAGGAAGGGAGAGGTGCAAAAATGTTAGGTTTGAGGATGTGTTTTTGAATTTAAGAAAGGAACTGAGTTTTAGGCTAGTTAACCAAACTGTCTCATCTTATCTTATCTAATTATTATAATTTTTTTAAATTTTTAAATAAAATTAATATTTAAAATTAATATTATAATAATATTTTATTTAATTTTTAATAAACTATTTCATCTCATATTTTATAAACAGTATTAAGAGCTTAAAGCATTCTTAATGGATTATACATATGTAAAGAACAATTTTGATGAATGTAAAATGAATTTAGATTTTGGTTATTACATTTATATAAGTCTCCATATTGGAATAGCTATTTTTTTATTATATAACAATAAAATGATATAAGATGAATTTGACTTTAACTATTCATATCAAATCTCTACATTAGATTATCCATTTATTTATTATCTAGTAATGAGTAATTAATAATTTAAAAAATATTTAATTTTTTTAATTTTTAATTTAATTTATCATATTTTAATTATTAATTTATTTTATTTTATCATATTTTACTATTTAATTTAAAAAAACTGAGAGAAGTTTGTATATGTAGATTGAGAGAAGAGAGATAGTGTGTTATAAAAAAATAATAAAATAAGTATTTGATGTATGTACAATAACCATTAAATTTGATTTTAGTTTTAGAATTACTGTAGCTACCATTTACCTAATCCAATGTGGACAATTTTATTGTCCTAATAGCTAAAAATGCCAATATTTTTAGATTTAAATAATCCAGTAAGAGTCCATATCCAAAAGTTATCCCACTTTTTAACTATTAAAGGAAAAATCCAGCCGCATCAGATTATCTATAACTAAAGTGTTTAACTTTCACCTACAATAAATGAAAAGTAAAAGGCAAATTTGATATTTACTGTATACCAAGTAAATGTTTATTTTATTGTTTTTCTTTAACTCTCTCTCTCTCTCTCTCTCTCTCCTCTGGATATTTTTTAGAACAAAACAACTGATGGCAGTTTTATTTCCCTCGATTTCTTTTTCCCATTTTCATCTATCTTCATCATTTCGCCTCTCATTTTCACTTATCTTCTACCCAACGTCATTCCGCCTCTTGAAAGCGGAGAAAGAGGTTGGTCTACACCAGGGAAGCCACTGTATCACCCGCGTCCCTTTATCTCTCTGTCTCTGCTTCATTTCCCCATCACCCCGGCGGTCGGGGGAATGAGGACTGATGGGTACCTATCGAAATCACCTAAGATCGACTTCCCCAGCTCGCAAGTACCAAAGTACATAGTGGAATATGCTGTTAAGTCAACGATAACGACGGACACTCCGCTATAGAAGCCGAGGATCCCTTTAGTCTGGAAGGTCTTGACAATGGCGTCAAAGGTGTTGGCAAAGATTTGTGACGAGCCTTTGGTCTGGAGCTTGGTTTTGATAGTGTCAAGTGGGTGGAGACAGGCGTAGGTGAAAGCTTCAGCAATGCCACCACCAGTAGTGCCGATGAGGGCGCACTCGAGGATAGAGAGGTTCTTGAGAAGGGTCTTTTGGGGTTTGGGCGAGATGTGTTTTAAGGAAATAGAGGCGAATGAAAGGTAGGTAGTGGAATTGGCGTGATTGAGAGGTGATTTGTGTGCTTTTCGTTGGGAGAGGGATTTTGGTTTTGAGATGGGTTTTGCGGGGGTTGTGAGAGCAGTGGTGATGTGGGTGAAGAGGGAAGCGAAATCAGGTGGTGGGTGGGGCTTGAAGGTTTGGGAAAGAAGTCGAGAGAGGCCGAGAGTCGGGTGTCCATGGGAAAGTTATTTGCTTTGCCCTCTGGTCCTACTTTTCGCTCTTGAGCTTTTCAATGAAATGGAAAATGGAGGCGGATAAATGTCTAGAGACGATTAGAAATGGTACATTATGATCTAAAAGACAAAAGAAAACGGCACCATTTTTATTCATATTATTTTATTGGTATATAATAAAAAAATAGTTATTTCAATGTGAATATTAGTATAAATGGAATAGCTAATATTTAAATTTATCTTATATTCATAAAAAAATATTATTTACATATACATAATCTAATAACAATTCTCTTAGAGCACTCCTAATAGATTATGTAAAATTCATATTTTTGTAAAATTTAAAGAAAATAGTTCAAAATAGCTATCCAATAGATTATGTATTTTATTTCTAATATACAATTTGCTATATTACCTCATCTATATTTATAGAATACTGTTCATACTTGTATAAATATTTAATTCATTTCTCTTTCTACTTTTTTTCATTTTTTTTTTTATTTTCTACTTTTTACTTTAATTGAAATGAATAAAAAAAAATATAATATTTAAATAATATAAAAAATTAGATAAATTGATGTATGATATATTGTAAAAATTAATATGTAAAATAAATTTTAATAATATATTTTAAATAATAGAATAGATAAACTACGAAAGTTTTGACAAGCTGTTCAAATCTGAAGACAGAAAGCAAAGCAGAAAAAAAAAAAAAATAAAGCCACGTAGGGTTGGATTCGTAACGAGTCGTAATCGGGAGTGAGGGTGGTCATCCCCAAAATCGACCCACACCTTTTCAAATTACACGTTCCGTGGCGAACCCTAACTTTTCGTTTCCCTCCAAAATCACTCAAAAGATCTGAAATTCCCCCAAATCAAAATCTATATGGTTTTGATTCATTCGTTTTTGCGTTAATGGACGCGGACATATGCCGATGGATATCTGAATTTTTGCTGCGAAACCCTGTGCAAGACCATGTAATCAAGAAGCTTCTCCAAGTCCTTCCAGTCTCGGCCGACTCGCGCTTCAAGAAGACTGTGCTCCTACGTACAATCCAGGCAGATATTGCGGACGCTTCGCTGACCGAAACGACCCTCGATAAGCTAGAAATGATCGAGCAGTTGGACCGGGATGACGGGGTCGAGATTTCGGACTCGTTGAAGGTGGCCTATTGCACAGTGGCGGTAGAGTGCGCGGTAAAGTACCTGGCGGGGAGCCGCGACGGCCACAGTAAGTACTTCGAGGCGGTTAAGAGGGTTTTCAGGGACAGAATCCCTGATTTGGAGAGGTTTGGGAAGAGCGAGTTGGTTACGGGTGAGTTGAGATGCATGGGGGACGAGTTGGAGGCGGCAATTTGGGACGATAATGGAGCGAAGAAGCTGATGAAGATGAATACGAGGAATGAAGCTTTGGAAGCGGTTAAAGCTTACTTGAAGGAGGCTTGGGCGCTCCTGGGTCCTCCGTTTCTTGAGTCCGCTGCGACTGCGACCGAGCCCTCGGGCATCCAGAGGCCTACTGGTAATGCGGGTGGGGTGGGTGTGAAGAGTTTGAACCAAATTAATGGAAAACTGGTGGCGAAGAATAAGCCTGATTCTGTTCAGGATGCGGGCAAATCGGCTGGGAAGCAAGAAGAGGCGCTGATGTTGCCTAATGTGGGTGAGTTGGCTGCAAAGACGGTGAACCAAGTTGAAGAGGTGGCTACGGCTACGCCTACTGTGGGTGATTTTGCCGCGAAGCTGGTGAACCGTGTTGAAGGAGAGATGGTGGCAGGGAATATGCCTAATGCTAGTCAGGACGTGGGTGAATTGGCTGCGAAGACGGTGAACCAGTTTGAAGAAGTGGCGGCGAATATGCCTAATGTCAGTGATTTGGCGGTGAATACGGCAAACGCTGCGGAGAAAGAGCTGGTGGTGAATACACTTAACGCGGACCAGGGTGTGGGTGAATCGGCTGCAAAGACAACAAATCAAGTGATGACGAACACACTAAACGTTGCTCAATTGGCTGCGAACAGGGTGGATCAGTATGAAGAGCTGGCAGCGAATTTGCAGGGCACTGGTCAGGATTTGCGCGACAATGATAGGCCTGAGTTGTGCGATAGAGAGGCAAGAAGATCGGTAGCTTTGCCAAGTGGAAGTTGGGATACGATCGTCAAGGATAGAGCCGCTGCTGGGAGAGTGAACGGTAAATTTCTCATTGCTACACTTTATTTGGGGTTTAATGCGCGAATGGATGTTTTGATACTTCTTGAGATGGTGCTCTCTTGTGTCCATACGAGTTATCGCACATAATTACACTTGGAAAACCACACTTCTGTCCGTTTGGTTGATGGGCGAGCATAGGAAATTACATTTTTCACCCATGAAATACCCTCCATTTTATACTTTTCACCCCAACCTACTAAAATTTTGAATTTATACTCTAAATTACCTATATTTTATTTACCTGGGCTACGCTTATTTGTTTTTATTAATATTAATACAATTCATTTTACCTATAAAAGACCTATATTTTCAATTTATGCACCGTTAGATAAGATTTGACCTTGAACGGAAAATTGACCACTGGGCATGATAACGCTATAACCAAATATGCAAATTTAAAAATATATAGTGTGTAGGGGAAAATTGAATCTTTTGATACTTTGAGGTGCAAAGAGAAAAATGCGTGCTAGTTTCTAGGTGAAAAGTACAATTCCCCCAAGGACTATTAATTTATTTTTCATTTAGATCTTCAGCAGTTAGCTTAGGTAAATGAAAGTTTTTGTTCTCATTTTTATATGATGGTCTTTTGTTTTTTTTTTTTTGAAATCTGTGGGTGTCTGGGCCAGTTTGCACGCACTTCGACTGATCCCGGGGTCCTGAAATTAACGCCAAGAAAATCTCTTGTAGCTCTGAGGGGACTCAAACTGGTAATTATTGGGGATCAAACCTAGGGCCTGACCAACTGAGCTACCCCTTAGGGCTTATCTTTCGTATTATTACCTCTTTGTCACTCTATATACTATATCAATATATATATATATATTATGTATGTGTGTATGTACATACGTGTATACCTATGCTTGTGATTACATGTGTAAATTCATTCGTTAGCTCTCAAATTTGTCAAACTTTCGTAATTTAGGATAATGTAAATGTATTGATAATTATGGTCATCTTTCTATGTGCCTTCCCCTTGATCACCATGTTTATTGCTGGGGCCTGATTAAAATATTTTCTGAGCTTTACGCATATAATATATAAGGTTTCTTTTCTCCCCTTTTTACTTGTAAAAAAAATATTTTCTTTTCTCCTTGTGATACTTTGCCTTTTCCCCAATTATTTTGCTTAGAGACATGGCAAGGAAATGTGCCACACAGACGCAAGCATGTTGTGTGGCATAAACGCTCTAAAGCAGGAGTTAAGATTACCGATGCCGAGGAACTGGACGCAGACGTAACATGTAGCAAATACAATTCTCTGCCTACCCCTGAAGTAAATAAAGTACGAGCGGCACTTAAATCCAGTTCTTTGGAGTTGCAAGCAGTGGTGAAGGACCCTCTTCCTGATGCATTACGGTTGGCTGAAAATGTAATGAATGACAGGGTGACAAGAGATAAAAAGCATGAAACTTCTGTAGAAAACCAGAATGCGAGAGGCAGAGATGCACCTGATCCATCTGTTAACAAGAGCATTGAATCCACGGAAACTGATGACCGTACTCATGAAAATCAGTCTTGTAGTCATCAGAACAATGCTCCTCGACCAAGCTTAATGGAGCGGAATGGCACTGCTCATACTTTTGAGGTACTGCTGTTCATATTTTGCTGCACCAATCTATCGGTTTGTTTTCGGTGTGGTCAGGGAAATGTTTTGTGCTCAGGGAATGCAGGGGAACAGTGCTTTAAAAAAAAAAAACTGTCCCTGCACTGTTCATCTGCGTGTATATATTATGTATTCATGCAGTCAATGGAGTTATTATATCGTGCTTGTGTTCATGTTTTGTTGTTTCAATCTACTGTTTATTTCAAGTTGTGTGGATAGCTAGGTAAATGGGGTTATTATATCATTTTTTTTAATCAAAATTCATTAGGAACCAAAGGTTGTAATTATTTTATTATATCATATCTTCATTCTTATTCTTATAATTATTTTATTCATGATTATTATATTTATTTTGATCATTATAGTTTAATTCAATTCATCTAATTTAGTGAAAGAAATGATAGACTTTTTGAGGATCAGGAATGTTCCTTAGAAGAGTTTAGGAGGTTTTTTTGGAAGACTATTTATGTGGGCCATCGCCCTAGAGCTGAATGGTCTCAGTTTCCAAGATTTCCTTGTATCAGTTACTAGATCCTAATAGGTGTATTCACATGTATACTTCCAGTGTACTTGGACTATGCTTATTAATAAAATTTCTTATTACTTATAAAAAAAAATTCTATTCATCTAATTTGAGTAGTGGTCAGGTCCCTCTTGAACATCATGCCAAGAGCATGAATTGATATTCGTGTGTGATAGTGCTTAATTGACTTTTCATTTGAATACTTTTTCTTTTAACCTGAATATTCAGTCTTAATTTTGTTGATGAGTTGACATGCTATTACTGCATATTGAGATCATTATTATGTCTTTGCAGTGGGATGATTCAATAGATGACTCACCTGAAGGAATGACCAATCATGCAACCAGACTTCGATTACCTAGCCCTAAGAGAAAGAGCGTTTCACCTTTGAAGAAGTACGAGACTGCAAATTTTGCTAGAAGGAGAAAAGTAAAGAGATGGACATTGTTGGAGGAAGAAACTTTAAGGACTGGTGTGCAGAAGTATGTGCTTGTTCTGATCGACAGAAGACATCACTAGAATTTCTTTTTAAATCTCCTAGGACTTCTAATGGATTGAAGTTTCAAGAATTATTTAGATTTTCAAGTTCTCATTGTCTTGCTTCCTAATGAAGGTATGGTAGAGGAAACTGGAAGCTCATTCTAAATTGCTACCGAGATACTTTTGAAGAGAGGACTGAGGTAAAAAATTCCCGTTGTACTCATTTGCAATGTCTTAATTATTTTTGGGATATTTGTATATGAAGTGTACTAAGTAGGAGGTTGATTTTTTCAGGTTGATCTAAAGGACAAGTGGAGAAACATGACACGATCCTGACACATCAATACAGTTTGCAACTTTTTACATTTTGTCTAAAGTTGGTATATAATCTAGCAGTCAGTTGTCTTTGGATTCATCCCATAATCTTGGGTCTTGTTACAACATCAGGTTTAAACCCCATTCACCATGTTATTGGTTGCTTTTTGGTTAGCAGAAGTATAAGCTCTGTCGTCTCTTCATGCATTACCTCTCCTTATTTAGCTAGGTTATACAACACTAGGGGATGTAGTTGAAACTTTGAAGTATGCAGTGCTAAGATATGTTAAATAATATGTATGTCTTGTTCATATGAATGAAAAATGTATGTAGTTTGATGTAATTATGTACTCGAATGGAGTACTCAAATTTATATTTTTGTATGAAAAAAGACGTATTTGAATCCTTTATTTTGCTTCTTAACTTCTAACCAATGGCTCCATTTTTTTAATTTTAATATGTAATTTTTTTGTTCATTATGTTTTGAATTTGTTCATAATTATTCTTCAACTCCATTAATTTTTCTTTTGTACCTTTATTTCACACGAGGAGTGTTAAATCGTATTAACGGGTCATGTTTGTGTTTTGTCAATGCATGTATATTATATCATATAGGTAAATTTGAATTCGATCCGTTAAACTTATTGTATCAAAATATCAAATTCTAAAATAACCCATTAACATAACAAGTTATGTCGTGTCAATCTGTTTCAACTTATTTATGTAAATGGATTGACTAGATTCAAAATTAACTTGTTTGATCTGATTAAATTTAATATTAAGACTGTTCATTCGGGCTGATTTTAATCTGGCCTGGCCTGGAATTTAGATAATCGGGTTTTCGGTGACATTTTTTGGCACGGGTTTGATCCGGGCCGAAACCCGGTTTTACAAAATCATATATAGCCAGTTTGGACTTGAGTATCATTCGGATTATAATCTGGTTAATTGGGTTTGTATAAAAAAAATTTTTTATCTCACTCACATGTTAATATGTATTGGTAGCTCTATGTAATCTATTTTTTATATATAATTTCGTATTTTGTAATTATGTTTTGTAATGTAATGTATAAATACCAAATAATATAATATGCAGTATTTTTAGTTTTTTTTTTAAATGCATTTAGTTAAAAATAATAATTAGTTTTGTATATAAAAGAATATGCACCAAATAATATAATATGTAGTGATTGCAATTTTTTTTTAGATGTATTTGGTTAAAAATAATTAATTTTGTATACAAAAGAATATGCTTTAAGATAAAAACAAAATCCTTTTTCAAAGAAATTTAATAATATAAGTTTTTGTGAAAAAAAAAAGAGCCGTGCTACGTACAGTCCCCGTAGGGGGCCTGCGTGCGCACGAAATGGATATTTATGTCATTTCTCTCATAATTTTAAACAAATGTCAAAAGTACCCCTTATTTCATCTTCCTCTCTCAAGTATTGCGACATAACTCTGCACTTTGATTCTTATCTCTCGTCCTAAAACCTGAGTCGAAACACGGCAACCCAAATCAAAGTAGCCTTGCGTTTGAGTGTTTAAAAACAGATCTCCACCGTTTGAGTTCCCTCTGCATCTCCTCTACCACTATCGGCATGTATAGTTTCATTTGAAGCATTTGAGTGCCCTGAAAATAAATCTTGTCCTCCAAAAAATAGATGCTTAAAATCAAACCACTTCAAAGATGGATCCAGTTGAATTTCTTTATGAAATTTTAGTCTCCAACGAGAAAAACTTGACTGCATGTTCCTTCTCTAAAAGCCTTTTCAATCTGAAAAATACCATTCACAAAATGGGTTTGCTGTTTACAGATGGATTCGCATTTGGCAAGTTTTACAACCCAAGTCTTTTTGATTGCCTGGTACTGTGCTTGAAGAAGTGTTGTTGTATCGCGTTTGCTTCTACAAATGATGATGGATGGTACCGACTATGAGATATAGAGTAACAAATCAAGTTTTACAGAGCAGTTTAGGACTTAGGAGAAGAGCTTAAAGCCTTGAACAATTAAAACAGTAGCCAAATTAAACAAGAGATTTTACTTCTACGCATTTTTTTCACTTAAATGAAACGAAGCGTTTCACTTCATGTGCACGCAGACCCCTAACTGGGACTGTGTCTAGAATTTTTCAAAAAAAAAAAAAAAAAAATCCTGGTACAACCTGGAATACGGATTTTCGGGTTTCAAAAAATCCGGATCCACTCGGGTTTCGGACCGTGTCATAATCGGGTGTACCTGGGTCGGGTTTCTGCTCGGGTTTGAAATTCGAGTTCCCTTTCGGGCGGTCTAGAATTCGGATGAACAGTCATATTTAATATAATTTTATATAAATGTTAAAATCATAATATCTATAAAAATCATAAAACTAACTACAAATCTAAAATTATAATCTAAATAATAAAAATATCGAAATTAAAATTCTAAATTGTTATTTTTAGGTATAAGGATATAATTGTTACTTTAACATTTTTAATGAGTCACAATGAGTTATAATGTATCAAAACGGATTGACCTGTTATTGACTTGTTAACCAATCGTGTTTTAACGGGTCAATCCGTTTTATCTCAAATCTGTTAAAGACTAAGTTCAAATTTACTATTATCGTATCGTTTTTATATTGGATTAACGAATCGTATCGCATATTATCACTCCTATTTTACATATTTATCTGGAGTACATGGTCAAAGGGATTGATGGAGTACATTTGCAAAGGTGTTAGGGTGAGGGAAGTTACTGTTATAGCCTACTGCCCAGGTTGAGAAGTTTGAGGGAACACAAATTTTGACAGGACATGATTGGCGGGCGGGCTATCCTCCAAATCAAATTGAGGAAACGTGATCCTCCAATCACGGCCGAGTAGAAATGTGGGAAAAAACAAAGGTTGTACTAAGAGCATTGGCATTGACTTCATCAAAAGTCAAGCTAAATGTAAAAATAGATGAATATGTGAAAAAAGGGCTGCATTGAATTAGTCAAACCCATAAATGGGTAACTTTGAGCTACAGTGTTTGTCCCATTTCCTTAAAATATAAAGGGCTACTGTACACTCATCAAATGAATATTTTACTGCATTTTAATTCATTAACTATATATATATTCATATAAGTTAATAAAAATAAATATATATATTCATATAAGTTAATAAAAAGCAAAAATATATATATCCATATAAATATATATCCATATAATTGCAAAATATGAAAAAAAAAATTATATTATTATTAAAATAATATTATTATATTATTATTTTGATGAATCAAATGGCTAATCCAATGTAGGATTATAGATAGGAAGGTTTAGATTTATGAAAAACTTGTACTTTTTCATCAAATTTTGAAGATGGCTTTGATGAAACCAATGCCAATGCTCTATCCCAGATATTGGACTTTCATGTGGAAAAAAAGGAGTATTATGTGATCCTTGATATTTATTGGCGATAAAATCCAAATTGCCACTGACTGTTATTGGAAAAAATGCAAAAAAGGATTTTACGTGAGTAGAATGCATGCTAGAAATATTAACATGTTGAAAATTATGCATGCTAGAAGGTGACATCATCTTATAATTAAGCAGGCTTGATTTGCGGGGATGGGGGGTCTCTGAGAAATAAGCCCTTGAAGAAAAGTATGCCTTGTCTCTATCTATGCATGACTAAGTTACTTGTACCGTTTTTATTATGCCTTATCTCTATCTATGCACGACTGAGTTACTTGTACCGTTTTTATTGTTTACGGCATTCGTGGAAGGCGGAATGCTGCTCTATATATACCCAACAGCCATAGCCCATGGTTCATGTGTGTATCCCCAGACCCAAAGAGAGGGAACTCAGATATAAAAAGTAGACCCTTAAGATGGCAGCTTTGAAGATGGTATGCACAGCAATGCTGGTGTGCGTGATGCTGGTGGTTGCTGCTCATGTCAATGCGACGTTAACATGCGGTGAGATAACAAACTTGCTGAGTCCATGCATCGGGTATGCCATTTTCGGAGGCACCGTGCCGACAATTTGTTGTGATGGCATCAAAGCACTCAATGCCGCTTCCAACGGCACTGCTGATGACAGAGCCGCATGCAGTTGCATCATGAAAGGTCTTTCGGGTATCCCAGGAATCAACTACGACTTGGTCGGGACACTCCCTGAGACCTGTGGCACCACTTGTCCCTACAAAATTACACCCACTACTGACTGTTCCAAGTAATTCTATAATCTATGTTCCCTTCTTCTTCTTCTTCTTAACATTGTATTATTACATGATTGAACGTACTAATTTTATGGATTTGATTTTCTTTTCTTGCAGGGTGGACTGAGCCGCCTACTGGATGTCTATATATTATTGCATTTTCTAATAAAATAAGGATGGAAATAAAGACCCAAGAAGCTAGCGTGAGCGTCCATGTGTTCTAAGCACATCGATGTGTTGTAAACGCTAAAAGAAATATAATGTCATATTGTATAAGGATTGCAGAATACGGTTCAATCTATTGAACTTTTTACATGCAAGCAAGAAATTTATAACGTCGTGTGCTCCCTGCTTAGATAGTTTTTGCAATAAACATGCGCATCTCAAAAAGATCGATTCACTGTCTCAGCAAGTTTTCAATTAAGAAGTGTGCATAGATGAGAGGAATTATTATAGCTGTCATAAAGGAAGGAACATGAACATAACCATACTAATACTTCAAACATCTTGTCATGGGAGCTTCTGCAGACTCCGTTTGTTTGGAAAAGAAAATAAATTCCAAAATACAAAATCCCTAATTTCTGTTCGTTTACTTGATAGAAATTTCTCAAAATCTTGGAAAATGAAGTTCCAATAAAACTTGAAAAGAGAGAAAGCAAAGACGAGAGAAAGAAAGAAACAGAGAAAAACCATTGGTCTTTTTTAAGTGGTCGCGGACAAAGGAGGCGGTCATATAGGTTCAGCAACTATATTTTGTGATTGTTAGTTTGTGAGCATTAAACCAAATGGCATAAAGCATAAAATCGCAGATTAACAAGAAAAATATTATTATTCAACTTTTAACCATTATTTTTTGACATGGCATCAATAGATTGCAGATAAGTAATAATTGTCAATTATTTAATACTATACCAATAAATGATAGTTAAAAGAACGATAAATAATACTTTCAAATAACAATATTTTGTTAAACATATCTATGCCAAACCATTCAATGGATGATCAGCAAGCAACACTTTAGTCTGATAATTGCAGGACACGATGCTTTCACTGAGATTAAAATGAATGCGAATAAGTGGTCAGCTTCATATATCAATATGGTGACGAACTAAGGTACTTCGCGCAGTTTGCAGGGTAGAGTGCCCGTACATAAAACTTGGCAATCAATCAACCACGGGCCTGTCTGTTAAATTTAGAAACGTGTACTAAAAAGAGTATCGTGGACAATGGTAAAAGTAGCACGAAAAGGGAAAAATAGGTATCAATTGAGGGGGAAAAAAGTCCATCTTGTTTCAGTGGATGCATCTGAGTGAGGAAGAAGAATTAGCGACAAAGCTCACATGGTATCAAATTCAAACCAAATACAAAGGATAGGATGACATGATGCTAGCATCCCAAGTCCCAACCCCAATGGGATTGACCCTTCAATCCCATTCTGAATAAATGACATGAACATAGCAACTTTTTTTTTTTTTTTTCACATGAACATAGCAACTAACCTGAGGGAGCTTACCCCTTTTTGGGGAACAACCCTAAGAATAAACAATTAAGAATCAATCCATCGCACAAATGGAATAAATAATAGAATAACAGAGTACCTTCTCTAGATGACTAGATGTCAAGTCTATAAACAATCTACTAGAAAGGCGTGCCATAAACAAGTCAGCAGGTCAGCAGCTTAGCAGCCAGCTTGTGTCAAAATGTGGAGCTACTTTCACTGACAGAAAGCGAGGGGCCTTCAGACTTCACAAGAGATGATCCTTTGCCATTAATGTCAAGCCCCTGCAATCGGCCAAGAGGGTCATGCTGCATCATTTCTGAGAGCGGATGAGAATGTGATTGGTGCAGTTGGTGAGTTGACATGCTAGAGTGGGAATGATTGAATGGCAACTGCATGTTCTGATGGCCAGCAGGTCCTGGGTGTTGTGGAAGAGGAAAAAATTGCGATGACGTGTATGCCATCTGGTGCATTCCCAAGTTAAATGATTCAGAAGGGCTCATTATTTCTCCGGTGGCAATCCTGAGCCTGTCAACTTCCTTCTTCAGTGCATCATTCAGAGCTGTACGATATTAAGGGAAAAATTAATACAAACTTTTGGCCCAGGAAAGAAAAACGGCATTCCAGTAAATGCATTTTGATGAAGAGAGATCACTAAGAAAAAGTAAGAAAACTTTTTTTCAAATATCACACTTACTGTCACGCAACTGAGCCTGTTGCTCCATAGCTTGTAACCGAAGCTTAAGCTCTGTGTTTTCGGAACTCAAACCAGTTGTGTCCCTCTATATAAGAAGAAAAGAAGTCAAGAGATCATAGTCATTGCCCAAGCAACGGTATGTATGTCTGTTTTTGTGTGTGTGGTGTGCGGTTTTGCTTTCTTCTAACATGCAAAAATATGCATGCCAGTTAATGAAATCATAATTAGACTAATCAGGTTCCACTGTACAACGCATGACAGTCAAAATAGCTCTTAGGCATGTTACTAATTGAACCTGAAATAGGGTGAGTTGGGCAGAAAGAGTGGTGGCTTCTGTCTGTAGGGTCTGAACCTTGCGCTCAAGTTCTTGTATATAGCGAGCTTTCCTCTCTTTTGAGCGGGCAGCAGACTGGCGATTCGCCAATATCCTACATATATCAACTACAATGTCAGCTAAAGCTCCCAAAACACTAACAATAGAGATAATTGAAAATGAGCAGAAATGTACACAGACATATGTATCCTAATATTTTGGGGGTGTGTGTGTGTCTCTAAAGTAACTGTTTCTGAGCTTTTTTGCATGCATGACTCACAATACCGCAAGAATTCAGACTATACAATTCCATTTGAGCATGAAATTTTATATTGCAAAACGTTTCATTTCCTTTTCTTTTTTATAGGTAAAAAGTACACAGGAGGTATACAGGAAAGAGCCTAATTACAAACTACGCACTACGGAAAGTAGCGTAAAAGTCATTAAGACAAAACGTTGCATTTCCTCATAGGACTTCATAGTAAGTTTGGCTAAATGTTCTTCAATATTGAAAAGAATCCAACCCCATAACCTCGACCAACAAACCAGAATATCCACGTTTTATACAAAGAGGAGTTTCAGGGAAAAATCCTAAACTCTTCAAAAACTATTTGTTAACTCTTTTCTTATAAACCATAAGACTTCTATTCTGTCAATCACCATACCCCATATACAGTGATGAACCAGTTGAGGGGGATTGGAAGAAATTGGCCATATCATTGGAAAGGTGTGTTTTTGGGTAACTAAATGACTAATTGGCATGTCAAACAGCATTACAGCAGAAAGATTTTGTAAAAGAAATAAGAGTTATATACACTAGAATACTTTGAAAAAGTGGTAGGAGAATCAATGAAGCAAATTTTATCTATAAAAAAAAGAACCAATGGAGTATATTTTAAAACTATCAGGGCAACTATTCTATGAACTTAATTTCAAATTATTGTATACAAATTATATACGAGTTCCTTCAAAGTAGTGAGTTACAAGTAATGAGACTCCCTTCTCATCCTTATTGGTACTGGAAGAAATGGTCATCAATGCGATCTCTCATGAAGTTAAAGTGACAAAAGTCAGTGTCGAGTTTTGAAAAGTTGGACAAATATACATATAGCTAAATGCACACATTTATGTATATATCCCAAACGATAAATTTGGAAGACTATGCAAGGTTAAAGAAAAAGCAGCAAATTAATGCCCCCTGTAGTCCAATCAAAGACATCTACTGTCCTTTGTTTACCGATCAAAAAGAAAAAAAGAACATCTACTGTAACTTAGGAAGAAAAATCTGACTTAACAAAGGCATTCTGTAGGAACATAGAGATTTAACCAAAACCCTATTTGGTTTGTCTTTTACTCGATGACACATGTGACTAACTACATTCCAAATAAAATATACATAAATATTATCATAATTTTTTTTATAAGTTCATAAATATGACCGTATTGAGCCACAATCACATACAAAATACATAATTCAGAACGGAAGTGGGATCTAAGCTCAATGGACACGAAACCAAGCAATTGCACCAAACGGATGGCTAATCCAGTAAAAAGCTTCAGATTTTCTAGAATTCTCAGCTATTAGATCGAAACAATGATTTCACTTCGATTAGACACGATAAATCACTCTCTACTCCCACATTTCATTTTTCACTTTCTAGGAAAATTGAGGGCTTTAAGATAATAATTAGAGAGAAAGTGAAACCTTTTGGCACGCTTGGGATCGAGGGTCCATAGCTCAGCGAGCTTATCCGGAGGCATGGCCTTTTTGGCCTCCATAATCTCCCCAAAAACGCTGGTGGACGACGTCGTAGTGGAGGAACCATCGACGGAGCTGCTATGCCTATGCCTCGCCCGATTCCCACCTCTCTCTCCTCCTCCTCCCGCATTTCCTTCTCCGCCACTCTGATCCGTACCGAGTTTTTCGACGTCAATGTAGGTCGAGAACAGGTCATCCTCCGATCCCATCTCCTCCAGGCTAGCCGTGGAAGACCCACCTCCTCCGCCTCCTCCGGCTCCGGCTCCGGCTCCGTTGAACGGATCGGACGGCGAGGGATCCGCCATGTCTTCAGGCAGCCGGAAGCTAACCTCCGAATGGGCTCTCCTGTGTTGGGTCTCCCCGCTCCTCATGTTCTCGAACATGGAAGACGTCGTCTGCGGATGAGGAGGAGCGGCATTGTTGTGGGGAGTAATGGGATTCGGAATGAAAGTGGAATTGGAGATGGGATTCGGAGTAGGGTTTGAGGGTTGATCTTGCATTTGTGTGGACATTGACATTGAGAATTTCTCTAAGTCATGGTCATTGCCATATACAATGTGCGTGTCAAAGACAACACCTTTTTCTTTCCGTTTCCTTCTCTTCTCTTCTCATCGTTGCAAGAAAGAGAATAATATAAGAAAACGGAGGGACCTCATCTGACTGTTGTTATCAGTTATGTTAACTATTATTTTCTTCTCCTCTCTTCCTTCCTCCTTTTTTTTTTCTTTTTTTTTTCACATTCTTACATTTTACTTTCTAATAAATATTTATTAGAATTTCTAAGTTTTTCAAAAGTAAAACTTAGAATTTCTAATAAATATTAAATGAAATATGCTCCTCCAATTTTGTAAATGCATGAAAAAATTTATTAGAAATTCTAAGTTTTACTTTTAAAAACAGCCATTTTTGTTTTCATATTTATATTTAAATTAATGCTACTATGTCCCTTAATTTATACATCTCACTTTACCCCTTGACGTATCACATGATTATTTAAAAAATTTTAAAAATATATATTCAAAGAAGAATGATACTACTCATCATTTCACACCACACATTTCATATATTTTAATTTTTTTTAATTTTATTCTTATTAAGCTAATTGAATTGTTCTGTTCATCATCAATATACCACATATTTGTTATGAAGAAAATTTTAAAAAAATAATAATTAAAAAATATGTAATGTGTAGTATGTGAAAATGATAAGTAAAATTATTTTTTAATTTTTTTTAATAAATCACGTGGTGCAACATTAAGGAGGGAGAGTGAAAGGTATCGATTACTAGGTATCTTAACATTTATCTTATATTTATTTTTATTTTCACTTTGATATGCGATTATAAGTTCGACCTTTGTTTGAAGGTAGAGAATAAATTCTTACTATTGTCGCACCAAATATTCTTTATTTTCTATGATAACAGATAAATATGTAGAGAAAGAAGCATTATAAAGAGTTTACACATCTAAAAATTTTATATACAGTCATTTTTATATCTTCTTTACACATTTTATTAGTGTAATTGACTGTTACATTTATATGCCTATTTCTTTTCCTTCTATTCTTTATTGTATTTCGGTTTTCCCTTACAAATAGATAAAGTATTCCCATACCCTTAAAAGGAATGTCCCAACTTCTGGCAGAAGTGCACGAGGTTGCATTGTATGGAAAAATCACTTTAAGGAAGCCAATCACTTTGGGGGGACAAACATAAGTTAGAATCATGTGTGTTGATGTTTAGTTTAATGAATCCCAATCAAATAATTAAGGCTGTCAAATTCTCTAGTCAACTTTACAGGTTTCTCAGAATGATTATGTTTCATTTTACATTTCCAAATCTAAAAGCTACTTTTCCCCATACACTAAACTCTTTTTAAAATTTGTTATACAATTATATTTTAAATTGATTATTTTTATAAATTATTTTATAAACATATTTCTCTTTTAAACAGTACTGTATGAATAATTATGAAAAATGTTACATTTGGTCTATAAAATGTTATTATTTTTATAAGTTAATTTATAAAAATCCTCTTAATTTAAAACATGATTAGGCACAAAATTTTGAAAAAGATTATATGTGTAACATTTTCCTTTCCCTACAAAATAGAGGAAGTTTTTAAATGCCAAATCACTTTAATGACACACATACATGATACGATCAAATTATGAAAACTACTACATACATAAAGAGATTACACAAAAGTAAATTTACAAAATGACGTGATTTTATGAGATTTATTAGATTTACTTTACAATAAAAATAATTTTATAATCTGACATATAATATCAAGTCACATCAGTTTATCAGTGTCTAAAATATTTCTCTCAAATTATTGGTGAATTGGTAAAGAGTCATCACCTAACACGTCATTATTAATGCGATAGAAATAAATGATAATGAAGAAGATAATATTAGACATAAATATCAAATTTTTTTTTTAAATGAAGGAACCAAACAACATAATTAATTTAATTGAGCACCACAACAAATGACAGGAAGATCAATATTTTCAGATCACAATGGTAAATGAACAAAATAATGAAATTAGAAAGGAAGGTGGTGATGAGTTGGAGTATGAGCGGTATAGGGTGGGCTACAAACGAAGGAGAGTTACTGCCAGCATGGGCCCTTGGAGTAATTGGGCTTCTTGGTGATCTGGACGTCATCCTGCCACCGCGCTCATGCCCATGAGTACCGCATGCTCTTTCATCGCTTCTTCTGGGCCCATTTTCAGCCCACTTGAGCTCTGCAGGCTTCACCGTGCTAGGGTACCCCCAACACCACCTTATCTTTCCTGCTCTTTGTATGTACCTGCAGCAACATTCCCAAGCCCATATTAATAAACTAAGCAAGGCGAGACAATTTCTTATAAGCCCATATTAAGTGGTAAATATACGAAGAACGTGACTTAATGTTATAGGTTATATTTACTTTATAATAAAAATATTTTATTAATATATTATATCAAGTTACATTAATTTATAAATTTATTTCTATAAGACTCGTATATAAACGGAGCATTTATCTGTTATGCAGTAGTTTAAGATATGAGATTTTATAATGGAAATCGTTATGTATTGTGAAGCATGATAAAATGTAATAAACATGACTATTGTATTCAAATTAGATGGTGATGAACTCAAAATGACTCAATTTATATATATATATATATATATATATATATATATATAGAGAGAGAGAGAGAGAGAGAGAGAGAGAGAGAGAGAGAGAGTTGCCCAGCTGGCAAGTTACCACCTCGGAGAAAATACAGCGAATTAAGTCAGTCCAACACACCAAAAGTTATGGGTTTTTCATGCTTGATTGATTGCCGGCCGGCCTATTACTAAAAGTAATGCTCCATAAACAACCACTAGATTAATATTAATTGTTTCGATCTGTCTTTCATGAGAGACCATCGACCAGCTAGCTAGCCGTCACTATAGCTAATGAATTCTTTATTCATTGTTGAGAACCATATCATCCGATTAATTCATAAAGTTGATTTGTAACCTTAGAAAAAATAATTAATCAAAAGTTCTTGATCATCATCATTAAGCATATAAATAAATATATATATATATATATATATATGTTACCTTTGGCTGAATCTTTTCCCTAAACACCCGAGACACTTTCTTCCTTCTGTCATCTCTCCCATGCCTATGCCTACGCATTGCCTGCAGTATGCTCTTCCACAAACCTGCACTCAAATCGTCTCACATCATCATATATCATTTTTAGTACCTTACTTAATTTGTTAGAATAATGCAAAAGTAAGTAATATATAATAAACCAGTCAATCTTTGTAGATGACAAAAAAATGCATGCAATTTATCGCAAAATTTTGAAGCTTAGGAGGTGAACTTTTTTAGTACCAGGCATCGATGGGGGAAGATATAAATATAGGTGCTGCAGACAGTGCAGATATTGGAGTGAGGAATGCCAGGGCGCCTTCGTCGAACTCTCTCTTGGTACACGGAAGCCATGCTGATGCCACTCACGTCCTGATCATACGCAAAACTACTGCGTCCATCCCCTTCCGCGACGTGCCTGAACCCTGAGTACTTCTCCAGCTTTAATGGGCTTGCAATATGGAAACAATGACCAGGCGTTGCATGGCCCTGATGACGGCCAATTTCACCGCCGTAGTGGCCGTGAAGATCCTGATCCCGACGCGGTGATCCATGGAAGTTACCGGTATTATCCCTGATCTTGACGTTGTTGGAAATTTGGACCTCCCAAATTCACCCCCTTAGGATCTACCCTTTGCAGGAATAACAAGAAAAATAGAAAAATAATAACAACACAAGAAATTTACGTGGAAACTCCAAAATAGGAGAAAAACCACCAGACCCAGAGAAGAAAATTCACTATGTGAAAAATTGTTACAATCACACAATTTTTCTCCTCACCACACCTACAAAGCTACCCCACTAGTAAAACTTTAACTTTACACCTCTTTCCCTTTTTATAAAAAAGGTCAATAGAAGAATTTAACTAAAGTCAAAAGTTACTAGATAAGCTTTCAACTGGTGCACTTAAACTAAGAGGTTAAGCTTTCTATTTATATTTGAAAACATATGCACTCATTTTTAAACCCACCGATGTGGGACTAAAAAAATACAAATGTCAACAATCTCCACCTTGTGATTTTGACTAGTCCCACAGCCAAGCTCCACCTCAATGAAGATCTTCATAGCTTTTCGCTATCATGCTTCACCATAAAAGCATACCCACTCAGAATAAACTAATTCCAAGCATTTCACTTCGGCCCATGTCGAAAACAACTTTGCTGAAAATTATGGTGTAACTTCCAAGTTTGGCTTTCCTAGAAGTTCATCAGCCATCGACATGAATTTCCACCACACACCCTGCATCAATGCCAAACCAATGCCTGTGTGCAAACTTGTGGACCCGCTAACATTAACACATCCTCTATCATGGCAACTTTGGGAATTAGCGGCATGCCATGAGGATATACACGTCTCCTTTTAAAGATCAAAATCTTCTATGGAGAGAGACGCAATATTAGCATCATTTCCAGTATCTCCATTTACTGATTTGGAGCCACTTGCCGAACTAGCTCCTGCTCTTGGACAATTTTTCTTGACGTGCCCAGATTGTCCACACTCCCAGCAGACTACTTTCTTCTTCATGGAGTTCTTCATCTTCCCATTTCCAGCTGCTACCATCACTAAGTTCTCAAGTGGAACATTATTTCCACTACTTAGTCTTCTCACTTCAGAAAAGATTTTACTGGTAACCTCTGAAAAAATTATTTTCTCCTTCCCATGTGTCAAAATAGGCTTCATGTGCTCATAGGAAGGTGGAAGAGACCAGATGAGTCTCAAGGCCTGATCCTCATCATCAATTTTAACTTCAATAGCTTCTAGCTCAGCGACAATGCCATTGAGAACGCTTAAATGATCTGAAATAGTTGTACCTTCACTCATCCGCAGTGTATGAAACTGCTCCTTCAGGTACACACGATTTGAGACGCCCTTCGTCTGATACAACTCTTCAAGTTTTTCCCAGAGTTCCTTTGCCGTAGATATTCCATGCACATTTGCAAGAACATTTTTGGCCAAGCACAGACGTATCGCACTTGCTGTTCTCAAATCCAGATCCTCCCAATCTTCATCGCTCATTTTAGATCTGCTCTTTTCACCAGTCGCACTAGTACCAGTGCTGACTTCAGGTGTTGGTCTGCCCTTCAATGCCTTGTGTAATCCTGATTGAATCAAGATATCCTTGACTTGTACTTGCCACAAGCCAAAATTGATTCTCCCATCAAATTTCTCCACATCAAATTTTACAAGATTTGAGGACCTACTTCCTGATATTGTTTTGATGAATTTACTGTAGAAATGAATAGTACCTCACTAAGTCAGTTCCCAGGAAAGATTGGAGGGTCACAATGGACACACTTAAAATTTCCAATCTCCTAGACAGAACCTCCTTAGACTGTACGTATCCCCACTACCACACCAAAACTCCACCCCACAAAAAGAACCTAGTGGCTCTGATACCAATTGTTGGGAATTTGGACCTCCCAAATTCACCCCCTAGGATCTACCCTTTGCAGGAATAACAAGAAAAATAGAGAAATAATAACAACACAAGAAATTTACGTGGAAACTCCAAAATAGGAGAAAAACCACCAGACCCAGAGAAGAAAATTCACTATGTGAAAAATTGTTACAATCACACAATTTTTCTCCTCACCACACCTACAAAACTACCCCACTAGTAAAACTTTAACTTTATACCTCTTTCCCTTTTTATAAAAAAGGTCAATAGAGGAATTTAACTAAAGTCAAAAGTTACTAGATAAGCTTTCAACTGGTGCACTTACTAAGAGGTTAAGCCTTCTATTTATATTTGAAAACATATGCACTCATTTTTAAACCCACCGACGTGGGACTAAAAAAATTCAAATGTCAACAGACGTGATGATCAAGATCATGATCAGGGTACTGCAGGTGGTTGGAAGCTGCTTGCAAGCCTTTGTTGAAATCAAGGCTGGGTGTTCTGCTCAGAGCTGGGGTAGTAGCTGCTCTTCGTTTCTTTGGGGTCTTGGATTCGGGAATGGCTTCCATTGTGGTGGGTTTTTTCTTTTCTGATATTGGTTTTGAGTTTTGGGTCACTTCTGCAAGATCTTTGAAAGTAGGTTGACGGATTCATCTGGGAATATTCCCAGATACAACTCCTCAAGCTCCATTCTCGCCTTTGCCAACGTTGCAACATCCCCCATATCACTGTACGTGTTTGATGATGAGAGAATTAACAGAGAGGTAGAGATTTGGATGAAAGATGAATTGTTGAAAAAAGACAGCGATATCGAGGGGTTTTGATTAGGTTGAGATTGAAAATGGATCGAGACGATGATAATAAAGACAAGCTACAAGGCCGGTCTTGGACATTGTACGTACAAGATTCTTTTCTACCCACAAGACAGCAAAGAAGATGTCAAGATTAACTAAATTAATACAATCTGATCGATTACCATCTCGCTACGCCAAGCTAGAAAAAAACGATATTAATATTCATGGGCAACATTTGAACCAGTGGAATTTAGACGCGTTGCAACTAAGGAAACACATAGTAACAAGAATTATTAAAATCTCCGAAAATATCTAAAGAGCAAAGAGATCCCAGATGATCATCTGCATATATGTTGGGAATCAATTAAGCAAAACATGATGTTCCGAAATATCCCTACATTAATTGTGGTTTTTTAATGGTACCATTTCTCGATATCGGTGAAATCAACGATAATGAACTGAACTTATAAATTCATAATTAAGAAAGAATATATAGTAAGTACGTACTTGTGATCATTAATTAATCTCGATTAATGAGATAATGCCATGCATGCCGGTTTACAACGTTAATATCATATATGACATAATGCCATGCATGCCGGTAACAACATTAATATCATATGTGACATAATGCCTTGCATGCCGGTTTATATATTTTTGCGAGTATTAATATATGTAACGTAGTACGTACGTACTACTGAATTAATTATTCTTCTTGCAGTCTGTCCAAATATATAATATTGAGATGTTAAATATATGAAAAATGATATTTGTGGTAGTATATTAAGTAAGTATTGTATAATTATTTTTAAAAATTAAATAAATAAAAAATTTATATAAAAAAATTAATTTTTTAATAATAAATTATTTCATTCTTTTGTAAATAATTACATGATATTTGTGCTATGTATGTAACTAAATATATAGCGTTAAATTGGCGGTCAAAGAAGAAGAAAACAAATGTTTGGCCGGACCTTTTAAAATGTAGTACGTGGCTAGTAGTAAAAGATGATGATTTTCTTTTCTTTTTGAGTTGTCTGGCTGTGAAAACGTGTCATGTGTAGGTATGTAGCGTTAATTTTATCTTATAAGCTGGAAGGGTCAGGATTCAATGAAATTTGCATGCATGCAATCCGATCCTGGCTATAGCTTGATCTGATCTCTTCTGTTAAAATTGCATTTCATGCTTGCCTGTCCAAAAGCTTGTGGAGAAAATATATCTCTCTCAATTGCTACATCAATTCATTCAGATCTGCACCAATGCCAATTATATATACTTTTCAAGATTGTTGTCTAGATGTATTTTAAATGATAGAAGAAACCATTTAAAATATGATTAGTCAATTATGTCTATGTGTGACTGAGAATGACAAGAATTAAGATGATGAGTATAAAATTAAAAAAAACTAACAATATTAATTCACGCTCGAACAAAATTACTTTCATTGAAAAAGTGTAGAGATACAGATGAGCTAGCAACAACGCTTCGTTGAAAATAGAAGGGGAAAAACAACCTATACTTTTTAGTGAGAAAGTGAGAGAGAGAACCCAAAAAAAAAAAAAACTCTTCCTCATGGTTGCAGATTGCCGATTTCAGTCTCTCGTGTGATAACCCTCGCCCAAAAAAAGGAAAAAAAGAAAAGAAAAGAAAAGATCAAATCAAAGGAAAAAATGAAAAAATAAAGAAACTATTCTTTCATGGAAGAACGGTTTCAGTGCTCTGACTAGAACTCATGAAAACCCTCCCACCACCTTTAATACTCTCAAGCTCCCAAAACCTTAGCTGCAGGGGCCCCCTTCATCAGAGAGGCCGGGTCTCTCACTCTCTCCAGTAACTAATTGCGGGTGTATGCAGGAATCGAGACTACCCGGTTGCTCACATGTCAAGGTTGGGATCCTTCTTTGCTTCATAAAATCTTCCAATGGAAGGCTAGCCGCTTGAACAAGGCTCTGCAGGCTCATTCCTGGTACCTCCAGATCCAGTTGCATGTCTTCACGTTTGGGATGACAATTCAGGTCTATTTGTCCATTGTCAATCTCAGCCAACTCAGCTAATTGATTTCCGCTGTGGCTTTCTTCATCACCGGGATAATTCATTGGCAACAGTCCATCTCTTGATGGACCATTCATTTTTGATTCATCCCTAAGGTGGTTATCATCCTTCTGGCCAGTCTCTGCTTCGCGTTCTGATTGGCGTTTCTTCTTGCGCAGCATTAGGGTTTTAAACCTGCGCTTTACGGTCATGCACACATTGCAAGTACATGTGGGCTTGTGCTTCCCCTTCCCACTTGGGGGCTGGATGCACACAATACAAGTGCAGCCAGGGCGATGTCGGGGATGTTTGGTGGTGGCTCCAACTGAGGGTTCACCCAAATCACCCACATTATCACCCAGAACTGCAGCACAGGCCAAGGCATCCAAGCCAGAGGGCTCACGTTCTTGGACTGACATATGGCTTTCTGCACTTCTTCGCTTCTTGAAATCTGAGGAAGATATATTTATAGGGCTGAAAAGATTCAGGAAGCATTTTGGAACTCTATTATGGATAAAGATTGTAAACTTTGAATAACAGTATAAAAAGTGGCACCATGACTATTTCATGGATTCACCATACAACTGACGTCATCACTTGCAACAAACCTATGTTTGCACAGTATAACATACAAGAATACCGACCATCTGTTTATCATTGTCATAATATGCGCACAAACAGATAAGCATGTGAAAACATTTATCTAAAGCCCATAAAAAAGCTCGGGTCCTTTTCATGCCTCCATATACAGCTAATACACACAGATAAAATCATCCAAACACCGTACATGCATTCACCAAATTTTTAAAATGAATGTATGTATTCTCAAAATGTAGTGGACTACAGAACTTACATTATTAAAAGATAAATAGAGGCTGGGGTTCATACCTTTCCTTACTCTCAGAAGATTCACCAATTGCTTCAGACTGATCTCCTCTGGAACAGAGCAGAAGCACCTGTGAGCACATTCCAAACGTTAAGGGTACAAATTATACAGGAAGCGACTTTCATCCAAGTAAGGTCTTCAAAGGAGGAGCAGAATCACGGAATAATGTTAGACCTGTTTGAATCCCAAACATTTTCTGAACACGTCCACTTTGGAGGGAGAAGAACATCCACAGGCAACCTTCGCCATTTGGAGCAATCGTCACACTGAGCCCACTGCACTGGTCCCCTGGATGAAAGTCTTATATTCAGTGCAAGAAAAACAAAATCTTACTCGATCAAGTGCACATGTTCCTCAACATGCACACAGTGATCTGAAAAGGAATTGGGGTTGGGTCTTCGAGTCCAGAATATCATGCCCCCTATAGGATCTATATTATTCTTCATGTGCTCATGAGCTCCAAATCAACTAGAAATGGAAAAAATAAATAAATAAAGAAACGTCACAAAATAGAAGTATACATATGAGAGAGAGAGAGAGAAGGCTGAATCATATTTGCCGTGCTGTAGGGAGCCCTTTCTGAAATTCTCGAAAGCCTGGGTTTGGCCCAGGCCAAAGAGTGGGTTTGGAAATAGTTTTCAACGTCCATTGGAAATCCTATTTGTTTTTTTGTATTCTTAGTAAAGTAGAATTTTATTAACGAGAAGATTCCAAAAGGGAAAAGGCAAAAATCTGCATAGAAAGTTTCCGCTGTGTTGTGTTACACCTTTTACATTCAAATTTTAAAATGGCCCTAAAACTATCCTTCCCAATCCAAACTCACATAAAGCAAATAGAAGTTGGTATTTACTTCTTCTTTTTATTTTTTTAAAAAAAGAAGACAAATTGACATATTAGAAGATTAATTAAATTATGTCCATTGACTTTCCAGAGTAAATATTTCGGGACATCCCAAAATAGAGATGTGGGCAATACAATGTGGTATGGAGAGTGAACAACAAATGTTCGATATCTAACAAATTGAATAAAGCTCTACCAGCAAGCTTGAAATAGAAGGCAATGAATATCAAGTAAAATACTACGAAGATCCACTCAGAACTGTGTTAATTTACCTATAGAGCACTGTTAACTAATATTGCATACATCCTTACCTAGAAGGAAGGGCGGTGAATATAGTCCTCTTTCCAAAAACTGGTGGTTCCTGAATTACATGAACAACAAATCAATAATCACACCAATTACCTAGAGATTCCATAATAAAACCCATTTGAATATTCATAAGTTCACCTACCTCATAACAATAAGCAAACAACAGGACTGATCACAATATACTTACATCGTATTCTTCAAACTCATGGTCCTCAATTGTAACAATGCTTGGCTTCACACGTGAAGGTGGACGAAGCAAGTCTTGTGCTTCTTCCCATGTAAGTCTTAGCTCCAGAGACTCTTCACTATGCATTAACAGCCTCTTACTTTTAAAGCCAATGTTTCGAGTCCTCTTCTTCTCTCGAACGTGCATTGGTTGCTGTGGTGAATCTTTATTTATCCTGTCTCCATGGTTATCACATTTATTCACCCCGATATCTCCCTCCCCTAAATGCAAATTTTCACACAGAGCATTTAAGTGAGGTTCCTTGCTTCCTTTCATTGTTTGAAAAATCCCAGAGTAGCCACTTCCTGAAGGCAGACTCTCAATAACACCAGCAAAGGAAGTTTCCCTAGAAGGAGTGCCATTAGGAAGGGCAGACATCTGGGCATCCTGTCAATTGAATAATCACATATAAATAATATGTCAGTTTCCAAGACGCATAAAGAATTAAGATGTTATCTGAAAGTAAGAGGATGTAGTTGGGAAAGTACAATACGGCTACAAAGCTAACCTGTGAATCTGCAGTGTTTGATGCCTTTCGAAACCCCAGGACAAGTTTGCCTCCAGGATCTATCCGACTAAATGTTACTGTGCAGAAATGGAGAAAAATAATGAAACAACTGTTTTTTTTTTTTTTTTTGAAGTAGAATAATGAAACACTTACTTTTCTATTTTACAAAAGACTAAGTTTACAAATGACACCTATTTAAATAAAATGAACCAGTTTCTCAAAATTCCCTAAGAGAGGCCAAAAAATGTCAGGTTAATATAGAACTAAAATAAGAACTTCGACAAATATACCTCTTGATCGCTGAGATGAAAATTTAAACATGAATGTCAAAACAAACTTGTGCCTAAACCAATTTGTATATCTTGTGAACCATATCCTATTGCAGGACGCCATGTACCAGTGAAAGAAGGCCACATAGACACGCTTAGGCCCCGTTTGGTTATACAAATGAGATGAGATGAGATGAGATGTTTTAAATAGTAATGAATAAAATATTGTTATAATATAATTTTGTAATATTAATTTTGTATTGGGATTTGAAAAAGTAAAATTGTTTATTATATTTTGTATGGGGATTTGAAAAAGTTGTATGGGGATTTGAAAAAGGTGTAATGATGAGTTGAGATGAGATGAGATGAGATTTTTGGTTTTGTGTAAACAAACAGGGCCTTAAATTACATTGCAAAGGAATTTAAACATACAACTATGAAAAAAATCTACATTACACATCCTTCCACAAAAAAAAGTAATTACCGAGGAAGAAGATAGGTTAAGCTGGCCATAGTCCTTTATTGCCTTAGAAAAAGGTCAACAGTTCAAAATTTCTAGGATGGCTCCCCATCCCACCGTCACCCCCCCCCCCCCCCCCCCCCCCCCCCCCCCCCCCCCCCCCCCCCCCCGAAAAAAAAAAAAAAAAGAAAAAGAACTATTTCTTGAATTTTGGGATGTCTTACTACAGAAAATTAGTTCCTTGAGTGCTTTCTTTCAGCCTTCTATGCAAGCATTGTTTAAGGATTCAGGATTAAAAAAACTAATTTTTATGGAAAAAAATTTGGTGTGGCTGAAAACTTTCCTCTCCATACCAACCAACTTCAAAAGTGAATCCCAATACAATGATGTACAAGCATCTCTCACAATTAGCTTAGTGTACAATCAGAAAGAATAAAATAATTGCATGAGATATTTAGAAAATCCATGGACTAAACATAGTCCTCTCTGCCAGAATAAATTGAAGCATACCAGTGTCACCCGCTCGTAATTCCATAGACTGTATGCAAGGGGTAACACCCTCTAAAACATACATCCTGCTGTTGTTATTGGGCCAAAATCTGAACTGAAATGTCCAGTCATTCCCCTTCACATCTTGAATCCTTAAAGGCAGGCCTTCTGATTGAGAAATAGGAGGAAAATACGCCTGCATTGACTTTCAGTTTATATACATGGCCAGGAAAAAGAAAGGAGAAGTAAAGGAAGCAAAAACTTCTAAACTTACTTCAGCACATGCTTTTGGGAGAACCAAACGACCAATCCGACCAGCATCACTGGCACTGAGCACTTTCTCGAACAATGGCACAATAGTGGAATTCAAACTTTGAAAATAATAAGTTTAAGGGAAACACTACACTTGAATCAATGGCTAAACAATAAAATACATATCATAAACAGGGATAAAAGGATGTAAAAAATAATGGATACTCTCCGGATAATTGCTCCAGCTCTTGGTCAGTAATTCTTGGCCAGTATCGGGGAAGTAACTGGTTTTTTCCCCTTCCTTCAGCAGGAGGCCTAGCGATTCGCATCTGTGCCACACTTTTATTTGTCTCTGAACTTACAGTGATGGTAGTTTTTGTGGGTTTGGGCAGTATTGGGCGAGATCTTTGCCCTTGTTGGATAGGAGAAGGTGTTTTGCTCTGTTCCCTTCCATCTACAACCCCACCAGAAAAGGGAAACACAAAATTTGGAGTTCCCAAGGTCATATTCAAAGATGGCTTAGCTAGTGACTCATGCATATCTTTGCCCTCCAATATTTGTCTACTATTGTCTGGTTTGGTGAATGGGGCTGATCCAATGGAGGGCTGAGTCACATTCGAAAAGCCTAGGCCAACTTGAGATGCATTTGCCTCACCTCCCTCGGATTGAGGCAAGAGGTTTGGTTCATCAGCTTCCATGATTTTGCACAACTGCATAAGTCTTCCCTCATCCTCACTGACCAATCTTTTTTCAAAAGGACTGGAGAGTAAATCAGCAGCATTCTTTACCGTTAATAAACCAAATCCATTAGAAAGTTCACCCCTCCAGATCTGCATAAAAACAACAATCAAACTCTGTAAAAGATATAGTCTGATAATCATAAAACCAACTAGTCTATTAGCACTCTGAAATGCTTTTTACACCCTATACATGACAAATTGTGAGTCAAATGGCATTGCTGGTTAGCATCCTCAACAAATGATATTATCAGCAACATGTAAGCAAGTCAGACAATTAGAAAAACATCAAATTATAAATAAATTCAAAAGGGAGCAAAAGGTCCTTCCCATGACCATTTTAACCACATCCATGACCTTAAACATGAATGACTGTTGAGAAACAAATCCTCTTACATTTCTGCGAAGGGGAAGGTGAAGAGAGAAGGAGGCAAGAAAAAAGAATACTATGCCAATCAAATATTTAACCCGCTGTCAATTTGAAGGAATTCTAAAGAAAGATCAATAATTACCAGTACTATATATACAAAAATCATCATATTTGCAGCTATAGGCATATTGACACAACACAAGCCAAAAGCAAGGCAATCAATAATTGAGATAAAATGCAACTGTTTAACCCATGTAAACATCATTGAATGGAGCACTACAGTGATAAATTGTGGTAGGTCATACCGGATAAATTCCAGAGCTTTTCACACAGTTATTGCACCCGACACCCCCAAAATCAAGGTACTCATATGAAGGCTCGGATATTATGCAACCACAGTGGATTCGCTGCCATGTAAAGTAAATCAATTCAAAATCCCAACAAGAAAAATAAAATAAAATAAAATAAAAGCTTTAGCCCAAAAAGGAAAGGCACCACTTTAACCTTACCTTGTTGCATAAACTGCATTCCCTCCAACCAGTTTCGTCTAAGTGGAACATATCACAGAAAACCAGATCCTCATAGGCAGATCTAAGTAAAGAGACAACATCAAGAATAAGCCAATCGGAAAATATTGAAACCATAATGAAGAAAACAATATATTATATTCTAGTGTCAATCTTTATGTCACAAGCTAAAATAGAAATATAACAGTTCATAGTTTGGAGACCATCTAAGTTCTGTCATCATGAAAATTAGAGGTTGAATTTTGAAAATGGAATTTACACAGAGTAGAAATAAAATAAATGGCATAAGTCTTGATTTAACTCAACAAACGATTCATTTGAACCCTTATAAAGTTTTGCCACGAGCAGACTCTCCACTGGGAAAATATTGCATTCATTAGATATAATCATCCTGATAAATATAACAGATTTTCATTAAGCTGGCCCACAGAAATTTCCGGACCTAAAAACCCAGCTAATCTGATTAGCTAAGTTCAGCATATAGCAAGTAATGGAACACATAAATCCGGAAACTCGTGGACATAGCCCCTGATTAATTACAGTTAAATTATGAGCCGTGGTTACAATCTATAAGCTGCAATTGCAGATTTTCTTTTATTTTCATCTTCCCTATTGATAAATTTGCATAGATTTGGAGTATAAGATAGAAATTTTGAGCAAGTCATAGCTAGTTTGGCTACTTTACACAATGGAGTAAGGATCAGTTTGATTGTCTAATTATAGGTTTCCTAATCACAGCGGCATTAGTTTCTCCTTGTAGAAAATCCAACAAACGCGAACATTACAGCTTTCTAACAAAAATAGAACAGCTTCAAGATCAACGCAGAAAGTCAAATCACTTGTCTGAGAAAAGCCCAATAGCACACAAGTTCAGCACGTCACAAAAACCCACGATTGCCCTTTGCAAAAATCAAATCAGCCTCAGATAAAATCAAATTGAGTTCCGAGAGTAGAAGCATAAGAAGAAAACGGTAATTACCCGCAGTTGTGACACAGATCGGCGAATCCACCAGATCGTAAAGGCCAGCCTCTCTTCCATTCGTGCGTGGAGGTAGCTCCGCACGAAGCATTCATGCAACTCTTGGGCCCCATTAAGCCAAAATCAAAGTCCTCGAACAGAGCAAGACAGAAATCTAAATCAGAACCCTAAAACCCCTTCTGGCCAGGACCAAAAATTTAATCAAACAAATCATCATCAACCAAAGCACACACACATGTACACTCGCCGTCGCACACGCACGTACATCCGCACAAACGTTCTGAGATTCGACAGTGATTAAAGAAACAGTACGAACTACAGAACTAAGAAAGACAACAACCAAGTCCAAATCCTCGAAGAACCCAAATCTCTAAGTGCTCCTCCCATTCAGATATATAGCGAAAACAAAAACCAACTCATTTATCTTTCATCCTCGTAACACTCTATTTTCCCAACCAGTAGCAGTAAAATACTGGCCTACAAAAGTCGAGCTGAAGAACAGCGGAGTGGTCAACTCGGCGGATATGGCGGCGCTTCCCGCAGAGCGTTACGCTTACGGCGGTGGTAACTAGGAGTCTTTTACCCAAGAAAACGTGGATTTGTGGGAGAGAGAGAGACAGAGAGAGGAGAGAGAGTGCATGCAAAGGAAACAGATTGCATAAAATGCATGCACGACACTTGAAGACACGCCGCTTGACAAGTAGTCTACCGCTCGTGCTCTCTCTCCGTGCTTCTCTCTAATTTCTTTCCTATCTTACTTTTCGGACACTGATACGATGACCCGCTGGTTTCGTTGGGGTGCGTGACCTTTCCAATCGCATTTTTCCTTTAGGTTATGGTTATGCAGACCCTTGCAGTGGCCCACAGTTGAATTTGCTAAGAAAACCTTCCATCATATTCGTTTCAATTTGACACGTGTACTAATTTAACGATTAATTATTACGGAAAAAAAGATATTTATAATTTTAAAATATATAAATCTCGCGTATTTTTTTAAAAAATAAAAATAAATATAAAATTTAATTGAAAAAATTTATTTTTTAAATAGTTAATTCTTTTTTTTTTTTAAATATACAAAACTTGCATATCCTATAACTTATGATAAATTTATAACTTTTTATAACTATATTTCTAATAAAGGGTACTTATATAATACAAAAAATATCAAATTACAACTATTTTAATATAGAGTGAAAACTGATTTTATAAAATTAACATTTATTTTTATTAAAGTAATATGATTATATTGAAAGAAAATTTATTTATAAGCTTTATTTTTTACACGCCCAATACACTGCTTACGTGAGAGATTTTCATATCAACTATGCTAGAAAATTATCGCTGCTTTAGGTTTTTTAAAAGTTATAAATTATAGTAGGTCATACTATAAGTGATATGTTGACACACTAACTTATGTATAGCATAATTATATATATATATATATTTATGAGTGTCCGAGCTAGCATGTGTGTACTTCGACTAATCACATAGAGCCCTGAATTAACGATCAGGTAAATCTCTAGTGGCCCTAAGGAGACTTGAACTAGTGACTATTGGGGAGCAAACTCAATGCCTGACCAACTGAGTTACCCCTCATAATTTTATGTGTAACATAATTCTTACACTGGTTGATTGCAAAATGAATCATGACAAATTTGCTAATGTATCATTATACATTCACTATGATGAATGTAATATGCCTTCCATTGTGTGATAGAGACTATAGAGCCCTAATTAACTTTTCCATTATAGTTTGGCATTGGATTCTTTTATGTGTTTGACATTGCTATATATTATCATATTAAGTTGACTTTGTGTAAAATAAAGCAACACATAGTGTACATCTTAATGCAAAAAAGTCAATATCATTTGCATCCCTAGCTTGGCTAGCTCCTCATTATATAAAATCATGTGTTGAAATTTGCTAATTATGACACTCCCCAATGATTCTGTTTATCTCCATAATTTGCACACTCAGATAAATTCGTACGCAGGAATTATGTGGTATTTGATTTCAATGATTTTGGGAACGGAGAACAATAGCATAATTTGCATTAAATTTAGCAGAATATTCTATATACAGTCGTGAAATGTGTAAGTTATGTATAGTCATTTTGAAAAAGAGTATACCCACTATTATAAATTTAATTTTTTGTTTATGTATGTCCCATATTTATTCACTTTTTTAAAAGTGATTAGACGGCATTTATATACTCACACCTGCAATAATGATTTCTCAATTTGACTTAGGTATAATGAGATGAGAAGTTATACAATCATAATTTTTTTTTTACAAAAGTAAATTCATAAATTTACATGGTTTCATATGATAAGTTAAATTTATTTTATAATAAAAATAATTGTATAATCTAATGTATTGCATTAAGATACATTAATTTGTGAATTTAATTTTATAAAATATATTTGTGGCTAAAGCATTCATGATTTTAAAAAAATAAACATCATTTGGCAAGGGTCTGATCCTTACATTACTAGGCTGTTTGGATTGAGAAACTTTCACATCTCATATCATCTAATCGTTACAATTTTTTCAAATTCTCACGTAAAATATAATAAACAATTCAACATTTTCAAATCTTAATTCAAAAATTTCAAATCTCAAAACAATAATAATATTAAAAAATAATATTTTATTCAATTTTCATCTAAAACTATATAATCCCATCTCACTATCTTAACAATCCCTATATCATAAAATTTAAATAAATTAATAAAACCACGTGACACATTAATAAAAAAAACAAAAGTACATGTGAAGGCCGAGGCCGAATAACATGGACTTAGGATAAATTAATGTAACGACATTTTTTACTTAGTTATTGCAGGTGCATCGTGGCATCTGAAAGCCTATTAAGTATTACCAGCTGAGAAACATGACAACAAGTCATAGTCATGAAACAATATACATACAATTGTTTTCTCAACATTTATACAACGTCATGCATTTTTATAAAATAGCATAGAAAAGTATTACTATTTTATAAAACTCTATAAAAATATCCGCATTTTAAAATATGGTTGCGTAAATATACATGTAAAAAATTGTGTATCTATAACTCAATGTTAGAATATGGCTAAGGGCATATTTGGATAATGAGATCAGAATAAAATTTTATGGATAGTAATAAAATAGTTTGAGAATAGTAGTGAAATTATTTGAGTTGAGATGTTTTATTTGGTCTTGAAAAATGAATTAAATAAAAATATTATAAAGTTGATATAATTTTTTAATATTATTTTTATTTTAAAATTTTAAAAAGTAGTATTATTTTCTGTAATTTGTTTAAAAATTTAGAAATTAAAAAATATATTGTGTTTTGAGTGATTTAAAAAAATATATAAGAAGTCTTAAAATGATACGTGATATTCCAACTCATCTCACATCTCAAACATGAGTTAGACATATAAAGAATTTCCAAGCATAATGAATTGCATGGACCTATAGATTAGAAAAAAGAATTAGGTGTTGTTTGGATAATAAGTTGAAATGAGAAAAGAGTTAAAAATTTAATAAAATATTATTAGATATTAATTTTTTAATATTATTATTGTTTTAAAATTTAAAAAAATTAAATTATTTATTATATTTTGTGTGAGAATTTAAAAAAATTATAATAATAAAATGATACAAGATGAGATGAAATGAAATTCTTTCACTATCTGAACGGGGTTAAACTTAGATTAAGTTTGGGTTCAATTCTAACCCCTTTTATGTGGAACAACATCTAATTGGAAATAAGCTAGACTTATTAAACTTTGATCACCTCTTTTTTGTTTGTTTTTTAATATATATTTTTCTTATGAGAAAAAAGATGTTTAAGATTTGTCGGAAAGTAAAACATAAAAAAAAAAAAAAAAGGGAATTCAAAGTTTTCGCGATTACAATACGAATATGTAATTAGAAGTTAGAACTCGCTACTCAAGCCAAAAACAAGAAATTTTCCCGGGAAAATTTAAAAATAGGAAAGAAAGGCGCTTGGGGGCGGGATCACATATGTATAAGTAAAGATAGGTCAAAAGACCCAAACCACTCTCCTCATCGTCTTTCCCTCCTAATCATCTATCCACTGATTTCAGCTTCAGGAGCATTTCGTTTTTTCTTTATTTATTTAATCTCTTTTTATGAACCCTAAAACCCAGAGCAAACAAGTTTCCAAATATACTGCTGTATACAGTATACCAGAGCTTTTATCACCAGGTCAGTCCAACAAGTTTGCTTTTTTATTTTTTATTTTAGAATTCCTCGTCCATCTCAGAGAGAAATAGATGGGATTTTCTAGTCCATACAGATAATGTGTGTGTGTAAGCTATATGGAAAATGCCCACTTTTTTCGGGTTTTGCTTTTCTTTACGTTAATTCCCATAACAAAAATTGAATTTTAAGTGTGCAGTGGTTAAATGATCGCACATGTTACTTCAATAATATACAAGCTACAAATTTAGAAGTTTTAGATTCACGTTTTTTTAATATCATATGCATAACTTCCCCCATTCATTCTGGGTCAGTATTTTAATAATTTGAGCAGCTCCTCTTTTGCTTGCTGGTTGTAGTTTGAAGTTGTGAGATGTTCAAGGTATTGGATATAGCTGTTGTTACCATCAACATTTAATGCGCAGGAAGATCACCCGCCAAGTTTGCCTTATTAAACAAGAGAAATCTTGGGTCTTGCTTGTTGATGTGTGTTAATTGGCTCTTCAATTTATGGGTAGTATGTTTGAAGCCCAGCTCACTGACAACACAGGTTTTCAGGCGAAAGACAAAGTTCTTGAACCAAATTGTGTGACCTCGTGGGGTCTTGGCTCTCATCCTGATGTGGAGGCCTTGTTAAGCATAAAAGAAAGAGACCCATCTAATACTCCTGAAATTCATGCTATTAAGAAATCAAGTGGTGCTTCAGAGAATGGGAGTTGTAATGCTACCTTGGAGCAAAAGGACCCTATGAAAGTGTGGCAAGAAATGAAAAAGAATGGTTTCCTCTCACTACCTGCATCTCAACCAACAATAAAAAAGCATGTTAGGAAGTGCAAAAATGACATGGCTAAAACTGAAATGCCCAGTAGAAAAATGAAAGTTGCAAAGATAGAACATGTTGACGGGTTCCCTAAGGTTTCTGCACCAAGTGGGTTGCTTGATGAACTGAATCCGGGGATTATAAACCGCTTAAGAAACCAGAAACAGGTTTATTCAATAATTCAGGCCTTGGTTAGAAGCGTGGAGTTAGAAAATACTCAAAGCAAGCAGCATATGCTGTTTAGAGAGGAAATTAAGGATTGTGATCTGAATGAAGGTTCAAATGCTCTACCATGTGGCAGTCAAGTCAGTGGATGGCCCTGGCCCATGTACCCAACTAGGCCTATCCACATGAATTCAGAAAAGAAAGTAGGGGTTGATGATTTGAGTGTAGCTTTGAGAAAGAGTCAAGATCACGGGAATGATAAGGAAGAAGTAAAGTTGCGGTCATCTGGTACTACAGTTTCAGAGAATGCAAACTCTGCTGATGAAACCATGTTCACAGAGAATATAAGCTCTCAGGAAGAGTCAGAAGATAATGGAGTGGTTTCTCCTTTTGATCCCAAAGGTCAGTTGTGATTTAATGGAAGATTGTTTCTCATGCTTATTGCTTTTCATTAGTCACTTATATTTGACCTCAGTGAATGCTGATTGATAATAGAACCTACATAAAAGGGATACCAACTACCCATGGTGATTGAAATTGCCATTAAACATAAGTCATCTTTTCTTATGAGCTATGCATCCAGGCTGGGGGTCATCCAGAGGATTTGGAAGGATCTTAGCAAGCTTTGGTGGCATATCAACAGGGTTGAAGATTTTATAGCGAATGCAAAACTGGGATAGATTTTTGGATTGCACTGCCACCACTTTGGCATGCTTCCCACTTTTAAAGGTTTAAATTTGTAAATTCGGGACTCAAATGCAAAATATTTAAATTTGTAAATTCAGGACTCAAATGCAAAATATCATGTATAAAATTTACTTCTCAGCTGTCAAGCTGTAGTTATCTCCCTCTGCAAACCCCCTTTATGGTAATGATTTCATTCAAAGACTAAATTCAGTGACAAATTTTTATTTTATTTTTGATAAGTAAATTCAGTGACAAATTAGCTCAGTATCATACGCATTCTTGTATGTGTGCATGCACCAAGTTGTTCAGCTGGCAAGCTGGTTTCTAAACGTGCATGTACTCCATTGCACAACCTCTCCATGCTGATAGTTAAAAATGTTGGTTGATAGTGTTTTAACTAAATTCTCTTTATGATACTAATCATTTTAAGGTACAGAACATCTTAAACTGATTTGTATTTCTTCTTGCTTCTGAATTGCCAATCTAGCTTCTAAATGGTTGGGACTCCTTTGCCGGGATATTAGAGGGCGCCTTTCAGGTGCATTTCACTTTCTTGGAGCTTGGTCATACTCTAGTCGACAATCTATAATATTTCATATGATGTAACAACCTTTTTTTTTTTGCAGCACTAAGACAGAGTAGGATGAGGGTTAAGGATGTACTCCAGATGGAGCTGCCTTTACTGATATCGGAAGAGTTCTCACCAATCAAAGAAAATGAACGATTTTCTGCTCCCGAATCTTCCATGAGCATAATTCTTCACATGCATCAAGCGAGGTGGACTGCATTGTTTGATCAGATGGATAAAGTACTTCACGAAGAAATGAATCATCTTGTAAGTTGATAGGACTTGTATTGCCTGATCAAAGAGAACATCATACTTCCTTCGTGATTCTCAGAACTGTGAATTGTTTTATACTTGTTTGGTAGGCACGATACACTTCCATGGTGATGACATGAAACTTGCACCAATAAGGGTTGAATGTTGTTTTAAGCTGATAGTAAAGTGTTTGTCTTCAAACACCTGCATTGATGTTTTTCCAGGTGCATGAAAAATGTTCCATACAAGCATATTGGCACTGAAAGTAAAAAAGGTTTATGGCCTTGATGGTTTCTGTCTTCATTTTCCAAGACAATTTTCCCCCCCTGGAGGAGTATCAATTCCCTGACAACAGTTTAGGCTTATTATTTTTCTTCTTCAAGGAGACTATTGCAGAGTTGCGGGTTCCTTTTTTTCTGTAACTTGTAATTCTTTGAGGTTCTTTGCAGTTTTTCACCTGGAATTTAATTTCAGGAGATCTGGTTGAACCAAGTAGAAGAAGTGCACTTATTGCATGGGCAGCGTGTGCCTCATGCTGATTGCTATTCAAGACACGATATCGGCAGCAGCAAGGCATAGCAGAGTTTAATACCAGGTATTTATATTTTATTATTGCAATTATTGACTGTTATAACATTGAAACTTTTTGCTTGATGTCCTGATAATTTTGTTTTTGCGACTGAGATTCCGCACGTTGTATGCCATATGCTCGAGAATCAATCATGTCCCATATCTAAATCATTTACAAGTACTCATGTGCGACATTGCAAGTCTGTCTGCACTACTACCAACTCTTTCATCAAGTGTCCTTGAAATTCATGTCCCATTTGACTCTCTGATTGGATGTCTAAGTGCTTTGATTAATTCTACTTGTGTGAGCATAGATTTGGTTGTTATTTGCTTCAAATGTCTGATACTCAGGTCTATGTTTTCAAGCACTCGGTTCATTTATTGGAATGATCATTAGTTTTATGCTATATGTTTTCATCTTCTTGGACTGATTCATTTTTCTCATGAGATTCTGTGAATTTTCATCACGTGCAGGGAGGAATGGAAAAATCTGGTTCCTTTTGTGAGTGGTTGGGGATGCCTTTTAGATACACGTGATTAAGTTAATGGTGGAATCAATTTTTGCACTTTGTAAAGTCTTGGCGATTGCACACTAGACTAGGTTTTACCTTACCTTAAAAGTCACGAGTTTCCCATTCACAGGTTGCCATCTACTGGGTAAGACCCACATTGTTTTGATTTCTATCCTGGTTAACTTGAATAACTACTCAAGTCTAATCACAATGACATTGCTTCATACTTCATCCCTTTGTATTTTGTGGTGTAGTAATCTCATTGATCTGTATTCAAAGTACCTTTCAAGTATAATGTTATTCAAAATTACACCTTGCCTTATTATTTATGCAATTTTAGACTCAAATACTTTACAATTTTGCACCATAATCTGTTTGTCAAATACTGTACAGATTCTTCATTCTAGTGATGATTTATTCATTAATGCTAATTCTACTCATTATTTGGAATAATTATTGGATATTCATGAACTAGGAATATACATTATTATTATTATCTCATTGAATATTAATTTGCCAACACACTCTTTGTTGATTGACAAATCTCCCAAGGTTATCTTATGAAATCTTTCGATTATCCTAAATAAGATATTTGTTTTAATATAGAGGACGGTATTTTAATTTTATTGAATACTTTTTATTTGTAGAAGAAGAAAATGAGGTTACAGTTGGATATCTAGTGTTACATCATCTAGTGTTACATCCTAAAGAAGATCGTGTCAAAAACATTAATTTTTTTCCTCAGCATGATCGAAAAAAGAAAAAAAAAAAGAAAAAAAGATCTTGGAAAAAGTCTAAACGCATCCTAATTGTTATCTCATGCATACCTGTCCATGCAATAGATATGTCATCCACTCTACGAGTTATTTACCTTTTCTATGAAAATTTAATTTCTCTGATTTTTTAAATTCATATATAGAGATATGTGTATATATATATTTATATCGGGAAACAAATTGGATTGTGGAAAATTTTATTTTCTCTTAAGCGTGATGATAAAGATACCTTTTTCATTTTATTATTTAAAAAATTAATTGAATAATTAAATTCAGTTTTTCTTTATTAACTTTAGTTTTTAAAATGAGTGATTTGACATGATATTGAAACAATCTTTTTATATTTGAATCCTCGATCCACATTTTATTTTTGTTTTAATTAAATATTTCATTTTTAATAATTAAATTTAACAAATATTATTCAAAATATATAATCAAGCAATTATAGATATTATGTTATGCTCTTTACTTTTTATATCTATCTTATGAATAGCACTTGTTTTTTTTTATTTTAACTTAAAAAAAGAAATTGTCAACCGAAAGAATGAAATCCATGCAAATTAGTAGTTTAGGAGCTGTTGGAACATGTTGATTGCACATGGGAAAATTCATTTTGTGACTACTCATTATCTTTATATATTATATTTATTTTATTTTATTTTTTTAAATTAATTGAATTATTCTATTTATCATTCATATACTGCAAATTTAGTAAAAAATAAATAAATAAAAAAATAAATATAAATATAGTGTGTGAAAATGATGAATGTAATTTTTCTTTTATGAGTCTAATAAAAAATAATTTAATAGTGATAAATATGTTATCTTAAATATTAAGATAAAAATAAAGAAAATTGCTACAGATAGAAAGAGATTATACAAAATAAACCTATAAACTGATGTGATTTTATGTAATTTGTTAGATCTATTTTTTAATAAAAGTAATCTTACAATATGACGCATTATATCAAGATATATAAGTTTATAGATTTACTTGTGTGTAATCGTTTTATAATTAAAATATTTTTTAAAAATAAAATATTATTAAAATATTTTTTAAAAATAAAACGGTAGTATGATGAATGATTTTTAAAAAAATAATAATAATAAAAAAGAAAAAGAAAAAGAATAATTGAATAGGGGTAGGCGTGTAAGAAATGGTGAGCTGGCTGCGGATCCGAAAGGATTAGGAAGACAAAGTGGGGGGGTCTGTTTTTTCGTCTGCAATCAATATCCCAAGTACCCAAAAGGATCACGAAATATCTGTGACCCTTTGATTCTGTCATTCATTTCTTATTCTTCTTTTTCTGCAATTGTTCCTATATATTTATGTGTATAAATATTTATCCTATTAAGAGCAGAGGCCCCCCCCCCCCCCCCCAAAACCCACAGCATTGTATTTTCATATAGGTTCGTACCTCTGTAGAAGTTGTCAGAGAGACGTTTTTTTCCCTTCCCTCTCCCTCTGTTTGTTGGTTAAAAGCAGTCTTTTGGCTGTCGGCTGACTGTCTTTAAAGTTCTGTAGTGGGGATAGTTCTGGGCTGAGAGATTTGAAAATGGCTACTTCCTCCTCCTCCTCCTCTTCTTCTTCTTCTTCAGCGTCAATGGGGGATGAGAAACCTCATGTTTTAGCGGTTGATGACAGTTTGGTGGACAGAAAACTCATTGAAAAGCTACTCACCAAGTCTTCGTGTAAAGGTTGTATAATACACATTTCATGTCTCTCTTCTCGTGCCTTATCCGTTCTCTGTTTTTTCGTTTTTGTTTTATTAGCATTTCGTAATAGGTTTCTCATGGGGTGGGGTGGGGTGGGGTGAGGAAGGAATCTATCCCAAAAGAAAGCTTCCTCTGTTTTTTTCTTTTCCTTTCTTTTTTATGTATCTCTTGAGGATAAGAATATGTACCATTGTTTACAAATAAGAAAAGAAAAGAATATGTACCATTTTTTATTTTATTTTTCAAGAGGACTCCTCGATGCACATCCTGCATTCGTGATTCTTTTGGAACACTTTTTGCCCGGACAAACACGTGCCATTTCTTCTTTCCACTTATTTTTTAAACCCCTTTTTTGCAGGACCATTAGGCCCCGAATGCCATGTTTTATTTAGTTTTTTCCATTCCATTATTTTTGGGTCTCATTTCGACCATTTCAAATAGGCAGAAGCAATAGAATAAACAGGATAAGACTTGATGGATATTGTCAGAGCGATACCGTTTATGATTCTCTGCATAGTGCATCTTCGTACCATCATGATACCATCCCTCGTGGGTCCTCTCCTGTATGGTATGTCCGCGCGCGCGTTTTATTTTTTCACGAGGCACACATGCTGTAGGAGGATAAGAAGCAAAAGACGGGTATATAACGTTGCCTACTTGCCTGTGGCAGAAAGAAAAAAAAAAAAGACAAAAAAAAGACATTTAAAAGAAGAAGAAGAAGAAAGAAATAAATTTTAACTCCGAATTATTACTCCTTTTACCTAATCCCTAATTTGGGAAATAAGCTATAATTTATCGTGCCACATTTTATCCATGTTAAATCGTGTGTAAAGTAATCATTATAATATTAGATGGTCATGATTTTTTGAAAAAAAAAGAGTGATGCATAATATGGGTTATTTTCTTGCAGTGACTACGGCAGAGAATGGGACGAAGGCACTGGAGTTGTTGGGCCTGGGTGATGGGCAGCGCACATTTAATAGCAATGTAAAGTAACCTTTTCAACTCCAAGCGCTTCCTGCCCAGTTTCTTTCTTTCTTTTTAAAAAAAAATAAATAAAATAAAAAAACTCAAGTCACATTTACACTCTTTCATTTCATTCTGAGTGTTTAAAGTTCTTGCCAAAAATTAGGATTCCTCCTATTTTCATTTCAATAGTACTGACTCACTGGGCATATTCGGTTTGCAGGATTGTAAGGTGAACTTAATAATCACTGATTATTGTATGCCAGGAATGACAGGTTATGAGCTACTTAAAAAAATTAAGGTGACATAACCCTTCTCATCATATATTTGTATTTGATTGCATCAGATCTCAGTCTCTACAGATATTCATGATTTCCTACTCAATTAATCATTATATAGCAGTGAAAAGCATTGGAGTATTAATAGAAGAATGTATAGAGCTGATGGCAGAGTAACTGAGTAAGTATTCATATGTATATAACTGCCTAATCAGCCAGATCTTTCTCTGCAAGCAGGAGTCACCTTCCATGAAGCATATACCAGTGGTGGTAGTGTCATCCGAGAATGTCCCTACACGAATCAAGAAGTAACAACCACTACTAGCAACCCATAAAATTTGTTGTTTTCTTAATTTTCTTCTTTCCCAGAAAGTATTTTTTTGTTACCTCTTAGGTTTTCTTTGCTTGAACAGGTGCCTGGATGAAGGAGCTCAAGAATTCATGCTGAAGCCTCTCCAGCTGTCCGATGTTACGAAGTTAAGATGTCAGTTAACAAAGTTCAGCAATCCTCACAAAGGGATGCTTTGCATGGGAAGATGAGCACCTACCTTATAAGAAGAGTAGAAGAATATGAAAGAAAAAGAACAAGAACAGCAGGAGAAAGGAAATTGCAACTATCAACACATCAAGCTATCTAGAAAAGCTGATATTAGTTTAGTATTATTCAGTTACTGATCTGATGTCATTTGCTCTATATATAGAAGTACCTTCTACTGCTTTTGCTCTTTCTAATTTGCATGTGTGCTAGATTTTCTGGGGGCATTATACTCCTTTTTTTTTTCAATTCCTATTGTTCATAATTCATATCTCTCTGTCTGTACATGTACATTAGGTGTACGGTGCTTTTTTTTTTAGCAGGCTAATATTTTTTGGTTACTAGACTAGCACCATCTCCAGCAGGATGCTACAAGCAACCTTCTGAACCATTTGTCGAACCGTGAGGCTGTGCCAAACTCCATGTAATTATTTTTTTCATACATTAATTTCCAAAGATTGGCCAAATCTATCATCTGTGAAGGAACCGTACCCTCTTTGTGGTATCCTGTGCAGATGCATGCATCAGTACCTTCTTCACAGAAAGAAGCTGAAGAACGTAGCTTTCAAGCATCATCACCTGACAAGATGAGTTGTCGCAATTGCTCTCTGTTTTTCTTATTAGCCTTCTTTCCTGAGGCCTCATAACTTGTATATCTGCGGCAACGTTTGAGTATAATAGATTCCTCCGTCAGGGAGAAAAATACTGAACAATTTTTTTAATATTGAACGTAGCATTAGAATTTGTAAATGCAAGTCAAAGGACAGTTCATGAAAAGGGGCCAAGAAATCTACACCTTTATCCCCATTCTGACAAGGAATAGTAGCTTCATTACGGCAATGGAGTCTGGAAACAGTGTGACCACTTTAGCATAATAAAGATCTTAATATACGAATGTTCATGAGTAAGGAACGGAAAAAATAATAATAATAAAAATAATTATTAGTCTGTTTAACGTACTTCTGTTCTTCTACGATACTTTCAAGTTTGTCAGAGATTATAAGAGACCTTGATGCCTGCTCCGCATGGTCAGGCGAATATGTTGTTTTTAAATTCTGCATCGGCTCTGGAGCTTCATCTTCCGCGTTTTTGCATCCACAATTGTTGCCCCCGGAACTTCCAGCATCTATTGCCTTTTCATTCTCTGAAAATAAGCCATTGCCAATTTGAACTTCTCCCATGAGCTCCAATTCTTCACGGTCATGTGGCTGGATTTTTGCTTTATTTTCCACATCTTTGCTAGCACTTTCATCTGTTGATATATCAGGAAAGGGTTTCTTACCATGATATCCAGCCACAAAGGAAGATTCTGGAGTTATGCCTTCCAATTTAGAATCTGGAGACAAATCTGGCACCGTTGGCCCAAACTCAAACTTCGAGAATATAGGGGAATCGTGAACCGGTAACTTTTCAGCGATGAAACTGCCAGAGCGTGAGCATGCCAAACTTCCTCTAAGTTTAGATCTACCAAATAATGAAGATCTCGCATCAATATCTGATCCAGGAATGGGAAATTCACTGGGAGGATCTCCAGTCCAAAACTTGGAGCCTGAGGATGGAATTTTTGTCTCGGAATCTCGAGAGAAAGGACCGAAACCTGAATTCACTTTCGCAGTAGTATATCCTTCATCACATAACCAACTATCGTTTGGCCCTAAATTTTTCTGGAGGGGATTGTTAGAGTGGGATAGTTTTGACACATTCGGAAATTTTCCTGACCCTCGCACATCATTCCCTTGTCCAATTTCATCCTTGCTTTTACGTCCCGTCTCTTTGCCAAATATGCTGTTCACACCATACTTTTTTCGAGGGCTAATACAGGCATTGCTGCGTCTTCTAGTCCGTCTTGCTGCTGAATTCGACTGTGAATTATTGGTTACTTCGCCCCTCACTGTCATGAATTGGGGGAAAATAGATCACTTCAGTAATCTTTAAGAAGTTCATAATGAATATAGAAAAAAATAACCCGAGTTGTCAATGCAATTTTCAGAATCAAGGAATATAACCTGCACTGGATGAGCAGGACTCTACGCTGCTAAAAGTTTACGAGTAATAAAGATCATCAGATAAAACTAGAAAAAAAAAACATATTTAATCACTTTGAAATAAACGAAGCTAAGTAAAACTACCTCAGCATGCACATATTATCTCTTCCATCATCTGCTGCAAAGCAAAACCAATCCGATTGCTTGGTTACATCCCCAAAACCAAACTTTCTCCCTGGTGTAGGGCGTCTATCATCACACAAGAGGTACAATCTTGAGTATATGCAAGTCAGCTATAATATATTCTCAAACTTGCCGTACCTTGCTCCATTGTAATTCATGAAGTCAAGATCATTTTCTGCTGTTTGGCGCTTGTAAAATGAAGCAGGTGACTCTGATTACGAAATAAAGCGAGCATCAGAGGAGAGGAACCAAGAAAAAATGAACATACATTCGCTTTAGTCTAAAATCATCGAGCCTTTACATACAAAACATTATATATATATATATATATATATATGTTACTTGTCAGGAGAGCTGTAGCAAAATAACAGGATCTCATCAAACTGCAATCAGAGTAATCCTACGTCCGATTTCTTAGGTTTACCAATAGTGATTGCAGGGAAGAAGGTGCCTGAAAAACAATGTTAATAGAGGTTCTGTTTCATTGTTTAACTGAGACAGTACCTATGATGTTGAATCTGTCCATTGCCGTTGTAGCATCCCTGTACAGATATAAAAACATCACGAAGGAGCTAGACGGTATCATTTCTCAAATAAGGGACTATGAAAGACCAATCTTAGTAGAATACCTTTTCTTCAGTAGATCGGGGCCTTCGAAAGCATAATCTGACATCACAGAGTTCCCATAGTTCCAAAAATCCAGAGAATTACCATCTATTTCAGGTGACCAGTTCTTCCTAGATACATCAAATTCCCTCTCATCAAGAAAGTTGTCAGCTAGGAAGCAAGACCTAGCTGGGGGACATTTGACAAAAAAACCAAATAAAAGAGACTGATTACGTCTTTTGATCTAAACCATTAAGGATATAAATGAACAATGGAACATAAAAGAGGCTAATAGAGTGTACAATGGAAAAGACTCTGTAAAACACCATCTCTATCTCATCTCTGGACATGATTAAAAACGTGCATATAATTATTTTGATAGGTGAAATACATAACAGATCATAACATGCGTATCTCAAACCACCAGTATCATATTTCATGTAAGGTTGAAAGAAAGAGAAAAGGTTTTGTTGTAATGGAATGATTCATCATCTAGGAAATATTCTTCTAAGAAATATTTGAAAGACAAGATGAATGAAGATGCAGATCAGCATAGAATTTGCGTAGAAAACAAATGACAATATGTCATGAAATATGCTTCAAAATTCAGAATCGGTTTCAATTTGTTTTAGCAACAACAAAGGGTCGCAATAAAGGGTGAGAGAATGGAGAATAGAAAGTAAACTGTAAGCTACCATCCCATATATCTTCTTTGCCGTTTTCAAGGTCATTAAAGATACTTCTGTCACCAAGTAAACTATTTATTTGACTACCATGACCATCATGTTGCATGCAGTCTCTGACAGCAGCTAATTTCTGATTGGGATTGCTATATGAATGCATTTTGCCTGATGAAAAGTCAAGAGAACTTCCACTTGGGGGCATATTGATATCTTTCATCATTTTATCCTGCATTTAGCATGCCTCAATAATTAGTCTCATTTTTTAGTTGGTCTAGTCTCAAACCATAACCAAATAACAAGAGATGCAGAATCAAGGAACACCAATAAATGACAAAAAGCTACCGTACTAGGGCTAGTGTTTCAAGGAAAACAAATCCACACTAAGAGCTGATCAATTGGGGCATTCAGAAAACCATTGTAGCTAGAGCAATTCAGCACCTTAATTTGTATAAAGATGCATTCCAAAAAGTCCTCACCACGTCTAGTTCAAGGTCATCCAGCAGATAGTTATGGTTCTTCGACATATTAAGTTGCCTTGTAGCCTTCAAGGAGCGACCAAAAGAAAAATATCTATAATCACACAACCATTAAAAGTTAAGGCATTGATGTGAACGTCCAATTCTTATTCCTAGCTAGACACTTCTGACTGAACACAATGCATAGCAATTACCTGCCAGGTTGTGGTGGTGAATGGACTGGTGTCTCTGTTCCCACTTCACCCAAACCTGATGGGCAAGAGATGCAGTAGTAAATAACAGTTTGTGTCAGATGACAAATCTTCTGCTCAAGATTGACATTGCAAATAATGTAAACTGAAAACAAAGGTGCAACTGTTTGAGTTGAAAACTATAAAACCTGCCACCAGACCTAAAACCAGCACCTTACCTTCAACTGAAAATGCAGCGTGAGCTTCATACATCGGGCTACTGTCCTTATTACCATTTGGTTCCTCATCACCAACCAAATCAAGAACAGAGAGCTCTGAGATACATACAAACAGAGACCCGCGGGGAGGGGGGGATGCAATTTCAGTCACACATATATTGACCTCTAATGACAAGATAGTTGTAGAAATAAGTAGTCCATACACTAGGGCTGCACCAACAGAACAACTCCTAGAGCTATCAATAATTTTATTTCGACAAGCCGTGAGCTTCAAAGAAAATGCAAGGAAGGTAGAAAACCTAAAAAATTGTTGATGATGAATATTTTCTACTTACGGTGCTCAGGTGCTGTCTTCCAGAGATCGACTTTAGAACCAGCTCCGTTCAGAACAATGTGATCATCATCGTGGACGCTTAGTAGACTGTAAGGCAAAAGATACATCAACTCCTCATGAGGACAACATGCACTCTTCCAAATATTCAACGGATACGAGTATGTTATGAGATGGAAATGAGCACAGCTATGCATGCCATTGCAGAAATCACAACAAAATTCAAGAACAGCCATTCCATATATGTGCAAACCAAACTCCTACTTGACTCAAGTAATTACACTACTACAGAAACTTATGACTTTTTAGTTGTTAACAAGTTCAAATAAGTACTTGTGAAGTGGAGTTAAGAAAGATGTTTTGAGAAAGTAGGAGGGTGTACTGTGACAGCAAATCTTTGTATCCAAACATCCGTCACTCACTTCTTTGGAGATAAAACTTCCACTTGGCAATGTGATGGACTTCCTGTTTCAGCATATAACCATCACATTTAAAACATGTTATTTCCACTAGCAAATTCCAGAGAGCCGTGGTCAGTAAAGAGGACTAAGTTCAAATGATAGTGAAGATCCATTACAAAACTTACTTTCTTTCTTACACTCAACAGAGTTGGCCGGAGCATCTGTGTGGTTAAGAATTGTTGATGGTCCTTTTTTGATGTAGTACTTTACCTCTGAACCACTGACCTCTAGATCTTCCTTTCCTTGAATGGTATGCGTAAGAAATAGAATGAATAGATAAGGGGAGAGCATAAATTCCAAACAAGGATCATAAGCAAGAATGTAGAATGCACCAGCTACAATCTATGAACAAATCTCAAAGGGCACGGCATCCCTGGTGAAGCTATATCCATAATACAACCACCTGACTGCTCTTTCAGATTTTCATCAGCACAATTAATCAAACTGAATCATTAGCTGAAAGCAGAATACAAACTCCATGTTCATTGAAGCAATAGAGCTACAATAGTTAAATTAAAAGAATACCAACAGCAAGTTTCAGAAAGGAAAAAAAATTCAACCGATAGGTTTGTAATTATGGAGAGTAAATTAGTGCTCAGAGCCCACGAATGAACAACAGGGGTATGGACACAGTACTGTCACAGCCTCTGAAGTCAAAGTAGGCTTAATTTGAGGTTGTGCTTGCTGGATAGGTTCAATTTCTATCTGTAGAAATTCAGCAGATTAAATTTCTGATTCGATTAAAAAAAGAGCAACACTTACGAAGGTTCACCATCATGTCTAGTTAGTTTCGATGCTAAACTTTTTTCAAACAAAATCAGAGAAACTCCGCTGGTGACTTTTGAATTGGTTGAATAGTATGTTACTTACCATTAGGGCAAGCAGACTTGCATTCTTGAGAAACCGTCGACAAGTTTAGCAAATTGAGAACATCCAGTGATCGGTGTTCATTGTGATGCTGGACGCACAGGTTCATTCCATCAGCAGTATAGCTCTCCGACCCCGCTGTCTGCTGCTGTTGCTGCCTTTTCTTTTGCTCAAAGTATTGCTTTTGCCTTCAATAATTAAGAAAGTTCATAACAAGCACATTTGCCGCGTTTAACGGCGATCATCTTTCGTTTACTAGATAAACTAAAGCACAAAACATCAAAATGCATTAAGCTGAATATACCTCTTGTGCATAGACTTCCTTGACTGGAGATTTATGCCGATTCCAGTACAATTCAATTGGAAATCATGCAAAAGATATGCAATGTTCACATGTCAGAACAGAAAATCCAAAATCATATTTTTTATAAGATTATGATAACCGATTTTTGAATCGAATAAAAGGTGCGTGATTAGAGTGTGGTGACTACAATACATTATGTGATAAAACTAATTGCAGTCTCTGAAAGTGACAGTCACACTTACAGTTGTCACTTTCCGCCTGGAACCTCCCATCCATTGCAACATTGCTGTGAGTAGTTTGAAGGAGAACGAGTCCAGAAAAATAAAAGTTTCAGGAAAGAGTAACTGAAGGTAGAAGCTGTCGAACAAGAATCACGACTATTTCTTTCTTCCACTGGGATACACTAAATTACTCCAGAAAGGTAAACAAATCAAAATTCCTCAGTGTGACAGGAACAACACGTAGCAAAATTATCGATGTTATAATCTACTACTTATACGAAGACAAAACAAAGAAAGTCATTTTCCAACCGACTTAGATCGGAATCCGAGCGACATAGAAGAAGATGAACTAGTTTGAGAGCTTCGTCTGCAATTAAAAGAATGGATTGCATCTGCTGTCATTCAGGTGATATCGTCATTAGCTACAATTACAAAAATATTGATTTCTTTTTAATTTCTGTAGTAGCGACTTTTAGGTCTGCTAAGACGAAACGCCGCAATATTCATCGACAGACTTTCGCAACGTTATGAAACCATTTTAGGACAAACGCCGCCTCCAAAAGTACGATTATTATTGTACGAAAGCGGAAAGAGTCGCCTCTTTTTTTTCTTCTTCTACTTTTTTTAAAAAAAAAAAAACAAAATATTCTAAATATCAAGCGACAGAGCCCAGAGTGTGGGCCCGAGACTGTCTTTTCTGTTGGGTCACCAGGCTCACTATGATTGCAACTTCACTCTTTTGGGCTTCATTCACATTTGCAACCCACTCTTAAAACGAGACGTTTGGGCTTCGTTCACAACTGCAACCCAAATACTAGGGTCATTGAACGCTTGAGATAGAGAGAAACCCTAAAGACTCCCCTTCGTCTATAAATACGAGTTCTACGAGCATAGAAGTATACATTGCCGCAGGAACTCCATCCGGTGATATCCATCCTCCGTCTTCGCAGTTTCGAGGTTGCTGCTTGTTTTGTGTTGGGTTTTCTGCGTTCTTGTTTATTTATTTATTGCTATTTTCAAACAAAAGATCTTGGAATATGAAAGGTCTTTGAATGCTCTGTTATGGAGTATTCCGTGTACAATAAGCCGATGCTCTGGATTACAAAGTAATGAAGGAAGCATGGTAATGTGCACGGATATTGAATTCAATGGATCAATATGTCTGCTCTCTCTGATGCTTTCTCGGCTTTGATTTGGGGGCCTGGTTGCGATCCACATCTCTCTACTTTCTCTTGCCTCTTCAAAAATGTTTTCCCTTTCCTTATTTTCATTGTTGCTTCTGGTTTTGCTCTTAACCGGAAGATTAAAATTTAAAAATCGAAGCTTTTAACAAATTCTCAATCATTTATAAACGGTGACCTAAAAGGAAATTTTTTTTTTTTCGGTACGTCTTTTGCAATGTTCTCTATTTGGTTGCTGATTACTCGAAGGAAATGACATAATTTTATAGATTTTGAAACCTATAATTTGCAACCTGTTTTGGCTTCAAATGATTAAACTTGGTGAGGTGCCATTGCTCTTCTTAAAAATTTGTTTGATGAACCAAGATCTTGATTTTAGAAGGCCTAATAAATAGGATTTTACCCATTTGTAAGATTTGCAGAGTTAACCTGGAAATTTATTGGAGTTAAGTATGGAAGAAAGGGATTGCTTTTTTGGCACCTGGCAAGTTGGGTTCAATCGTTCCTTGCCCAAAAAATTCAATTCAAACTTGTCAATCATTCCACAAAAATTAAAAACAGACAGGAAGTGCAGTAGTAATAGCATTGTAATGGAATATGTATATTAAAGGGACAATTTTGATGAATTTAAATTTTGCATATTTCATTTTTATATATCTTTATATTGAATAGTTATTTTTTTATTATATAATAATAAAAATAATATAAGATAAATTTAATTTTAATTATTTACATCAAATTTTAATATATTTATTTATTTATTATATAGAAATGAATAATTAATAATTTATAAAATATTTAATATTTAATTTATTTTTTTATTTTATCATATTTTAATTATTAGTTTATTTTCTTTTATCACATTTTGCTATTTAAATTAAAAAAACTTATAGAAGTTGGTGGATGTAGATAAAGAAACTTATAGAAGTTGGTGGATGTAGAAGTTGGTTTCTAACATAAATCTTGGTTTCTAACATAAATCTTATCTATGTTGAAATATCATTATTGATCCCGGATGTCCAAGGTGAAATTCATATGGGCAACCCCTAAAGAATCAGAAGGTTATCTTACCTAATGAATATCTATGCTCTGTCTGTTCTCAGGGTAAATTGATTATCAAACCATCTATCTCAAATGTTGTTTTTGAATCTCCGTTTTTTTTTTACAAAGTATTCATGGGGATATATGTGGGCCAATTCAACCATCAAGTGAACCATTCAGATACTTTATGGTTTTAATTGATGCATAAAGTCGATGGTCACATGTTTGTCTACTTTCCACTAGAAATATTGCATTTGCTAAACTTCTTACCCCAATAATTAAACTACGAGCACAATTTCCTGATTATCCAATTAAAACTATTCGATTGGATAATGCAGGTGAATTTATATCTCAAACTTTTGATAACTATTGCATGTCAATAGGAATAGAAGTTGAGCATCCAGTTGCCCACACACACACTCAAAATGATTTAACTGAATCATTGATTAAAAGGCTTCAGCTAATCGCTAGACCTTTGCTTTTAAAATCAAAACTTCTTATTTTTGCCTGGGGACATGCTATACTTCATGCAGCATCGTTGATTCGAATTAGGCCATCAACATATCACAAATATTCTTCATTACAACTTGCATTTGGTCAACAACCAAATATTACTCATCTTCGTATTTTTTGATGTACGATATATGTTCCAATTGCACCTCCACAACGTATAAAGATGGGTCCTCAACGTAGACTTGGGATATATGTTGGGTTTGATTCTCCATCTATTATCAGATACCTTGAGCCTCTTACAGGGGATATGTTTAAGGCACGTTTTGAGGATTGTCATTTTGACGAATCCATTTTTCCTACATTGGGTGATGAAAAGTCGGTGCCTGAAGCACGACAGGAAATTACTTGGGAAAATAAAACATTTTCTCAATTTGATCATCGTACAAATGAATGTAAACTAGAGGTTCAAAAGATTATTCATTTGCAAAGTGTTGCAAATCAATTATCGGATGTATTTACTGACACTAAAGGTGTGGTAAAATCATATATTCCTGCTGTTAATGTTCCAGTAAGGATTGCAGTCCCTGAAGGACAAGTTGCCAAAACAGCAATAGGTGAATTTAAGATACGCCTGAAGCGTAGACGATCTATTGGTGCAAAGGACAAAATTCCTCAGAATATAAAAATACAAAATGAATTTGGTACTCCTGAAGAGTCCATACCCACAAAACAAGCAATAAAGTCCATCCAAATTTTCTGTATAAAATTCTCCTGTATAAAGTCTTGAAGAGTATAAATCTCCTGAAGAGTACCTCTTGAAGAGGTTTTTCATGAAATGTCTTCCCTTGAAGAGGGACAGGTACCTGAAAATAACGAGATCTTGATATTACATTTCATGAGTAAATAAGAAATTATGGAGAGAAATAAAACCGTTGTCGACAATGTATTTCCATATGAGATGGCAATTGACATTACCAGAAATAATGGAGAAAGTGAATCAAGAACCGTCGAAGAATACCGACGTAAAATATTGGCCAAATTTGAAAGAGACAATTCCTGCAGAATTGATATCACTAGTAAAAGGTGATGCATATGGACTTGAATTTCAAACACCTATGAGGTGATGCTTGTTGAATATCAGTAGGTATTTGTATAAATGAAATGAAAATGTGATATATAAATCACGAATATATTTCCAGCAGAAATAATATTAATATGTTTTTGAAGTTAAAGAGATCATATTGAGATTTGTATTAACTTGATAGTTACCAAGAGTTTGGGTATGCATGAAGCATATAGTACTGAAGTACATATTCTATCAAGTCTTAAAATCCTTATATGATCTAATGCAAGCTAAACGCATGTGGAACATATTATTTTCCATATATTTTCAGTATTTATATTATCTTTTATTGCAGTTTATATAGATAATTTAAATATCATTGAGGCTCTAGAAGAGCTCATGAAAACTGCAAAAATCAGGGATTGATTATGAGAAAACATACTCTCCTGTTATGGATGCAATCACATTCAGATTAGTTTGGTAAGTTACAAAAAGATTGGATATGCAGTTAATGGATGTGGTCACTGCATATTTATATGGGTCATTAGACCATGACATATATATGAAAATCCCTGAAGGATATAAAAAGCCTGAAACTTCTAATATGAATACATCCAGAAATATATATGAAAATCCCTGAAGGATATAAAATGCTTGAAACTTGTTATCTGAGTACATCCAGAAAACAATCCGGACGCATGTGGTATAAACGCATTAGCGAATATTTATTGAAAGAAAGATTTGAAAATAATCTAATATACCCATGTGTTTTTATTAAGAAATTCCGGATTTGTTATTATTGTGGTTGATGATTTAAATCTTCTTGAAACTCCTGAACAGATTAGAAGAACTGCACATATTTGAAATATAAAACCCTTTCGGTTTCAAGGGGGAGATAAATATGCATTATTAAATGAGAAATAAAATGGAGTACACAGAATATCTACCAGAAGATAGAAACACAAATATGAATATTTGTGAAATATTATTTTATTATCTTGAAGCAAAATTACAGAAATTTGAGGCATTTCGCCTCATTCTTTAAACGCTCTTGTTTTTCAAAAATCTACATTGCATCTTTATCTAAAGGAGTAGGCAATCTAAAAGAAGACTTAAGCAGAGATTTTAATTTCCTATTCTCTTGTTTTATTGCTTCTATCTTCATGTTAGACTCCTGAAAAAGTCGCTGAAGGATAGAAATTTTCTCATGGAGTTTGTCCAAATCATAAGGTTTGGATTGTAGTCGCTGAGAAAATGCATAAAGAGTTGAAGAGTAATGGGTACCGAGATTTACAAGCTCGTAGATAGCTTCAACATCTGACTTATTAGTCAGATCATTATTGTATTGTATTATAGCACCTGTTGTAGAAGCAGGAACAGCTGATGAGCGAGGTGCATAATACCTTATATATTGGCCATGAGAAGATTGCTAAGTCATTGCAGAGTAAGAATGCAGAAAGAGATTACAGAGTAAAAATGCAGAAAGAGATTGCAGAGTAAAAATGCAGTATGATTACAGAAAAGTGAAGAAGATAATATGCGAATGAAGATGAGCTGAATATATCTTTTATAGAGAAAATTATGACTAAACACATATATTGCTTCACGGCGTCCCTCGTGAAGCATCTCTCTACAAGAGACGAGGCGTAGCATCATAGCCCTGCGGCGCCTGACAGCAGATGTAGCATTATAGCCCTGCGGCGCCTGACAAGTACATAAGAACTGTAAAATCCCGCGATGCTTGTCTGGCCTAAAAAGATGGCCACCGTTTTTTAATATGGAGGTTTGCGGCTTAATTTTGATAATTCCTCCAGTAACTGTGTTATTTACAAGAACTCCATAAGAGCACAACTCCAGAAGAGTAGTGAATTCAATATTAAAATGATCTTGGATCAATATGGTGAATTTCACTATAAAGTCTTGAAGCATTTTTATATGGACAAAACTCATCTCCTGAGTACTCCAATGGTTGCTCAATAATTTGATGAGCAGAAAAATCCATTTCGTTCTTGTGAAGACGATGGATAAATTCTTGATCCTGAAGTACTTTATCTCCAGTTCAATTGAAGCCCTGAATATGTGATTATTTGGATCAAGTCCACAATTATATGGATATACAGATGCGAGTTATCTATCAGATCCACACAAGAAGATCATTGCAATTCATGAGAAGAAAGTTGAAATTGATGTCAAGAAGATACGGTCAAGAAATAATCTGGCAGATTTATTCACTAAAGTATTACCAACTGCAACATTTAAGAAGATTGTGCAGAACATTGGAATACGGAAACTTGAATGCCTATTATCATGCACTTTTCAGGGGGAGTAAAGTCTTGAAAACTTGTGCTGATTGTACTCTTTTTCCTTCGCTAAGGTTTTATCCCACTGAGTTTTCCTTTGCAAGGTTTTAATGAGGCAATCTTAAAGCACTTGGGAAATACAAAATATTGTACTCTTTTTCCTTCGTCATTAGTTTTTTCCCACTGGGTTTTTCCTTGACAAGGTTTTAACGAAGCATATTTTTTATATATGGTCATCTAAAGGGGGAGTGTTAGAAACCAAATTCAAATTGTATTGTATGACCACCTTTAGCTAGCCGTCAAAGGTATAGTACTAGCCGTCAGATGCATAGTGCTAGCCGTCAGATGCATAGTACTAGCCGTCAAACGCATAGTGCTAGTTGTCAAACGTATAATGCTAGTCGTCAAACGCATAGTCTCTTTTGTACTCATATATATATCGCTGTATCCATTAATGAAATTCATAAGTTTTGCATTGAAGAAAAACTCTTTCTCTTGCAATATTCTCTCTCTCTGTTGCTCTCTATTTTCATTAGTTTCATAACAATTTACTCCTTATAGAGTAGACCAAATTTAATATCTTCTTTATCAATTATGTAGCTAAAAGTTTGTTAATAGATAATCATTGCAAGTATGTTTTATATCTAATAGCCAAAAAGTATAATATAAGAATTGTTTAGCTATTACCAATTTAAAATTTAGTTAGAATCTTATCTTTTGACCATAGCATTAATGTTTAGTTAAATAAATTCACATTGGATCAGTTATTTTAAATGTTAAATGTAAAATAATAATATAATATTATATATTTTAATAATATTTGATTATTATTTTTTATATTTTACAAATACACTTCATATATTAATTAATAATTTTATTAAAAAATAAAATATGATAATTTATTTCAATGTCATACTTATATAATTTATATTATTTATTTTAATGTGGTAATTTATTTTAATGTGATAAGGAGAGAGAGAATGGTTGATAAAAAGAATAAAATAATTGGATAGAGGTTAAATAGTAAGTTAGTAACTCTCCAACAATAGAATATTCCCTTAATTTACTCTAGTTCAAATGTTGAGATTTGGACTTTTGGCTAGTCTAATGTAAAAGCCTTTTCTCACATCTAATTAAAGTTTAGATTTTATTGACATTTGGTTAGGCTACCAATCTCTAAGATGAGGAAGCTTGGAGAAGGAGAGGAGATGTGAGTTTTGTAAATAATAATGAGATAATTAGAATAAATATTTTATAGAATTTCGGAAAAGAAAAGAAAAAAATTAAATAATTTTTACTTTTTATCTACTTATTATTTAATTATTATAACTTTATCAAACTTTTAAAGAAAACACAAAAAATAATATATTTTTAAAAAAAATTTAAAACAATAAGTTATATTTAAACAATTTTTTAATTTTTATTTAATATTTTCTCTTTACTTTCTCAAAACTCAATAAAATATTTTAATTTAAATGATTTTACTACTATTTATAAATTATTTAATTAATATACACAAAATTTTAATCTTGTTTCATTAGTAATTAAGCATGCTAGTCCTACGGTAGATACTACATTTTCTCTAATTTTCTTTACTTGAATTTAAATATCATTAAATATGTAATAAATACATTAGGAAAATAGTGCGAAGATTCTATATCTGTATTTCATAGACATATTTAATCCTAATTTACAATAGTTTATTATTTTCTTCAAATGTTTGGATTCTTTTTTTTTAAAAAATGGGAAGTTATTTTTATTTAAGAAAACTTAAAATTTTCATAAAAAGGAGAATAACCAATTGATGTGCAATAGGCACCCCGCAGTTATGCATTCAAGAATCAAGCAAGAGCCTTTGATTTTCTGTTTGAAAGGGTACATTCTCCCGAATCCCACGATCACTTATGCATCTAAAGATTTGAACTCCATTGGCATCTCAAATGAGGTGCTAAGCTAAGATGAGGAGACAGGCAGCCATTGGAGACTTCTGCAGTGTAGTGATGGCGGCAGTAGGCAATAGAATAGATAATAGATGTGGCTTCCAACATCTAAAGAAAAGAAATGAAGAATAAGAGCTTGTTTAGGATTGAGTTTGAAAGCTTAAAAAGTACTTTTAATTGTTTAAAAGCTTTTTTAAAGAAAAAATGATATGTTTGGTAAATTTATAAAAAGTGCTTTAATCACCTAAAAAAGCTGAAAATTTACTTTTTTAAAAAGTACCAAATTGAAACTTTTATCGAAAAACTCATGCAGATAACTGTATATTTTAAAAAAATTAATATAACTAACTTTAAAATTACTTTAGAGACATGATTACTAAATAACAAATGACTTTTTAATAGTAGAGCTTGTTATTTAAATTATACGTTATATTTCCTACCGCAATCCCAAACATACACTAAAAGAGAAAAAAGAAACATACAACACTCCTAATGAAAGATAAACAAATTTATTAATTTCAGATGATTTACTTCACATATATAAAAGCCCACGTCCCACACACAACGTTTGCAAGACAATTTTCAACTTAATTCAACATTCAAAACCTTGTCCATCTTTCCAGACTATCGCATCATCAATTACAGAAGAAAAAACACAGAGAAGCCTACAATACATACTTAAAACGATCTTTCCTTTAGGACAATAGTGGAGTGTTTTAAAATGTGCAAACTGAACTGCCCACCCTTCTCGGAGGTATCGATCTTGGACTGTCCTGGAGGAGGACAGAGCTCAAAATTCTGTGCTAAACGACCCAAAGTGATTCCAAGAATTGGCAATGCAAGAATAATTCCAGGGCAGCTCCTTCTTCCAACGCCAAAGGGAAGGAATCGGAAGTCATTGCCATTGGCCTCAACCTTGGACTCCTCTTCCAAGAACCTCTCGGGTCGAAACTCTTCTGGGTTTTTCCAGTGGGATGGGTTGTTGGCAAGCCACCATGCATTCACTAGGACTTTGCTCTCAGCAGGGATATCATAACCACCAAGCTTTGCCTCGTTGAGGTTCATGTGCGGAACGAGCAGAGGAATTGCCATTCGGAGTCTTAGAACCTCTTTGACCACAGCCTGAAGGTATGGGAGCTTTTGGAGGTCGGGCTCAGTGACTTGCACACCGGGTCCAAGCACCGTATCAAGTTCACGTTGGACTTTCTTTTGGACTTCAGGATGATTCACAAGTTCCGCAAGCCCCCATTCAATTGACCATAATGTTGTTTCAATTGCTGCATGGTCCACGACACAAAGATTTTATATGTTAACCACTAACTAGATTATAGCAATAGTAAGGAGCACACAAAAGTATCAAAATATTCAATCAAATATTATTAATTTATTTTTCTTTTTAAAGAAGATCAAAATATATAATATTATCCATGGAGAAGACCTATTTTTTGAAATAAACACCTAAATGGAATATTCAGACCCTGTTTAGATATACAAGGTATTTTATCTCATCTTATTATTATAATTTTAAAATAATAATATTAAAAAATAATAATTTAATAATAATTTATTTAATTTTTATCTCTATTAATTATCCGAACTTATCATCCAAACGGCACTAAAGAGACCATCATACGATGAGGATGATTAGGTGACGTAATAGCATCAAATTCAGTAAGTGTGCAACGTGTTCAATGATCAAGGCCCATGAAGCATGATGTCCCACCAACAAGCTGGGGACGGGTTGTAGGTGGGGTTCAACCAATTACTCGAGTATGTCAATCGATCCCACCTACAACGGCACACAGCAGCCAATAACCCTATGCTGAAAAATTGTCACTTTGTACTACCAGTCTACCACTAGGACGGTGTAGTAACGACTACCTCCACGAAAAATTATACAAAAAGGAATTTTATAAATTAAAGTCACTTCATTTTATAATTCGTTAAATTTATATTATAATAAAAATAATTTTATAATTTATTCAATTATATTAAATTATATCAATTTATAAAATTATTTTTATATAATTCCTCTGGTAGCTATAAAATTTCTCATGATATTTCTGTTAATTTTTCATTTGTCGTTTGGCATATATTAAATTATGAGTTGCAATTATATATAGGAGCTAGGGACGGAGGAAGCTCGTGAAATTTACCGGCAACGTTAATGTTCTCAACAATGTAAAGTACGTTGTCTTCGTTGATCTCTCCTTTCTTCTGAGCGTCCAGAATATGGTCCATGGCACTTTTCAAGCCTTCGTTGTCCGTGGCCTTCGTGCTCCCAAAATTCCTGCAAACAGTCAAAACGAAAAATTATAAATAAATTTAGTATTTCATTCAGCTTGTTAGTTCTGCTGATCTTATTTCTTAATCTTCCATTGATCTCATGCCGTTAATTCACTGGAATGAGTTAAAACTTACTTCCCGTCGTCGATGAAATAGTCCTTGAAGAGCTGCAACCTAGTGTCTTTGACTTCCTTGCAGATCTTGAGGTAGCCTCTCAAGAAGGGTCTCAAAATGGGAATGAAGTCGCCATAGTTGTATTCAAAGCTCTGAGCTAATCTACTCCTTTCTCCGTTCAGGGTCCTGAGCTTCAAGAACAAAGGATCATCCAAGCTCTCGAACCTCCTATGGAACATGATTCTGTACATGTTGTTGTACATCATCAGCTGCAGCCGCCTCCTTATGACGATCCCAGTCTTCGACGCTTCTGGGTTATTCTTCACGTCCTCCACCACGCATGCCGCCTCTTCTTCCCAACCGGCCCTGTGCTGCTGGACTACCTTGTTGGTGAAGAAAGGGACGGTCATGATCCGCCGCATCTTCCTCCAATGCTCGCCGTAAACTGTGAACACCATGTCCTGTCCCTTCCCCGTGAAGATATCGAATACGACATTCCGGGTCCTGGACCCGAACTCCACCCCCTGCGTATGCAACACCTCTTTGGCCAGCTCCGGCGACGACACCACCACGAGGTTACGCTGGCCCATTCGGAGCAAGAAAATGTCCCCGAATTTCTTGGCCAGGTCAGTGAGGTTGCGGTGGTTCAAGTCATCACCGACTTGGAGCCAGTTGCCGAACACAGGCACCGGAATCGGTCCGGGAGGCAGCTTAAACCTCTTGCCGCGGAGTTTAGATATGGTGATAGCCACAACCGCGGTTAGGAACAAGGATAAAAGGGTCTTCTCCAACAGGAGGAGATCCATTGGGCAGCGTATAAATTGAGGATAATCTAGAACGAAAGATACCAGATCAGTAATGTTGCGTCGGGAAGAAATGGTTGAGACGCTGAGGATTAGAGCTGGGGATAGGTGTTATTTATATGCAGATAGACAGCCAGCCAGCATGGAATGGATCGAACAGTTTATGACGGCATTGGGAAACGTTAGGTGGGGAAAGTGACCGCGCGCTTCTTTGGGGAGTTGGTGAGAATGGACTTAAATGGCGTTGGATGAAATGTCCGCTTGCAAGTGTTCAAAAAGGCAGGAGGCACTTAGCGTACGTAGTAGGTGAACCGGGAGTTGGTGGCCTAAACAAATTTTAAAAAATGGGCGAATACTTCTCCTCAAATCGGGTCCGTGGGAATGGTAGAATATTATTTAGTTTAAGCTTATAAAAGTGATCATGATAGTTTAATACAACATGATGAGTTTGAATCTTTACTCTTACACCCACGTTTGAATGTTGAGTGAGTTGAATTGAATTTTTTATAAATAGTATGAGTTAGAATGATAGAATGAATTTTATAAAGTCATTTTAAGATGAATTTAGATATTAAGATGAGTTTATAAGTATTTATAAAAAGTTAAAAAAATATTATAAATCTCACATGTAAAGAAGTATTTATTGAAAAAAAAGTTGTGGGTCACATATCATAATATTGAGACTTTTAATTGAATGATGTTTAATAATTTGAGAATTACGTATTTACTCACTACAAGAAAAATAAATTTTTACGATCAATTTATAGTAACGAAAAGACTATTAACAACCAAAATTGATTGTTAATAGTCTTTTCGTTGCTATTTTAGTTACTAATAATCTTTTCGTTGTTATAAATTGGTCGTAAAATTCTGTTTTTCTTATAGTGACTGTTGGGATAAGTTTAAAATAAAACTCAATAGAAATGAACTTAAGTCATCAAAGATCCAAACAAAATCTTAATTTAATTTTATTTAATTTATAAGAAGTATTACCAACATGTGGATAGAATTATTAGAATATTATTTCAATATGACCCAGGGTGTTTGGCACCCAAACCTACACGTGTGTGACAGTTGAGGGAATTATTAAAAAGTAGAATATTGTGGAAGTGTTAGCTAGTGGACTGCAGTGGGTACTCCACGCACAATTCAATTCAATTCACTCGGTCAAAAAGAAGTTGCTCGATCGGGCACTAATTAATGGCGAATTTGTGGTTAAAATTCATGCTAATGGTGGGAGCTGATTGGGTTTTGCAAGGAAAATTATGCAACTCTATGGAGCCTCAGGGTTCAAAAAATTGGAATCAGATGAGGACTGATTTAATGAATCGGAAAATTTATAATAATTTTGAATCAATTACTTTAATATTGATAAAAAGTATTAAATATTATATAGAATGTAATTCAAGCATTTAATATCATTTATAAATGAGTATATATAAAATATAGATTTATTGACTTGTTTCAATAAAAATATGAGATGAATTTAAATGATTTCAATACACATGTAATTTATGTATTGGACCTCAATTGTTGACATTTTCTTTCCTTATATATGAAGAAGATAAAGATCATTAAGTTATAAACCTATGGCAAATGTAGACTTTTATGCACAACCACAAATTTAATATAAAATATTCATTCATCTCTTAATTCTTTTGTCCAACTAAAGAAAATAAAGAATTACATATTTTATCTTTCAATTTTCTTGCAATTTTTAATGAATACAATGATAAAAGAAAAAAAATTGGTATATGTTTAGTTTTATCATATTTTTATACAATAAATTAGAAAAAAAACTCAATTGTTAGACAATTTAAAAATAAATATAATTTTGAACTGGTTGGAATTGGCTCAAATCGATCTAAAATCGCTTAGAATCGATGGATTGATGCAGTTCATCACTGATCGATTCAAAAAATTTATTAAAATTGATTCGATTCATGATGGATTCATTTTTTTTTCCTCTCAAGGTTTGGTATGCCTATAGGCTGTATCCAATGACTCTTCGAGGCTTGCTGTATGCCTGTATCCATGAATTGGGTACGTAGATGTTATTTCGGGCATGCATGCATTGGGGCAGTTAGGTACGGTACTCATGCTCAAATTTAATTGGTACAGTTTCAATGGTAGATCAATCGAGGATTTTGAAATCTCAGTTCACGACAAGTTAGAAAAAATGGTGCAAGGTGGTAGAGTTTGCCTTTGTTTTTCAAAAGAATATCTATACTATATATTCTTCGTTCTGGATCTTAGCATTTTCGCTCCTATGACGTACACTAATGTATCACATAAATCAGTATGACTGACGTAATATATATATATAATAAGATGAAAATCATATTTGTCTTTCTTAAAACTATTCAAGATCAAAATTTCAGTCACCGATTCAAGGGAGTTGGCTATTTCAATTCATGTCTTCTCGATTAGGGGGGGAATTGTTTGTTTAATTTGTGTATTAACATGACTTGGATCGAGTTCTTAATGCTCAAATTGGACTAATTTATTGTATATCATTCATTTTTTGGTTGAGTATGAAACTAATTCTACGTACCCTTCACCCTTGTTTTGGAAGAGCGCTCGCTGTTGCCTGCCGACGCACGGAGAGTACGTATGACCATAGCATACCTTATCTCAAGGATGGAACTAATTCTCCTCCTTTCATTACTAAAGGAGGAGGATGAATTATGGTAATTTTGCATTTACTATTGGGTTTAATTTGGATGAGGGAAGATCAAGGAATTATATCGTTATCTAGCTAAGTCCTATGGTTGACAATAAACTTGACAAATTGCATGATGCTAGTTATTTTACAAATAAAGTCACGACTTGTGGGCTAGATGTCATGATCAATTTGATCAACTTGATGAAATTTCTCAAAAGGCCATTCAATATAAAATATAGATTTATTGACTTGTTTCAATAAAAATATGAGATGAATTTAAATGATTTCAATACACATGTAATTTATGTGTTGGACCTCAATTGTTGACATTTTTTTTCCTTATATATGACGAAGATAAAGATCATTAAGTTATAAACCTATGGAAAATGTAGACTTTTATGCACAAACAAAAATTTAATATAAAATACTCATTCATCTCTTAATTCTTTTGTCCAACTAAAGAAAATAAAGAACAGCTACGTGTTTTATCTTTCAATTTTCTTGTGACTTTTAATGAATACAATGATTAAAAAAAGAAGAAGTTAGTATATGTTTAGTTTTATCATATTTTAATACAATAAATTAGAAAAAAAAACTCAATTGTTAGACAATTTAAAAATAATTAATATAGTTTTGAACTCGTTGGAATTGGCTTAAATCGATATAAAATCGCCTATAATCAATGGATAGACACTACAACAAAAAATATTTTTTCGATTTTGCTTAGGGACGAATTGGAAATCATCCCAAAAAGTGAGATTTTGGAACGAAATTCAAATTTCATTCTGAAAAAACGACGGAATGGTCAGATCGTTTGAACGCTATACTTAGGGACGAATTTTTTTGTCCCAATTAAGTTAACCATTCGACCGTTACTGATTAACCATTCGAACGTTTAATTTTTACCGTTTGAACGTAATGTTGGCGCGATAGGTAAAATTTTTATGGAGGGAAATTGATAAACCGTTCGAACGGTAAATTATAACCGTTCGAATTATGCATATGCACTGTTCAAACGTTATTTGAAGGGGTTGAATGGTGACAAGGGTTTTAATTTTTTAAGTTTTTTGCCAAATTATATTTAGATTAACTAGTAATTATAAGACATTGGTTAATTAAATAATAGCAATAATCTAAATTAATAATTAGTTTAGAAAATATAAAACAATACTATTTCATACTTAAATAATGAATTTACAAAACCACAAAATGTTGTCCATACAAGAAATAGTAAATAAATAAAAGATATCAGAAAGTAATTAAGACCTCAAGTCTTTGCACACTTCCTCGACTGCAGCTATACGTTCCTCTATTTGTGTCAGTCGAGTACTGATGGTGACCTGAGTCGCAGACATGGCAGCAAACTCTGTACGACGCTCAGACACAGCATAATGGATCTCCATACGCACTGCATCGATCACTACTGATGTCTGTTCGTTGATCGCTGCACGCACTATCTCAGCCATCTCCTCACGAGTAACATTGTTTACTGATGCCTAGGCCCGTGTAGATTTCTCAGCAGCTGCAGTTGATACTCCATGATCTCTCGGCTATGCATTTCTGTAAGGATCAACTGGTTTTGGAACATGTCCACGAAAACGCAGTCTCGAGTGTCCCGTGCTGCGTGAGAGGGTGGTGCAGTTTATCGGTCCCATCGGCTCCCATTTACGCTCGGCAACATCAGGCACAACACCAGCACATAGCAGATATCGGGTGATCAGGACTCCGAATGGCAGTATATCTATCAAAATGTATCGAGACTCTGATCGAATCCTATCGAATATATACCCCACCAAGTCGATAGGAATGCCACGAGCAACCCGTATCATAAATTTCGTCCGATCAATGACAACTTCTGTCTTGTGCTGCCGAGGGTCAATGTTATTGGCAATTATCAAATTTAATATCTTAAAGAAAGAAGATAAATCTGCCTGTTTGATGCTCTTCGTTCCGTCATATGGTGGAGCATCTGGACCGACAACCAAATCCCTCACCTCGTGATCAGCAAGGGCATTGACCTCATCAGTATAAACTGATGTCTCCTCCTCAGCTGTCTCCGCCTCAACTGAAGGATCAGACGCTCTAGGCACCACATTCGGATATGCATCTGACAGCCTAGGAATACCGAGATGCTCAGCAAATCCATCCCGTGAAAATATAACAGGTACTCCTCGGACAGTGATCCTGTAGGCCCTAGAATCATCTGCACTGGCACTGCCGAGTTCTCTATAGAACTCAGCAACAATGTCAATATAGGAGACTGGCTCTCATGTTTCTTCCCGCTCATCCAAGATAGGTCCCTAACTACGATCACTGAAGACTGAGGGCAATGAATGACCCTCCCAGAGAAGACTCTGGAAATCAAAAATCTTCACCGGTCGCTCCAGTGAAACTGTCCTCTCCCGAACTGGACCACTACTACTCTCACCAAGATTGCGTCGCTTACGTCTCGGCCTAGAAGTAGACATTATAATTAACCTGAAATTTATAATTAAAAATTAGATATATAACATTAACAATAAAAATATAATAAAGAACTATTTACAGTAGTTTCAAACGAATAACAATTTAATAACATTTGATATTGTGAACAACATCATTTTTAATAAATATATATCTCTCAATATCAATATTAATTACATAAATATTAATAGAAATATAATATTAAAAAAAGACTTGTGGTAATGGATCTATAATATTGATGTATTGGAACTATAATATTGATGAAATTCTTTTCTAAATTAATGTTCGAACGCTTAACGTAACGGTCGAACAGTCAGTCTAACTGACCGTTCGACCGTATGAAACAACATTCGAACGTTGAGTGTAACGGTCGAACGGTAACAGATCGACCGTTCGACCGTTATGTTACAACGTTCGACTGGTTAATTAATAACGTTCGAACGCTGTTCATAGTGTTCGAACGATATTCGTGTCGATTGGGATTCCAGGCCGAGTCGACTCGGCCATTGAAATCCCTGGAATCCTTCGATTCCATGGACTTTACATCAAAATAAATGCAATAGAAACCTAAATAAACGTTCATAACATGGATTTAAGCAAATCTACCGATTATTTTGATGTATAAATCGGTTTATCCTAACTTAAACAAATAATTTATCAAAAACGTAAATCTAAACGGTAAAATGCTTTAAAAAAGAAAAATACCGATAGCTAGAGGAAGAGGCTTTGAGTGGGCACTGTTGACGGCGGCGAAAACGGCGTTGAACGGCGGAGATGGATGGTTAACGGCTTAGAACGGAAGAAATGCACACGTAAAGCATCCGTGAAAATGACGTCCACGGCAACTTATCTATGCAGTACCGTTCGAACGTATTAACTGAAAATTGATTCCATCCCTAATTAATTCTATTAAATATAATAAATGTTATTGAATGCAATATTCGGTATTACAATATTAATTATAATAATTAATTCAATCATAATATATTTTAATATTAAATATAATAAATGCAATATATTTAATGCACTTATATATTATTAAACACTATATTATATTTATCATTTTTGATATATATAGTATATATTATATCATATTTAATTAAAATATATTATACTATTGAATATTATATAGTATAAGTTATATTATATAGTATAATATAATATAGACTACTATATACACGACACTATATTCATAGTGTTATATAACATATATATATGTGATATTAACTAATACATATATATATATATATTTAATAGTATATGTATTAGATGACTTGTTTAGTATATTTTTCATATTATATTACAGTTATAGGCTAATTAGATGACACTCTCTATTCTAACACTATAAATGACACTATATATACTCAATTTTAGCTTTAGTATTTGAGTTATACACTCTAATTGCTAGTAGTATAGATGACACTATATATAATAGTATATATCATACTATTATATTATATTATAATAATAATCTAATATTTTAACATTATATATGCATGTGATACATATAACCCTATGCTATGATACCATATATATGTTATATATAGGTTAATATATGTACTTGACTATAATACTAGATGTAGTATGATAATTTATACTATATATGTTACTAAACTATATAATATATGTTTGATTATATATTATATAGTTATATTACTATGTCTCTAAATTATAATATATTTACAGTTTAGTATATTTAAAGGTATGGTGTAAAAAAAATACAATGAGCAACATTTTAATAAAACGTTCGAACTCTTTAAAATAACCGTTCAAACGTATATATAAACGGAAGCAACGTTTGAACGTATATTTTCACGTTCGAACGTTAAATTAGCGGGGGAAAATTTTTCCGCTAGTCTATTTGACGTTCGAACGTTCAGTAAATAATCGTTCGAACGTCAATGTTCTACATTTACACGACAGAACCTCACAATCTCACGCTCATCCCAGTCGTCTTCCAGCCGCTCCCAAGGCCATTTTCTTCCAACCAACGCCATTATTCCTCAATCCAGCCCCCTAATATTACTAACTTTCATTAATCTCTTATATTTTCGGATTAAGAGATTATTTTTACTGTTTGGTGAAGAGTATTTTCGTTTTGGGCATTGGGTACCGGTGGATTATCCCGTTTATCTCTTCAAATCAGGTATTCTCCTTATATATATTCTCATTTTAGTTTAAATATAAGTGTTTTCGTTTGCTATAATGAGTTCGTCATATATTTTGCTGTCTTTTGATGTAATGAGTTGGTAAATGTTGAGGTTTTCGGAGGTTGAAGACGACTGTAATCTGGAATTAAACCGTTCGAATGGTATTCGCGTACCGTTCGAACGTATGCGCCTTAGATCGAACGGTGACTAACACCGTTTGAACGTTGTGTTGGTCAGTGTTAAAATAATTAATCTTTTAATGCAGGAATTGAATTTTAAATGTAGAATTTATAATCTACATTTAATAATACTTAAATAAAAGTTAAAAGTAATTAAATGAATTTGAATTAAATTACAAATCATATAAATTTAATAATACTTAAATACTTAATAGTTAAATTATTCAAATGAATTTTAATAAAAATACAAATAGTTAAGATTTAATAATACTTAAATATTTAATAGTTGAATTATTCAACTATAGGTTAATACAAATAGTTCTAATTTAATAACATATACATACTTAATCTTTGAATTAATAAAATGAATTTTAAATAAAATACAAATAATCTAGATTTAATAATACTTAAATACTTAAAAGTTAAAAGTAATCAAATGAATTTGAATTAAATATAAATTCCGAATTATAATTAATAAAATGAATGTTAATTAAAATACAAATAGTTATAATTAATAAAATATTTTGAAAGATATAAAACAACTATCTAATTATTTAATAATACAAATATTTAATTAGCATATCTTGCATTGTTTGTTTGATACATGTTAAATATTGACATATCTTGTATTGCTTGTTCATCAAAATTAGCCTTAGACCCGTTCGAGAGTTATCAATCCACCTGCATTGAAAGATTGATAACTCTTGAATTGTCCAGAGTGGACAGTTTGGAATTGTAAGATCATTCTCGCAAATTATCGATCTATATCTGTTATACGTCCAGTATTAAGATTTTGGCATATTTATCCATTGTTCTCCGGATATGTAGTTTCGGTGATGTTGTATCGACGATTAACACGTCGGTGCACACAACCAGACGAGCATATTTGGAGAACTATGGGGAGATGCTGCCGAAATTTTGTTGGACGTGACAGATTATAGAGATTAGGTTTGCGACTATGATCTTACAATTCCGAATGGGATAGGACCAATAACCCAGTGAAAGGTGGCATACTCATTGATTTTTACATGATTGTGGTTAATACATGTTTGTTTGTTGATGCACATGTGATTGTTTGTAATGAAGATAGTCGACATGGATAAGACTTGGATGCGAGTTAGCGATCGATTGGGTCAGAATTACAACGTATATGTTGAATGTGTTAAGAAATTTTTAGAATTCGCATTGGGATCATGTGATAGTGATGGGCGTATTAGATGCACATGTAAAGAATGCAGGAATTTGCGTTCTCATAAGATAGACTTGGTGAGAGAACATCTGTTTGTCAAAGGTATTGACAAGGGTTATAGTGATTGGGTTTTACACGGCGAACCATATCCAACTTTATTCGAGGTTCCACCTGAAGGAGAAGAGAACGATGAAGACGTAGAACCAGATGTTGGAGATGAATATGAAGAGGATATAGATGAAATGTTAGGTGACATCGGTGCGGGAATGTTTATGAATGAAAGTGACACGGACACATCAACTTCAAATGATGGAGGTCATAACACTTTTGCACGATTGTGGAATGATTCACAACGTGAGTTATATCCAGGATGTAGAAGACACAGTAAGTTGTCATTTACTGTAAGACTACTTCACATAAAATCAATGTATCGATTATCAGTTAAGGCTGTCAATATGTTACTGGAGCTGTTTATGGAGGCACTGCCATCAGATAATACTTTACCTCGTAACTTCTATGAAGCAAAAAAACTGAAACGAGGACTTGGATTTGATTACAACGTAATACATGCATGTAAGAATGACTGCATATTATATTGGCAAGAGAATGAGCAGTTGAACGAGTGTCCCATATGCCACAAATCAAGATGGATATCTGACAAATAAAATGTGCCGTAAAAGGTTGTTCGCCACTTTCCATTGATACCTAGATTACAACGATTATATATGTCACGTGCAACGGCTGTAGACATGACATGGCACTCATCAGGTAGAGTTCAGAACGATGATATTTTGTCTCATCCTGCTGACTCCCAGGTGTGGAAGGAATTTGATCGGAAACACCCATGGTTTGCTGAAGAACCTTGTAATGTGCGACTTGGGTTGGCAACAGATGGATTTAATCCGTTTGGGAACATGAGTACTAGTCATAGTACTTGGCCAGTTGTACTTATGCCGTATAATCTATCACTATGGAAGTGTATGAAAGATCCATATTTCATGATGAGTTTGCTCATTCAGGTTCGAGATCACCAGGAAATGATATAGACATACACTTACAGCCATTGATTGCAGAATTGAAAGATTTGTGGGAGAATGGGGTTGTCACATTTGATTCATCAACAGGTAAGTCGTTCAAGATGCATGCTGCAGTGTTATGGGCAATAAATAATTTTCCAACTTATGGGAACTTGTCAGGTTGGAGTACTAAGGGAAAAATGGCATGTCCAACTTGTAACAAACATACTAAATCTGAATGGCTCACTTACGGGAGGAAATTATGTTCATGGGTCATCGTCGATTTTTACCTACTGACCATAGATGGCGGGGAAATTCATAAATGTTTGATGGTACTCTTGAACGGGGCCAATCTCCACCATACTTGTCTGGTGAAGATGTACTTGCACAATTTGTAGATGTTGGTTGTAATGAATTTGGTAAAAAACAACGAAAGAGAAAACGAGCTACATTTGAGTTGAATTGGACTAAGAAGAGTATATTTTTCGATCTCCCATACTGGTCAAAGTTAAAGTTACGGCATAGTTTTGATGTTATGCATATTGAGAAAAATATATGCGAATATTTTATGTCAATTGAAGGAAAAACGAAAGATACATTAAACTCAAGAAAGGATTTGAAGCGGTTGGGAATAAGACCGGAAATGCAATTGCAAGAAAATGGTTCGTCTGTTTACATGCCGATTGGATGGTATACATTGTCAAGGAATGAAAGGGCTACATTTTGTGAATGGATAATGAAAATTAAATTACCGGACGGTTATGCATCGAATTTAACAAGGTGTGTACGAACAAATGACTGGAAAATAACTGGATTAAAAAGTCATGATTGTCATGTCCTTTTACAGCGTATCTTGCCTATTGGTATCCGTGGGTACTTGACAAGAAACGTGTGCATGGCTTTAACTGAGTTGAGTTTATTTTTCAAGGATTTATGTGCTAGGACATTAAATGTAGAAGCTTTGGATCGAATGGAACGAGAAATTGCCATAATCTTGTGTAAGCTCGAAAGTATTTACCCATCGTCATTCTTCGACGTCATGATTCACCTAACCGTCCATTTGCCACCTGAAGCTAGACTTGCAGGACCAGTTCAGTATAGATGGATGTATCCCATTGAACGATTCCTTGGGAAGTTGAAACGTATAGTTGGTAAGAAGGCTCGCCCAGAAGGATAAATTGCAGAAGCATATATTGATGATGAGTGTCATACCTTCTGTTCCAAGTATTTCCACGGAGTTGACACTATGTTTGATCGGCTGGAAAGAAACTTTGACGTTGACCGAGCAAGACAACAAAATGGGTTTTTTGTGTTTTCCCAACAAATACGTCCACTTGGTGCAATGCGTGGTTATGACTTATGTGGAAGAGAGTTTGAGAAAGTTCAGTGGTACGTGTTGAACAATTGCCCTGAGATAGAGAACCACTTGAAGTAAGTTATAATGTTTTCTTAATCCAATATTCGCACATTTTGTGACGCCCCCAAATTCCGCTTGGGATTGAACGGACATTTGAAGCATCGAGACATGCAACACAAGGTTACCTGCCCCCGTTCATGACATATAAGATGCAATTTTCCTAACATGCATCTAGCATTATGCAATATTCGCAGCAGATAATTTTTTTCTTTAGCAATACTATGCACCAAACTAAAAATATCCCAAATACTTGAAACATATTTCATACATAAAGGCATACTAAAAAGCCGTGATCACCACACTAGTCAAAATGGTTGTGATCAAAAGAATACTTGAGATACAACTCCAAAAGTACAAGTATTAACCTAAGTTAAATACTATACCATCATCAACATCGCACCGTGGCCTAGTCGACCGTATTCAGTTGGTCAGATTCCAATTCTCCTTTGGGTCCTGTAACAAGATCTACCATTCGGGGGGAATGGTAGTTGGGACTACCACAGTGAGATTTGATTACAAATCTCAGTAAGTTAACATAAAACTCACACACAGGTTAAAAATGCATGCATGGCAGTAAAAGCATAAATGCATAATTATAGTCATACATAAACATAGTATAACTTGACATATAGCATGACTTAACCAGAACTTAAGCGTGAACTGAACTTGACTTAACATGGCATGAACTTAAGCTTAAAACATAACATGAACAAACAACATAACATGAACGTGAAACATAACATGGACTTGAAATATAGCATGAACGTAAACCTGCATAACATAAATAAGAACTTGAAAATAACATAAACTTGAACATAACATGTACGTGAGTATAACATAACATGGACTTGATCTAAAACTTGACTTATCATGTATTTGATCTGAAACTGGACTTAACATAAACTTGGAATCTTATTCAATTGTCTTGATTAATAACGTGCGTTAATACGTACTCCACAGTTGTTGTGGCCCCACGTATTCAAGTAACATAAAACATAATACGTACTCCACAGTTGTTGTGGCCCCACGTATTCTACATGTCACAATTGCTGTGTCTCATGTAGTGTATGCTCCACAGTTGTTGTGGCCCCATGAATACACATAACATAAAATATAATACGTACTCCACAGTTGTTGTGGCCCCACGTATTCTACATGTCACAATTGCTGTGTCTCATGTAGTGTATGCTCCACAGTTGTTGTGGCCCCACATTCATGTAACATAAAATATAATACGTACTCCACAGTTGTTGTGGCCCCACGCATTATAAGTAACATAAATATAATACGTACTCCACAGTTGTTGTGGCCCCACGCATTATAAGTAACATAAAATATAATACGTACTCCACAGTTGTTGTGGCCCCACGCATTATAAGTAACATAAAATATAATACGTACTCCACAGTTGTTGTGGCCCCACGCATTATAAGTAACATAAATATAATACGTACTCCACAGTTGTTGTGGCCCCACGCATTATAGTAACATAAAATATAATACGTACTCCACAGTTGTTGTGGCCCCACGCATTATAAGTAACATAAAATATAATACGTACTCCACAGTTGTTGTGGCCCCACGCATTATAGTAACATAAAATATAATACGTACTCCACAGTTGTTGTGGCCCCACGCATTATAAGTAACATAAAATATAATACGTACTCCACAGTTGTTGTGGCCCCACGCATTATACGTAACATAAAATATAATACGTACTCCACAGTTGTTGTGGCCCCACGATTATACGTAACATAAAATATAATACGTACTCCACAGTTGTTGTGGCCCCACGTATTATACGTAACATAACATGTCTTATCTTTCTTAATGCATGAGATATTATTTAATATCATATACTTTTCTAACATGGCGTATGCTTGTAAATGGCACAATATGATTTAATCATAAACATTTAATGGCATACATGTATCATATGGCATACTTAACATGGCATACTTATAACATACAACATTGTATGACAGAAAAGATTGTGTAACAGATAAATATTCATGAGAGATTAAATCATACTTAACAGATAAACATGTAATGACATAGCATGACATGGCATATACGATAACATACATACATAAATTGTAGTTCCCTTACCCATCACACATACACAATAAACTGATAGTAAGTTAGAGGCTAACTTACCTCGATCGTCGCGTTCTATGAGAATAGAGTGCGAAACACGAGGAACTGCACAACAGCTGGAAGAGGAACACTCCAGTCCTTAAGATTTTCACTTCTGAACTCAATTGTCATATTATGAGCACTTGTAACACCACGGCAACTTGAGGTTTCACTATACTCTGAAGAGATAATTTGACTTCAGAAAGCCTTTGCACTAAAACAAGTTCATTAAAATTATCAATAATAACCAAACAAACAATTCCTTTCTCAATCATATACTCTTAGTCATAGTCAACCACAAGATGACACCAGTCACCCCGGACTATAATCCATAACACCACTGCTTCGGGACACTGTCATACAGTTTCCCAACACTACACCAAACGCTCTACACTTCTCTGTTACGCCATCCAACCCTTCGTGACACGCCATCCGGTGTATCACGACCTAGTACAGAGTACACTCACGTGAACTCTCTTCCATTCACACTACAAAACCCATCACTGCGATACACGTCTCACGGTGCATCGCTACGCGACACGGAGTACGCGCTATGCGTAATCCTTTCGCTACAACATTCATCAACTCGATGCACATCACACGATGCATCGCCATACAACACGGAGTACACTTCACATGCACTCCCTTCATTCTACACCACACACACTACAGCGCACGTCGCACGGCGCGTCGCTGCATTACACAGAATACGCTACACGCGTATTCTCTTCACACAACCCGCCGTATCACATCTACGCATCCATCTCACGCCTATACTTCACAGCACAGTCTACAAAATACACAATCAAACTCAACACTTCACAACCACACTTCGCTTCACAAATACGCAACGAACTCCACAAACACTAACTACACAATCTACAGCCAACCAAATCAACTATGTTAAACATAAATAACTAAAGATAGAGATTATACCATCGACGGGATAACCCGTGCGTCGCTCGCTGCTCGTCACGAACATGCGTCGGAGGAGCGTACGTGGCGGTACGGTGTCTGTCCACCACATAAAGTGGTAGTTTGGGCTTGAGAAAGGCTAGGCGTGGTCTTGGAAGACTCACGGTCGCCTTGTGGTGGTCAAAGGTGACGGAGCACGGCGGCATCACGCCGTGAACAGTAACTCCGAACGGTGAGCGGAGGAGACGCGAGGTAGCGAAAAGCCATAGAACTTCATGGAAAGCTAGGGAAAGGTAGAGAAACATGTGGTGGAGCTGTGGTGGCGAGGTGGTGGTCGGACGGTGGCTAACGGCGGCGGATCGGCCGTTTGAAACCATTTTTGGCCTTGGAGAGTGCGGGAGAGTGAGAGCTCTACGAAACTCCGTTGGCCATGAAATTTCTTGGGGAGGCTCATGAGGATGAGAGGAACAAGATGGTGGTGGTGAAACACCACGGGTGGCCGTGTACGGCGGCGCACGGTGGTGAAACCGAACGGTTGTTTTTAAGAAACCCATATGAGAAAAGTGAGAGTTTGGGAAAAAGAAAGACATGGGGAGGAAGCCCTTGATGAGGTGAGTCCAATGGTGGTGCTTGGTGGTTAATTTGGCCGTGTATGGTGGTCCAAAAATGTGAAAAACCCCTAGAGACCCATATCTTTGAAGGGAGAAAGAGAGAGAATGAGAGGTCGGTTTAGTACACCACCGGCGTGGTTGTGCTCGCCGGAGGGAGAGGATGAGGCCGGAGTGGGAGGTGGGGTCCGGCGGCCGGAGGTGGCGCCGGCTGGGACCTTGAAACCGAACGGCCATGGTGGCTTCCTTCATTCCGTCGACCAAGAGAGAGAGAGGGAGAGAAAAAAGAAAATAAAAAGAAAAAGAGAAAAAGTGAAAAGAAAAAAGGTAGGGCCAGAGTATATCGCTTCAATTCTACATTTCGGGATCCTCAAATAAACCAACAGTGAGTTAAAACACTGATTAAAAACGCTTAAATGTTTTATTTTAAATAAAATACTTTAAATAAAACACTTTAAATAAAACACTACGATGAATTAAGGTAAAATATTATTTTATAAACTAAAATTTATAAAATAATATTTCCTCATCATTATATAAAAATGATAAAGTACCGTTAATTAATCAAAGTGCATAAAACACTTAAATTTAAATAAGAATTTTCAACGAAAAAATAAACCTCTTAATATCTTAAAACAATTAAAATATTTAATCTAAATAAATATCTACAATTATAATATTTTCAGAGCTTATTAAATTATTATAATTGTGCTACTTTAAAAACAAGCTTATCTAATACTTTGAAATTCGATGGATAAGATCCGGGAAAACGCCATCGAGGTACAACGCTTAGGATAAAACTATTCATGATTTTACAGCTGTCGGTGAAGAACAAATTACGTGATTTATGAAAAAGATAATCTATACGCGTGATTCCAGATGAGGGTAAAGACGAGAGAGATTGTGACTGCTGTCGGGAAAGAAACCAAAACGGATTGCCTTGCCGTCTACTATGCGTGAAAAGAAAAGAGAAGGGTGAGGAGATAAGACTAAATTTTAGCGGGCTGTTACACATTTACTTTCACAAAAGATTACGGACATAAAAGAATTGTTGTAATTATCAATTTCAGTGATTATATTAACATGCTCAAGGAATTATGAGTAAATGATATAAATCAGAAACATGAAGAGGAGTTCCTGAGATGGTTTGAACAACGGGTAATGACATTACATATGCTTTACTCATCCAATAGTTCATTAGATATTAATTGTTTCTTATTGATATAATAGAAGTTTTACTCAATATGTAGGTTATACAAATGCATGCAAATAATCCAAACGATATATCGAATGAACTGTATGCATTAGCGCGTTGCCTATCGAGGCGCACTACAAGATATTCTGCATGTATTTCTCGGGGAAGTAGGTATCACATAGTGGACAGGGATTGTTATAGGAAAACAAAAAATAGTGGTGTCCTAGTCAAGGGAAGTCATGATGGAGTAAATATTGATTTCTATGGAGTTATTGTTGATATAATTGGAATGAAATATTTGGGAGAACTTGCAGTGTATCTGTTTAAATGTGATTGGTGGGATTTAAGCAATCCTCGAACTAGAGTCCGTGATGAAGAATATTTTTTGAGTATTAATACATCAAAAAAATGGTATGAAGATGATCCTTTTATTTTAACTTCTCAAGCATCTCAAGTATTCTACTTAGATGACCCGAAGTTAGGAAATCAATGGCGAGTAGTACAAAAGTATTCTCCAAGAAATATTTATGATGTTATCCCTCAGGCGGAAGGGCGAGATGAAGAAGCAGATGATCCCTCTACTCAAGAAGTATACCCAGAGAGTCAGCCCGTCTTTAATTTGTTTGTGGATTTGAGCCAGTATAAGATGATTCCATTAAATAGAGAAGATATTGAGGCTGAAATTGTTGATGTGACAATTGAGCAAAATGTTGATTCTACTGAAGTATCTACAGATGATAAGTCTGAATTGTCAAATGATATTGATACAGATAGTGATTGACAAATTATGTTTGCACAGATAGTTTTCTGAAATTATGCCTCCGAAGAGAAAGGAAGTTCGCCTCCCATCTCCACCTATTCCTAGCTCTCATTCAGACTCACCATTAGAGATTGACTCTACAGAACAAGGTAAAATTCTAATACTCATAAAATTTATTAATTAAAGTTATAATAGAAAATTGATTACAATGTTATATATCATGATGACTTCATAGTACAATCTCGTCAAGGTCGAGGCACTACTAGAGGCGTGACGTTGGAAAAATATCGTAAGGTTGTTAAGATCAAAGTTAACATTCTTGATGAACATACCGGAGGCGAAGGACAACCAGCAGCTTGCCTTGCATCGCATGTGGGTGCTCTTACACGAACTTATGCACCTTTGGCAACAAGTTCATGGAAGAAAGTCCCCCAAGATGATAAGGATCTTATTAAGAAGCATTGTTTGGTAATGTTTAAAATAAGAAATTTGAATGGTAAATTTTTTTATTTTACTTTAAAGTTAGAATATTATAAATGATAATATCTTGGTCTAAATTTTTTTCTGTAAGGATGATTTCGAATTAAATTTTGGTCAGAGAGAGGAGCGTAAAACTGTGGAAGAACTTATGAGTAATGCATTCCGCAAATATAAGGCAAGGTGTCATGAACATTATAATAAGTTTGAGAATAGTGAAGAAGCACGCCAACATCCTTTTCAAGATGTGCAACCTTCTGATTGGGAAAAACTTTGTGACATGTTTGAGAATCCATCATATAAGGTATAATTAATTTAATTATTTTAGTCGTCCTATTTTTAATTTCGCTTTCTAATATTGTCAATTCCTATGTAGGAGCGAAGTTCTATAAAAAAACAAATAGATCAAAATTGAAGATTACTCATCATGCAGGCTCAAGATCTTTCCACTGCCTCTCTAAGAAATTGGTATTGCTATTCTTTTATTTGTATATAGTTAACTGAATATATGAATCATAATGACTTTATATCTTAACAAATCTTTATTATAGCAAGATTCAGATGCCAATTATGATCTGACAAAATTATATGCTGCATCACATACTAATCGTAATGGAGAGTGGAGTCATCCTGATGCCCGTGAAAATTATGTAAGTATTATAATTTGTTTTAAATAAATATATTCGAATATTTATGATGATATTAACTCTTTATCTTATGTGTAGGATAAAATGGTTGCCCTGCGTGCTGAATCTGCGTCAGATCAAAATTCCTCAAATAATGATGTTGAGATTTTTACACAAGTTCTGGGTGAACGTTCAGGATATTTGAGGGGTTTGGGTCGCTGTGTAAAACCTTCTCCCTCTTCCTCTTCTTCCGGGTCTGCCTCTATAGCGCAAGAGAATGCGAATCGCAGAATTGAAGAATTGGTTGCAAAACAGCAAGAGTTAGAGGCTCAATTGGCGAGACAAGGAGACATGGAGATGCGCCTCAAACAACATGAAGAAGAACAAGCAGAGTTCAGGAGAGATATGCAACTCCAAATGCAGCAGCTTATGCAACAGTACAGGTCTTCAAGCAACTGATGGTTTTTTACGTCCAGCTTATGACATTATTTAATTATGTATGAACAATGTCAGTCTCATGGTTATTTATTAGTTCGCACATATTATAAAACTTTTGTGAGTAATTAAACAGTTCCTAATTTATGTTTTCCAAATATTATGAATTTCTATTTAGTTTTTTTTTTTTATAATTATGAGTTTTAATAAAAATAATATCCGTTCGAACGACAATGTCATGTTCGAAGATTAATGAGTAGGCCGTTCAAACGATACTGTACCGTTCGAACATTAATGACCAAGACGTTCAAACGATACCAAATGATAAAAAAAACGTTCAAACGCAATTTATGTCCGTAGCATTCGAACATTACTCATCACCGTTCGATCTCTTTTACCGTTCAATCTGTTCCTTTAACGTTCAAACGTAATTCTATTGATTGTTTGAATGTATTTTGATAACCGTTCAAAAGATACATTAACGTTCGAACGATAACTGCGAAACTTTCGAACGCCATTCTGGAACGAATTTTAGCTGTGACAAAAAATGACATCGTTCGAACGGTATCGAACAGTCACTTTCAAAATTGTTCCAAAAGATATATTTTGGGACGAAATGGTGATTTTCGTCCCAAGATATCTTCTGGGACAGTGATGTTGGGATGACCTTGGGACAAAATTTTTTTGTCCCAAAAAAGTTTTTGGAACGAAATCTATACATTTTGGGACAAAAATTTTGGTCCCAAAAAATCTTTTTTGTTGTAGTGAGATGCAGTTCACTGATTGATTCAAAAAATTTATTAAAATCGATTGGATTCATGATGGATTCAATTTTGGTTTTTCAAGGTTTGGTATGCCTGTAGGCTGTATCCAATGACTCTTCGAGGCTTGCTGTATGCCCGCCTGTATCCATGAATTGGGTACGTACGTAGATGTTATTTCGGGCATGCATTGGGGCAGTTAGGTACGGTACTCATGCTCAAATTTGGTACTGTTTCAATGGTAGATCAATCCAGTCTTTTGAAACCTCAGCTCAAACACAACCAATTGTTGTTCACGAAAAGTTAGAAAAAATGGTGCAAGGTGGTAGAGAGTTTGCCTTTGTTTTTCAAAAGAATATCTATACTATTCTTCGTTCTAAATCTTGGCATTTTTGCTCATACGACTAATGTTTCACATGATTCAATATGACTGACGACATAATATAATAAGATGAAAATCATATTTGTCTTTCTTAACACTATTGATCAAGATCAAAATTTTAGTCTCTGATTCAAGGGAGTTGGCTATTTCAATTCATGTCTTCTCGATTAGGGGGGAGTTGTTTGTTTAATTTGTGTATTAACATGACTTGGAGTTCTTAATACTCAAATTGGACTAATTTATTGTATATCATTCATTTATTTCGTTGTGTATAAAACTAAATATTCTACCCTTGTTTTGGAAGAGCCTAATTAATCTCTGCCACCCATAGGCGCAAGGGGAGTATGTATCACCATAGCATTCCTCTCAAGGATGGAACCCTCACAAGAAAAATGAATATTTGTGATGGATTATTTGTAATGGTAATAACTATTTAGAAAAATAGACTTATTTTGATAATAAAAAAAAGAACTCAAATTGGACTAATTTATTGTATATCATTCATTTTTTTCGTTGTGTATAAAACTAAATATTCTACCCTTGTTTTGGAAGAGCCTAATTAATCTCTGCCACCCATAGGCGCAAGGGGAGTATGTATCACCATAGCATTCCTCTCAAAGATGGAACCCTCACAAGAAAAATGAATATTTGTGATGGATTATTTGTAATGGTAATAACTATTTAGAAAAATAGACTTATTTTGATAATAAAAAAAAAAAAAACAATTTTTACAAGAAATAACTAGCTATAAATAAACAGTTTTATTGTAGTGTTCTCCTAGTTTCATTACTAAAGGAGGAGGATGAATTATGGTAATTTTGCATTTACTTTTGGGCTTAATTTGGATGAGGGAATATCAAGGAATTATATCGTTTTCTAGCTAAGTCCTATGGTTGACAATAAACTTGACAAATTGCATGATGCTAGTTATTTTACAAATAAAGTCACGACTTGTGGGCAAGATGTCATGATCAAATTGATCATCTTGATGATATTTCTCAAAAGGCCATTCAATATAATCTAGATGAATATTTATGACTTGTTTGTGAAGTGAGATGATCATATCTTATCTCATTTCAATTGTGACGCCCCCAACTCTCACGTACAGACACGTGGAAATCGAGGCGTTGGGATGATGACAACACGGGTCACACATCCCGTCGCGAAGTGCCAAGTGTGTGTATATGCAACATGTGTACAAAATAAATCTCGCAGCGGATAATAAAGTCTTATAACTAAGTACCAGAATTTTGTTTAAATACAAACTAGCTTAAAACACACGTAATAAAATATTACAAGTTCAACACTGTTTCAAATACTAACTACATAACATAAAACAAATAAAGATAATATCCAAGGGTAAACAACTCCAAGTCAATACTCTGGCGGAGCCGCCTCCTCGGGCTCAGCCTCCTTCTCCTCCTCAATCTCTGCATCAAAATCTATGATACCAAAAATGGTGCCGTAGGTAAGTAATAATCAAAACACCACGAGATAAAAATATATTACACTCAACAATATGCATGAAAAGATGCCAAATGCACATGTCTAAAAAATCCACACTTTTACCACGCACGCCAAAAGATCGCATTTTGGCTCAAAACATTTCCTTTAAACATATCTTCGCCATTATCCCAGATAATGGCCCAAAAATCAATCTCACCATTTTCCTAAAAAATGGCCCATTAACCAAACCATCAAAGCACTGTAAGCGAGAATCGCAGGCGGGATTTTACCACCGTCCCTGCTCACCACCATCTCTAAACGTGCACCGTAGGCAGGAATCACAGGCGAGACTCTACCACTATCCCTACGCTGCGTGCACTGTAGGCGGGACTCTACCACCATCCCTACACGTGCCTCTGACTCAAACCAATCAATCTAATCGTTCACATATACCAAAAAATATTTCTCGCTTGAAAACCCAGTTTTCAAGTTCCAATACATATACATGCATGCAATTACACGAAAACCCAGTTTTCCTTTTCAAACATGAACATGCATGCACTATACAATGCAAACATCAAGACACAAGATATCCAATAAATCTTAACGTCAACCAAAACATAATTAACTCCATCCTCAAATCCATCCGAGCCCCGACTCCTCGGACTCAGTCCGGAATAACCAACCAGTCATAAATATTTATTGTAAAAGCAATAACATATTTAAATCTAAAATGAGGTTTGGAAAATACTTACAGCGCTATATGATAATTTTTGAAACATCAACGAGCTGCAAACGGTGAAAAAAAAGCAACGTAACAGTGTAAAAACACTATGTCCGTGGGTTGTAAAATACCCACTTTTGAATGGGGACGAACCAAGACTTGAGATTGGCAGGGAATAACTTAGAGGTGTTTATGAAGCTAGTGGAAATGAGAGTTGGCTGTGGGTGGCGGCGAAAATGGCGGTGGAATGCCAAAATGGGTAAAACGATGTTGAGCTCGTGGGGGCTGCTCTAATGACGGATCGGAGCCGGAAATAGGTGGTTTAGGACGGCAAGAGGTCGGTGATGAAGTGGTGAAGAGAATGTGGCCGGAGGTGGAGTGACGGCGACGAAATGGCCCAAAAGCCGTTCGGCTTGGAGGAGCTCGTGGGGGTAAATGGCAGCTCGGATGGAGGTGAAACTTAGTGGAGATGATCATCGATTGGAGGGGAAGAAATCTGGGTGGGCAGTGCAGGTCACGGCGCCGACGAGTGGCGGTTCTGGGTGGAAAGAGAAAACGCCTAAAATGAGAGGGGAGAGAGGGAGTTTTCGCGGGAGAGAACCGGGAGGAAGAGAAAGAAAAAAGAAATAAAAAGAAGAAAAGAAAGAGAAAGGAAAAAGAAAAGAGAAAAAGAAAAGATAGGGGAAAAAATGAGGTCCAATTCTCACATCTAGAGTCCAAAAATTGATCCAACGAAAACAACTTTAAAAGCAATAAAACAAGGAAAATAATTTAAACACAACATAAAACTAAATTATAATAAATAACTAGTAAAAACTAACAACTAAATTTTAAATCTAAAAACGAGCTAAAATAAATTAAACAGCAATTTAAACTCAAAATAATAATTAAAATCCAATTAAAATCCGATAATTTAAAATAAAAGAACTAATATTTTAATTAAATTAAAATACTCATTCAGTGAAAATACACGTAAAAATGGGATATCACATCAATACTTCTCATAGTTGCATTTTCAAATATCATTCAAATATAAATACTTTTTAATTTCAAATATTTAACTTTTTCATGATCTAATCATTACCGGCTAATTATTAAAACTTTCTCAAATTTTCAAATAAAATTCAAAAAATAATATTAATTTTTGAAATTGCATAACAAAAATTATATTCTAACAATATTTTAACTTTATAATATTTTTCTTCAGTTTTTTTTTTCTCTCATTTCTCAAAATCTAATAAAATATATGTAATTAACTCAAACTATTTCGCTATTATTTACAGAATTCTCGTCTCATCTCACTTTTCGAAAGAGTTCGAGCCGAGACATGATTAAATTAATATTCACACATTAGAAAGATTTATTATATGTTCTTATTTTTTTTAGAATTATTAATAATAAATTCTCTCTCAAATAATATTGTGGCAATGGGGATTGGATCCATCTCTATTAAACTAGGTATCTGCCAATATAGATAGTCGTTCCAAATGCAATACGCAAAAGTGGACGGTGAAAACAGAAGAATATGATCCATGCATGTGAGCGCGCGCATATGAAATTTTATAAAATATTACACATGATCGCATTAACCCAATTGGAGAGAGTGTCCATCAAAAAAAAAAAAAAAAATTTGGAGAGAGTGTGTATAGGTTAATTTGCACCATACACAATGTGGAACTGTCCATAGGCTGTGAATATTGTTAAGATATAAAATAAATATTAAAATATATCGTTTCTTATCAGATTAAGCTTTTAAGATAAGTGATGATTTTATCCTATTTAATTAAATATTTCACGTGTTGGGTTCTTTTATTGAGTAAGATCGTCTGGTCTCCCTCTAGTATTCTACAGTACTTGAGAAAAAATATTAAGATATAAAATAAGTATTAAAATCTATATCTTTCCATTAGTTTAAATTTACAGGCATGATACATATGAAATATAAGTGTATATATATATATATATATAATAAGGTAGGATAATATTTTATTAAAAGCTATATTTCGAAGTTAGAACCATGAATTTACAGATTATAGAGATCACTTTACAGATTATAGAAGGGCACTTTAAAAGAAAACTTTGTAAATAGATTGAGAATCTCTCTTTTCGGTTAAATTACTCTAGGATAATAGCTAGGTCGGGATGAGGATAACGTGAAGAGAGAGTTTGTGAAGCAGTCCATTGGAATCCATTACAACAATATTGGTGTAGCTCGGAGTGTTGCTATATATATATATATATATATATATATATATATATATATATATATAGGGATCGAGGGCAACCCTGTAGTCATCTAATTGAGGCCTCGCAATGTCTGAAATGGATGGTACTTCTCACAGTAGACTTGTGTATTCAGGCCGGTCTTTTCCTTGATTTGATCTAGAATAAGAAACTCGATCGGGTTCATCCGGGTGGATATCAACTCAGAATTTATCTAATGGGTATCCAATTTTCATACCCATCCCTACCTAGATTCGATCGAGTACAGTTATATAATATAAGATTCGGGTATAGATGAGAACCCGAATCCACATCTGAGTTTACACCGTTGCACATAAGGAATATAACATTTGACCTGATTGAAATTTCATGTGTGATCATTGCGTGCCTGTAACAGCCCGCTAAAATTATCAGTTTTGGTTTTTCTTTTCCGACAGCAATCACATCTCTCTCGTCTTTACCCTCATCTGGAATCACGCGTATAGATTATCTTTTCCGTAAATCACGTAATTTGTTCTTCACCGACAGCTGTAAAATCATGAACAGTTTTATCCTAAGCGTTGTACCTCGATGGCGTTTTCCCGGATCTTATCCATCGAATTTCAAAGTATTAGATAAGCTTGTTTTTAAAGTAGCACAATTATAATAATTTAATGAGCTCTGAAAATATTATAATTGTGGATAATTACTTAGATTAAATATTTTAGTTGTTTTAAGATATTAAGATGTTTAATTTTACGTTGAAAACTCTTATTTAAATTAATTGGGGTCCGGCGGCCGGAGGTGGCGCCGGCTGGGACCTTGAACCGATCGGCTATGGAGTTGCTTCTTCCATCCGTCGGCCAAGAGAGAGAGAGAGGGAGAGAAAAAAAAAATAAAAAGAAAAAGAGAAAAAGTGAAGAGAAAAAAGGTAGGGCCAGAGTATATCGCTTCAATTCTACATTTCGGGATCCTCAAATAAACCAACAGTGAGTTAAAACACTGATTAAAAACGCTTAAATGTCTTATTTTAAATAAAACACTTTAAATAAAACACTATGATGAATTAAGGTAGAATATTATTTTATAAACTAAAATTTATAAAATAATATTTTCTTCATCATTATATAAAATGATAAAGTATCATTAATTAATCAAAGTGCATAAAACACTTAAATTTAAATAAGAATTTTCAACGTAAAATTAAACCTCTTAATATCTTAAAACAATTAAAATATTTAATCTAAATAAATATCCACAATTATAATATTTTCAGA